>JACGDI010005666.1:33877-46997 GCA_014898725.1 Jacaranda copaia
AAGTACAAAATATATTTCGTTGAAGTATACTTCACCTTCATTAAACTTGGGCAACCAATTAGAGTACAATTTGAGGGAATTGAAACTGGGTAGGAAATTTGGGTACAATTCGAGTAAAATGAAGTACAAACCCAAAAAAAACAAAATATAAAATATGTTTCGTTGAAGTACACTTCAGTTCCACTAAAACTGACAGCCAATTTGCGTAAAATGAAGTACAAACCAAGAAAAAATAAAGTATAAGATGTGTTTCTTTAAATTTCACTTCAATTCAATTGAAATTGGGCATGGAATTTGAGTACAATTTGAAAAAAAATGAAGTACAAACCAAGCACAAACAAAGTATAAAATGTGTTTCGTTGAAGCACACTTCAGTTCCACTAAAATTGGCAGCTAACTTGAGTAAAATTTGAGTAAAATGAAGTACAAATCAAGAAAAAACAAAGTGTATGACATGTTTTTTTTAAGTTCAATTCAATTGAAACTGGGCAAGAAATTTGAATATAATTCCAAGGAAATAAAGTACAAACCCAAAACAAACTTAGTATAAAATATTTTTCATTGAAGTACACTTCGATTTCAATGACAATTTGAGTACAATTTGAGGAAATTGAAGTACAAACCTAGAACAAATAAAGTATAAAATGTGTTTCTTTGAAGTTCACTTCAATTCAATTGAAACTAGGCAAGGAATTTGAGTACAATTTGAAGGAAATAAAGTACAAACCCAAAATAAACAAAGTATAAAATGTGTTTTGTTGAAGTACACTTCAATTCCATTGAAATTGGACAACTAATTTGAGTAAAGTTTGAGTAAATGAAGTACAAACCTTGAACAAACAAAGTATGAAATATTTTTCATTGAAGTACAAAATTTAACTAATTTACTGATTCTTTGTAGGTTCAATGATTATGCCCTGTTCTACCACACCTTTTACACTTAATTACACACTTCTCAATTTGTGATCGAATTCTCTATGTCCTTGTACACCTAGGCTAAGATTGGCAATCAAGTGTATTAATAAGGCATTCATCATCTGGCCAAAATAGATTCATATCAAACATAAGAATAGGGCTTATCACTGCTTGGTATGCTTGTTGATACATCTCAACTCGGTAGTATTGATCAGTAAAGTCATACGGTAAAAGTGACCTTGACTCGATACAAGCACAAGCATGTTTGCATGGTATTTGCACACATTTTTGTAATTTGGTTATTATTTACCAAGACTTAAAATTCAAATCATTGAACACATTTAAATTCAACAGTATTAGTAAAAAAATTAAGGTATTAAATTCAAAATTGTCAAAAGAAGAAAAAAATGTTAAGAAATATTACATTATTTGTACTTTGTATGTAAATACATACGTAAATTGAAGCAAACTTTATTTATAATATTATTTTTTATGTAAGTGTAATTTTTCATCAGTATTTACAACATTTTTCATTGAAATTTGATAGTGACTTTGAGTTAAATGAAGTACAAACATGGAACATATAAAGTATAAAACATGTTTCCTTGAAGTACACTTGAATTAAATTGAAACTGGGAAACGAATTTGAATGCAATTTGGAGGCATTGATGTACAAACCCAGAAAAAGAAAAGTATAAAATATATTTTGTTGAAGTACACTTCAACTTCATTAAAATTGGGCGGCCAATTGGAGCACAATTTGAGGGAATTGGAGTACAAATCAAGAAAAAATAAAGTATAAGATGTGTTTCTTTAAAGTTCACTTTAATTCAATTGAGATTGGGCAGGGAATGTGAGTGCAATTCAAAGGAAATGAAGTACAAATCCAAAACAAACAAAGTATAAAATATGTTTCGTTGAAGTACACTTCAGTTCTACTGAAATTAGCAGCCAATTTGAGTAAACTTTGAGTAAAATGAAGTACAAACCAAAAAAAACAAAGTACAAGATATGTTTCATTTGAAGTTGACTTCAAATCAACTGAAACTAGACAGGGAATTTGAATATAATTCTAAGAAAATGAAGTACAAATCAAGATCAAACAAAGTATAAAATGTGTTTCGTTAAAATACACTTCATTTTCACTGAAACTGGCAACCAATTTAAGTAAAATGAAGTACAAACCAGAAAAAATAAAGTATAAAATATGTTTCTTTGAAGTTCACTTCAATTCAATTGAAACTAGGCTGGAAATTTGAGTACAATTCAAAGAAAATAAAGTACAAACCCAAAATAAACAATGTATAAAATGTGTTTCGTTGAAGTACACTTCAGTTCCATTGAAATTGGGCAGCCTATTTGAGTAAAATTTGAGTAAATGAGGTACAAACCAAGAAAAAACAAAGCATAAGATTTGTTTCTTTGAAGTTCACTTCAATTCAATTAAAACTGAGCAGAGAATTTGGGTACAATTTGAAGGAAATAAAGTTCAAATCCAGAACAAACTCAGTACAAAATGTGTTTCATTGAAGTACACTTCTGCTCCATTGAAACTGGCAGCTAATTTGAGTAAAATTTAAGTAAAATGAAGTACAAACTAAGAAAAAACTAAGTATAAGATGTGTTTCTTTAAAGTTCAGTTCAATTCAATTGAAATTGAGCAGGAAATTTGAGTACAATTCAAAGGAAATAAAGTACAAACTCAAAACAAACTTAATATAAAATATTTTCTATTGAAGTACACTTCGATTTCAATGACAATTTGAGTACCATTTGAGGAAATTGAAGTATAAACCTCGAACAAATAAAGTATAAAATATGTTTCTTTGAAATTCACTTTAATCCAATTGCAACTAGGCAGGGAATTTGAGTACAATTCAAAGGAAATAAAGTACAAACCCAAAACAAACAAAGTACAAAATGTATTTTGTTGAAGTACACTTTAGTTCTATTGAATTTGGACAGTCAATTTGAGTAAAATTTGAGTAAACAAAGTACAAACCCTAAAAAAATAAAGTATAAAATATTTTTCATTTAAGTACAAAATTTAACTAATTTACTAATTCTTTGCAAGTTCAACGATTATGCCCTGTTCTACCATACCTTTTACCCTTAATTACACATTTCTCAATTTATGATGGAATTCTCAGTGTCCTTCTACGCCTAGGCTAAGATCGACAATCATGTGCATTAATGAGGCCATCATCACCTAGCAGGAATAGATTCATATTAAACATAGGAATAAGGTTTATCACTACTTGATATGTTTATTGATATATCTCAACTCAATAGTATTGATCAGTAAAGTTTTACGATAAAAGTGACCTTGACTCGATACAAGCACAAGTATGTTTGCATGATATTTTATCAATCTACCATGCTCTAAATGAACAAACCCTGCCATGTAAATCTACAGCATATGATTTATCTTTCTCAATCACCTCAAAGCTCTAACCGCTAGACATGACAACTTTTAAATTACGAGAACGCATATGATTGATTGCCAACTTCTTCTCTTACTTGGGAAAAATTTAACCAACCATCTTATGAGATTTTTCTCATTGATCATGCATCATAATCATTATTTGCGTGTGTATGTGATCAACCATAGCTGCAACTGGCATAAATCATGTTGGTTTAACCCAATTATTCCAACATTCTACTTGATTATTGTTTATTACCCCCCCATCAATCTCCGTTGAATAAGGAATTTGCCCAACATGGTGGGTTAGATTTCATAATAAAGTCTCTGTTAAGCGGCAACAACTCTAAGATGTTGTTTATATGTCGTGTATACTCCTGCCTTATAGGCACATATGCAGTTTTTATAAAAACAGAGCACCAATATTTCTTGTTATGTGAAGGGTACTTCTTTAATACCTGAATTTAAAATAATAGGACAGTAATATGCTAAATGTTACAAATTAGAGTTTATTTCACATAATTGTTTCACAAACAAAGATAAAGTACACTTACTTGTTTCTTAAAGTTTTCCACTAAATCTCAAGCAATATGCATAGTGGCCAACGGGAAATATCATGGGGATGGCCTTAAGAAGACCTGGATATTGATCAGAGAATAAAATGAACTTTGATAAGCCAGGTAGATATTAAGAATCTAAGACACTTCTTAGCTTAAAGTAGAACCACTCCTAATTAATATCATTTTCAGAGTTAATAACTATATATGCTAGCGTGAATAAGTCATCATTAGCATCCTTACTATAGCAATGAGTAAGCGTCCTTTGTATTTATTTTTAATATGGGTGCCGTCTAAAAATATCAACTGTTTGCATCCCCTAAGAAAACTAATAAGGCAAGCACTAAAACATATAAATAGCCGACAAAATTTTGACTAATTGGGTCAATCTCATAGTTTGCAATACTTCCAGGGTTTGTCCTCTTCACAGCTTCACAGTACCACATCAATTTATCATAAGATCCCTTCTCAGCGCCATGGACGTCATGCATAGCTAATTCCTTACCCATCCAAACTTTATGGTACCTAAGTTCCACACTGTATTCTCTGTGGACATCTTTCAATATGATAGAGGGCCGATAACATGGCTATGATCTCAATTTATCCTTTACAATGTTAGCAACCCAAGCAAAATTTGTTTTGGGATGTCCTCTTGTTTGAAAATTAGCCTCACCACATATGTGCTCTAGATTACATTTTCAAATGCCAAATAATTTATCAGCCTCATGCCTTGATGCATAGATTCCATTTGCAATTTTCATCACTGCAAATATCTATGATTTTTTGTTGTCATTTTTTTTATATTTAAATGACCGCAAAGTAAACACCGAATAATTCTTAAGCACAATTTTGAATTCCTGAGCGTCCTTGAATGTCTGAACTTCCCCATATATGCAATTCCTCCATATATCAATTGAGTTGCTAGTTAAAGCCAATTCTTGTGCAATGCATTGGTCAAACCAATTTGCTCCTCGACTACATCCCTTGAGGTTGATAAATGAAGTATAATTTCAAAAAAAAGAAGTACAATTTTAATAAATGAAAGTATAATTTTAGAACATTTAAAGTATAAAACCCTAACAATTGCAGTACAATTTTTGATAATCCATTAATAGAACACTTGAAGTATTAAACTTAAATAATAGAGTATAATTTTATGTGAAATGAAGTACAATTTTAGATAACTAGAGTATAAATTTGTATAAAGTGAAGTACATTTTGAATAGTTTAAGTATAAAACCCTAGCAACTATAGTACAGTTTTGGATAATCAATAAATAGAACACATAAAGTATAGAACTTCAATGAATATAGTACAGTTTTAGATAAAATAAAGTATAAAATGAAGTATAATTTCAGAAAAGAAAAAGTAAAATTTTAAATAAAGTTTGGATAATCAATAAATAGAACACTTAAAGTATAGAACTTCAATTAATAGAGTACATGTTTAGGTAAAATGAAGTATAATTTCAGAAAAAAAGTACAATTTTAGATAAAGTGAAATATAATAAATTCAGCTAATTGAAGTACAGATTTAGATAAAATGAAGTACAATTTTGGAGTACTTGACGTATAACACTTCAATGAACAAATTATAGGCCTTGTAAAATGAAGCAAGTATAATTTCAGAAAATAGAAATATAATTTCAAAACACGTAAAGTATAAAATCCCAACTAAAGAAGTATAATTTTGGATAATCAATAAATGGAACACTTGAAGTGTAGAAAATCAATGAATACAGTATAAGTTTAGGTAAAATAAAGTATAAAATAAAGTATAATTTCAAAAAAAAGAAATACAATTTTAATAAAGTGAAGTATAATTTTTGAATAATTGAAGTACAAAACCCTAGTAACTATAGTACAATTTTTGACAATCCATTAGTAGAATAGTTGAAGTATAAAACTTAAATTATAGAGTACAATTTTATGTGAAATGAAGTACAATTTTAGATAACTGGAGTACAAATTTGTATAAAGTCGAGTAGTTTAAGTATAAAACCCTAGCAACTGTAGTACAGTTTGGGATAATCATTAAATAGAACACTTTAAGTATAGAACTTCAATGAATAGAGTATAGGTTTAGGTAAAATGAAGTATAAAATGAAATATAATTTTAGAAAAAAATGAAGTACAATATTAGATAAAGTGAAGTATAATTTCAAATATCTAAAGTATAAAACCCCAACAACTGTAATACAATTTTTTATAATTGTTTAGCTGGACACTTGAAGTATAAAACTTAAATAATGGCGTACAATTATTGTCAAATGAAGTAAAATTTTATTTGCAATGAGGTATAATGTAGAACGCTCTAAGTAGAGAAAGATTTTCAAATAAATGGAGTACAATTTCGAAACACTAGATGTACAAAACTTCACAAACTGCAATACAGTTTAGATTTTGTGAAAGTATTACCTTAAAACATCATAGCTATTCTTGGCACTGCTGCTTGATTCATCATTTCAGTTTACCATGATGTCAACAATATTCATCTTCAATGTCAAATGCAGTAAGACCATATTCAGGACATCTTTTTCATTATTCAATGTCACGTGCAATCTTTGATGTGAAACTATGTATTGCAAACTGAACAGTTCGGTGTTGATTCATTCTATTTTCTTGTGAGATTAATATATATGTCCATTAAAGTCATAGTATCCTTAATTGACATTATATGGAGCTAGTCTTTGTAGCAATAACTCCCCAACACTTGATTGAACACTCCAACTTCACTACTAGATGACATCGTCAAGAAAATACAAGAAACTCAGAAGCAATTGAGAAAAAGAAGAAACCCAAAAATGATGAAAATGAAAAGAGAAGAAGACAACGTAGATGTTGGGTTGGTGGTTGTTGGTTCCCATGATTATTCTCGTTCCCACCGTGAAGTTTGTTGCATTTTTCTTTTCCTTCTATTTGTGCAAAATGATACTGCTATTGGTAGGGTTTACTGTTGCTTTTGTTTATGACAAAGAAATGAAAAAAAAATTATACTTAAGGGCATTTTTATCAAATCAAGTGAGTAGGGAGTGAACTCTAAAATTCTAACAAAACTAGGGATTTTAGTCTAAACAAAATCAAGTAGAGACTGATCACAAAAATGAAAAGTGATTTTAGTACTTTTAAATAAGTCTCCCTTTACCTTTTACCTTTTGAGTTTGAGCAATTAACAAAACATTTCGCCGACTTTTTAATTTTAAAAGAGTTAACCAAGTAAACATATTACTATATTAAATAATGAACAATATTAAATTAATTATTAGCAAAATAACAAAGTTGATTGCTTCACTTTTTAGAGCACTTCATATGATTTGATTGCACTCCGCAAAGTGCAATCAAGTTAATGCTTAGGAAATTTATATAGCTTAGTCACCTAGGTATTATGGTTCTTAAAGCTTTATTTGGATGTAAATTTGGGCAATCTCCCAAAATTTTTTGGGAAAGTAGATTTTGAGAAGTGAGGTTGGGAAATGTGAAGGATGTTTGTTTGTATTTTGGGAGTTAGGTAGAGAATTGTATTTTGTTTGGGTGTTTGTTTGTGGACTTTGCATATGGATGGTTCAGTGACTTCCTCATGAGGTGGAACTAGCATCTCCTTATGCTCTCCACTAGCCAAGGAATTAAACTTGACTACCCCATTACAAATAATGAAGCAAAATCGAGGCCTTCCTTGCTAGCATACAAAGGCAGAAAATAAGGGAGTTGAGCAGCTGGCACCATTACTGACTCCCAGCTCATCGTAGAATAGGTCAGAAGAAACTTTGAGGCTAAAGAGACCATGATGAGCAAATATTTAGCTGAGGTTAAAAGGTCATAGCAATAGTTCAGAAAGTTCACCCTTAGCCAAATTCCTCAATTAGAGAACGGCTGCGTTGATGCATTGTCAAAATTTGCTAGCTCGACAAAGGGGACCAAAGACAGAACAATCACATTTTTTGTCACCAAAAAAACCCTCAATAGGCATCCCCAACCAAAATTTGGTAAGGCAAATCAGAGAAACACCCCCTCCTGGCAAGACGAGATAAAAACTTATTTAAGGGAAGGTAAAGGTCTAGCAACTAAGTTTGCCCTCAACAAACACGGTCAACGTTACAAGAGATCAATTTTTGGACCACTGAGATATTTGACACTAGAACAGACTCATGAGGTCTTACATGAACTCTAATCAGGCATTTGTGGCGATCATGACAATCTCTGGCCCATAAAATCATCAAATATGGGTATTTTTGGCTAACTTTGCTAAAAGATGTGGTCGACTTCGCCAGAAAATGCCCATCTTGCAAGGTCCACTAGAACATACCTCACCAACCTACAGTAATGCTAATGCCCATTCAGATCATGTGGCTGTTCAACCAGTAGGGCATTAATATAGTCAATTTGTTCCCAAAAGCCACAAGTCAATGACAATCCATAATCACTGTGGTTGTGTACTTTACAACCCGATCAAAAATGACTCCAAAAGGGAATCCCACCTTGAGACAATTGATGAACTGTGGCAACAGGCATATGCGATAATGCAACGATACAAGTTGAAGATGGCACATTATTACAACAAGGGATTCCAACCAAAAAGCATCAACGTAGGGGACCTCATCCTCAAGAAAGTCAAAGTATCGAAAAATGTGGTGAAACTCAATCCAAAATAGGAAGGCCCTTACTGAGTGGTTAAAATAGCAAAGCATAATGCCTACCACCTTGTAGATATGATTGAAAATGAGCTCCGTCGACCATAGGATGCAATGAACTTGAAAAAGTTTTATGTGAAAAGAGGCTTCAAGTTTCCCCTCGACTATACTAAAGTATCATTTCAGATAAATTAAAACTGCTTATATTTCTACAGCTACCCTTTCACGCCATTAAGCCAAGGCTTCTTAGCCTGAAAAAATAAATGAATTGATCGTTTAAAGTTGACCCTATAGTCGACCTTACAATAGTTTCAAACCACAAAAATAAAGCTTCTTAGCCCAAGTCAACAAATGAGAGCATCATTTAAAATCAAACTTAAAGTCAACCAAATGCCAATTTCAAACCACAAGAGCAAGGCTTCTTAGCCCAAGTCAACAAACAAGCTAATCATCTGGAGTTGATCCCAAAGTTGACCAAATGTCGGTTTCAAACCACAAACTAAAGCTTTTTCACCCAGGCTGAAAAATGAGAAAATAGTTTACCATCAACCCTGTAGTTGACCTCAAATTGTTCTTAACAGCAAATTATGGCTTCAAGGCCAAATTGATGAGCACAATCAACTAAAAATAGACCTCATAGTTGAAGACAAAGTTACTCAAACAACATTGATATTCTAACTACAACATTGAGCAAAATTGACCACCAAGTTTGTTCATTTGATCATGAAGAATACAATCTAGGTTAACCCAGCAGTCAATGACAAATAACATCTCAACACCTATTTAAAATACATTAACTTGATGCGTATGTCTTAGATTAATTCCATTATTTTGCCGCCAGCTGATTTCTAAATTGACCACGGACTTCTCCAATTCCTTCATCAAAGAACTGCATTATATTATTTCTAGCGTAACATCAAATTTTTTATTTTGTCAGTTATTAATGATTGATAATTGATGAAAAAGATAGCATTTTACAAAGAAAAAAAGAAAAGGTGAGGGGGAAGAGAATCAAATACACATCGAGAGGAAGAAAACATACTTCATTGTATTCAAATTGATTTAATTACAAACTTCAAATAGCACAGATCAAAACAAGCACCTTACACGGTGACCAAAATAATAAAAATGAAAATGACACAACATAAGTCTTCAATTCAACCTAGCACCTTCCCCATGGGCTTGGGCAGCGCGTTCAACCACGATGTCATTGATTGCTTGATCAAGTTATCACTAGAAAAACTACCAGGCCCACAAGTTGAGTCACGCTCCTAGTCGGAATCCAATACGACCTAATTATCTCACTTTCACTAAATACACTTAACATGACTAGTAAGTTTGCATGATCGAGGTGTAACAAAGTAAAACTCACTCAAAGAATTTCGAAGGACTTACTCAATTTGAGAGTTGAGAGTCAAACACAGTTAGCTGTAAGAAAAGTGAAATGGTTGGCCCGACCTCACGGAATGCTGTAAAAGTGAAAATAAAGATTTTTACCCCGTCTATTTATAGGCCTCAACACACGATAATCTAAACGACTACAATTACTACATAGCTATTGCTTGACACTTCATGTGGCCTAAGGTAACAGCCACATTAAATGTGTTGAAACCTTTATCAACTTTCAGAATCAAAATGTTATCAACACATTGGACCCATCATCGAGCGTATTCAGTTTTTGCAAATCAACTACTCCCCATTCCTTCTCATCGATAATCTCAATCAAAACTCAAAAGTGGGAGGGGCTCATGATATAGGATAGCCCAACAAGTCCAATCCAATAACACTTGACTAAGCAAAATATATGGTATGACATGGCCCAATTGGTTATGGGCCAACCATGTTATTGACCAGATATCAACTTTGCTGGCCTTTATCCATCAATGTAGATATCAACATTCGTATCTATCTACCATAGTATGGTCAATCACCACCAAGAAGGTGTTGTTCAGCATTCGACCAGTAGGACTTGAATACAACATAATTACACCTTATCTACCAGAGTCTATAGAGATGTCTCACAGAAGTTTTTATTTTGACTGGAGAGGTAGAACATACACTACCGCCTCTTTGCCGCATTAAATACTTTGACAAGTAGCATGCCTTTGCATTAATGGCACATACCACCACCAATACCAACTACTTTGCCACATCTGGCCAGTGTGCACCTCTGGTGTACCACCTTATCCTAAGAAATTGGAGATGGCACCACTTAGAATAGCACAGAATTGGAGAAGACTTAAAGGTCCTTAAGCAAGGACAAAAGCCCCTTTTGTGCAACAAAGGCATTGGATACATATCAACTACACCGAGAAGGCTATAAATACCCCATTCCTAGCCCTTAGCAAGGTATGCTCATTATTATTTAAAGCCCTTACTCTACTGCTCTACCTTCTAGTTGATTATACTAACTTGAACGTCGGAGTGCTTTAACTGAGAGCCCCTCGGCAAGCCTGACGTTTGCTATTGGTTGCAAGACTCAACCCCGTTACATTATCAAGCACCTCTACCGACTAGACACTTGGTTGACTGAATTGAACTTTAGCCCAATACACTCCTAAACAATTCATATCCTCATCAGGTTTGTAGGGTGAAAGTGATTTTTTTTATGTAATGTATGTTTATATATTTATAGTTGGATAATATGTATGTGTGTGTATATGTGTAATGATTGATATATAGTTGTAATAAAATGATGCGTTATTAATTTAATTGATGATTTATTATGAAATTTGTATTTTTGTAAATTTAACACTAGCAAATGATGTATTACTTGGAAAAAAAATATTTATTAATAAATATTAATTATTTATAAAATTATAATTATATCTTAATTGTAAATAATTGGATAATACCATAATTATGTCATAATTGTTAATATCAGCTTATATAAAAAAACATTATTCACTGTACATTAATTATAAACTAATTGCTATTGATTAATTAAAATATAATTACTTAACTATTTATTATTTCTTATTTATGTACAAATAAAACTTAATTATTGATTTAAATAAAATAATTTATTTAATAATTTATATATGGAATACTTATAACAATACATCAAGTTAAAAAAATAAATAATTTTATATTATATGAAATTAAATCATCTTAAATTATTTATTAAAAAAATTAACATAATATTTATTATACATGAAATATAAAACATAATTAAGATATAAATAATAAGTATTTAAACAATTAAATAAATTAATTTAATTAATTTAATAGTTTATTTAATTACTTTAGCTCATTATTTAATTAATACAATATTTAGTAAATAAATTAAATAGTAAACAATCAAATAATCTTTACTTAAATTTAGTTAATTTTCTTAATAACTATCTTAATTGTATTAATATTAATTTATCAAACTTAATATATTATTAAATAATAATTAAATTTGTTATTATAATTTTAAATAATCTAAAGATTAATGTTTAATGAAGATTATTTTTTTTGAAGAATATTAATTTATTTATTACATCAAATTAAAATATCTTAAAATATTTATTAAATGAATAAATATAATATTTAATTAATACATTAAATATTAAATATAAATAAATAAATTATTTAATTAATAAGTAATGTAATTTATTTAATATGTTATCTAGTAACTAAATTATTTAGTAATAATATAAAAAATATTTAATTAAATTTTTAAACATAAGTTTTAGAATTTTATAACTAGTAAAATTTTAATATATATATATATATATATAGATGAGTGAAGTAAGATAGTAATAAATAAATGAGTGATGTGAAAGGTAGAGTAAAAAAGTGGGGGGATGGGTAGGGACAAGTGTGGTTTTTAGGGTATATGATATTTTGAGATTGTTTTGGTAGGAATTTTTTGGGTACAAAATTTTTGTGTTTTGCGAGAAAGATTGAAGAATATGTACATTTTTTGGGATTGTTTTAGGAGTTGGAAAATATTCTGGAAAAACATAAAAGAACAAAGCCAAAAATTTTCACAAAAGAGCATTTCCCAAAATATATTAAAAACTTTATATTTTTGCAATAAAAATTCTCTGTTACTTCTTTTTTTGGTTTCCACACATGTGAACATAAAAAATTTGTTAGAGTTCAAAATTTGAACCTTACACATATAAGTGTGAGGAAAATAATATTGGATTAATTAACCACTGGACCCTTGTAACACTTTCGTCGGCTACACAATTTTAAATTGTGTAGAATGCTTAAGCAAAAAGAAAAAGAAGAAGAGAAAAGAAAATTGCCAGAACAAAAATAATTTACTTGATTGATGGTCCTATAACAAAATAGAAACATGGAAGTTCCCACTTCTACATCGTCCTTGGACAATGACTAAATGAACTAACGAAGGCATTTAATCACTCACTCAATTATTGAGCTCTTTTTATGAGTGTGGTACAATAATTTTTATGTTGAACTATATTAATTTTTTTTTCATCATGTAATATGGTTATTGTGATTATTTCAAACTTCAAGTTAATTAAATATTAAATTGTCAATATTGATAGTGTAGTGTCTGTGAATGCATCTTGTACTCAAGATAATATTTGGATTTTGAGAAGAAAAGATAGGCATTAGCTTGTTGCATTGTTTTTTTTTTTT
>JACGDI010005666.1:48167-132706 GCA_014898725.1 Jacaranda copaia
TAAGAAGACATAAGATAGCTTTTTCCCAAGCCATAGTCTTTTTGCAACTTAATTACAATCAAATGGCTATAGGATCCACAAATAGAGCAACAATATAGGGTGTCAGAACTTTTTCTGAATTTGTGTATCCATCTTCATATTTCTTGGAATTTAATCCATCTTCAAATTTCTTGTAAGTGAACTAAGCCACCCTCACATAATTCAGAAGTTGCATGACCATTTCTTCAGGGACTTGAGTTTTCTTGACCCATTTGGTGTTCACATTTTTCCATCCATCCTCGACTAGTTCCTCAAACTTAGATAGAGCCTCTTCATTTGATACACCGTGCTCTTTCTTGTAGCAATCCACCACAGTGAGCTTGTTCCCTCCCTATTCTCGCACTTCAAATGCATAAATTATAATGGTTATTAGCATTTAAATTATTGTGCTGAAATTTTTGCAGTATTAATTTGTCTAATCATGTAATATAATTACAATTGCATGTCACCGATAATGTTTATTAACTCTTTATAGATGCAATAAAGTGGGATTTCAATATATATGATTAATTTGTTAATATGGTTAATGATGTAATGATTTCTAGGAAAAAAAAGATAAATGTTGACTAATTTCGTCACCATTTTCCTATTTGAAAAGTATTGATATAGTGATTTATTAAACTTATAAGTTAGCTATAGTTATATTTCTTTATCAAACTTAGAAGAGGCGAAATAAGATAACCTTATATGTATATATAAAATATTTATTTATTTCATTTTGAGATGTCTTAAAATAAAGTGCTTGTATGTCATCATCAGAAACGTGTGCCAGCCTAGGCTAATAAGCGCCATACAAGTAGATTTCGATGTTGACAGTACTATTCAATGAACAAAGTCTATTTTTATGATTTTTTTAACTCTTATGGCTCTACGTTTCTATCTCTAATAATTTCGAGTCTCATTTTTATTTCCTAAAAATCATTTGAAAGATCTTATTTCTTGTAATTTTTTCAATATAATATGAGAATGAATATTGAAGAGCATAATAGTGCTTACTTCACGACTGCCCAAGTCCTCAAGGTGTTGACCTATTTTAGCAGTAGATATTAAAAGTTCAGGCTCACTCAACAACCAATCAATGGTTTCTTTAGTAACAAATTTCATGCCCAAGACAGCAACTGTGAATATCACATAGATGCAACTGGTAATCACTAAATTGGTAAAATATTCTTCGAATGAAGGCATCTCTCGCTCCATAATCCACTTTTGCTCTTTGTTGTAAGCCCTACCAAGTTGTTTCACCTAATCCACACAACCCAACGCTAATATTCAAATACATATGGAGAAATACAAAAACATCATATACACTTTGCATAAATTCTTCAAGTTAGAATAGAAGATGAAACACAAAATGGAGTAAAGGATCCAAATTGCTTACTGCTTCTCTAAAATAACAACAAATAATTTTTCTTGTTTTGTTGCGTCACATTCAAAATCTTCATATGTACTCATATGAAATTGGTAAACAATTTTCATGTAATCTAGGAGTTGATTGATTGCATCCATATTCCACCTTAGAAAAATAAGTATCAAGTTAATTAATTTTACAAATTCTATTATCATGATATCAAAATTATACTGGATATTTTTAGTTATGATGAGTCACATTTATGTGCACATATTATATTCTTTAACATTGATGATGTGTATGTACAAACATCTCCGAGGATGCACACATATTAGAATTGAGGAAAAGCTTCGTACTACCTATTTGGATATATACTCAAATAAATTTTAAACTTCAAATATAGAATATATAATATCATAAATGAAATACGGATATATAATAGTTCATAATATACAATCAAGTAGATATTATTATAAAAAGAATTACATACTTTGTGAGAGTATGATCAATTATAAAAGGTTGAGATCTTGAAGCAACTAAAAAGGAATTAAAGAAATGAAACACTTACAAAGTGAAGTGATGCACATGTACCTTTCTAGAGCATCAATAAAAAGTTGAGCTTCTTCAAGTGTAGCATAATTATCATATGTATCATCTATCATCGAAACTATTTCAATGCTTTGAGCAGTCCAACTTTGAACATAAGAATATTGGGGTTCAAAATGAAATGTGGTGCCCTAAAGATAGCACTCGACCAATCTGTCTCTTGAATACAATAGTTTTGACTTGAGGTCAAATTTGCTCCACCATTTTCACAAAACAAGAGAAAATGATTTCTTAATATATCATTGCTTAAAGATTATTATTTAATAATTTTATTCAACAACTATAATTGAACGTGCTATTCGTACTGTATATCATCCAATCAATTTGAATATTTTTCTAAATTACATACTAAATACAATACACTACATGACAAAGAATAAGATGAAAGTTATCACTAATTGTATCATAGAGTTCTTTCTTATATATATAAATTCTGCTAATAATTGAAATTGTATTTTGCTAGTTTTAGAAGTAGGTCATCCCTTGAAACTTCCTTTTCATATATGAAAATATAAAGGTGTATTTGGATTATTGGAACACCAAAATGAAGCGAATGCTCTAGAGCTCACTCCATTTTATCTTTAAAGGGAGACTCTAATTGTTGCAACGTGCGAGTCAAGTGATGGGTAGTAAACACCACAGCCTCTTCTAGATGTCTTCCCCATGAAGCCAAATTTGGGTTGCCTCGTACAAGCTTAGCAAGGCCTTATCATCATCGCCAAAGGCTTCTTTGAAATTATTTCCTTCGTCCATAAATTTTTCAAAAACACCTATTTCAGTAAGGTCCCAAAAAATGTTAGTTCACATCCACATATTTGTCGCAAATAATTTTTAAGATATCAAATCTTATAAGTATATATATGTATCATTGTAAGAAAAAACCCCTTCACCAACAAAAAAAACTCATCACAAATTTAATGAAATGTGTCCCAGGATATGATTCTCTAGTAGATTTATTTTAGTATATATTTCGTCATGGATCAGTAGTGTGATGAAAATAAAATATGTCATAAAATTAATTTTGTGATGGAATTTCTGTCACGGATCAAAAAATCATGTTTAAACTTATGAAATTCATGACAAACTTTTCGTATCAATATAGACTCTACATATCCATCACCAATGTCATTACTAATATATATTTTTACCCTTTTTTTAAACTTTTTAGTAGTCCATCAAAAATTCATTACAATTATCTTTCTATGATGGAATCTTATTCACCACAAATTTTTCATTAGTGTATTTATGTAACACAAAGTATAAAAACTTATGGCCTTTTTGGTTTTATTTTCATTTTTAATTTTCATTTCCATCATTTTCAAAATGTTAAAAAGTAGTTAGTAGAAATGAGTTAAAAATGGGTTCATATTTGGATAGACTGTTAGAAAAGTATTGATTATGTTGGTTTTAATAGGTTATAGGTAGAGAGAGAGATATATATAATGGAATAGACAGAGAAGATATATATGTTATTAAGAATGTGTTTTGAAAAAGAAAATGAAAATAATGTTGAATGAAAATGTGTAAAATATGAAATGTTTAATTTTTTAAATAGTAGAAAAATGTGAAAATCAACTTTGAAAATGAAACCAAACAGGCCTGTTTGGTTGTCCCCAATTAATGTTTTGAAACTGAGTCCAAACTATAGCTAGTCTGTGACAACTGTGACCATAATAAGTTAGGCATGTCATAAAACATTGCACTAGTCCATGACAAGTGTGGCCATAAGTCAAACATATCATAAAACTTTGTCTATATCAATTCTTTAATATGTATGTAATATAAGTTTAATATCTTATACTACATAGAATTAATATTTTGTAACTCAGCAAAAACTGAGTATCTGACTAGTAGGGCAACCACCCACATCATAAAATGACGCATAAATTAGAAGTGTAATACAAGATGAAACATCTTATAATGTTCTAAAAAATTATGTAAATGAAACTTGAATCAAAAAGAAGAGCCATATATAGAGATAATAAAAGAAAACATACTGCAAGAAACATGATACCGATGCTGCCTGAGCAAACAAAATCCAAATGCAACGGTGAACAAATAGTATTCTTCATTGGGTTGAAATAGTTCATAAATTTGTTTGAGCTTCTCCTCAATTTCTTTCTCAAAGTGATAACCCAATCCCAAACACTCAAGCTTGTCAACTAATACAATCAGTTCGGTAGATTTTTCACCATTAGCTTGCCTCTTTCTTCTGCCTTCATTGCTTCAATGGCTTTTGCACAAGATGCTTGTACCTTCTCATCCAAAGTAAAACGAATAGAAATTATCACCCCACAAGCTCGGAGTTTAGCTAGCCATGGGTGGTCGGACATCCCGGACATCACTCCAGCAACTTGCGGAAGTGCTATTATTACCACTAACCATTGTATATGATCTGCAGTAATTTTATCTCTTTCTCTGTGTGTGTTTTGATTAATAGGCTTAGATGGTGATGATGTTCTGAAATGGGCATTCACCAATTTATAGTGTGAGCCTAGGAGGGGATATTATTAAAAATGTCCACATTCATATATCTTAATGCATGGCGGCTCCACATATTTATGATACAATATGAAAATATATACACACACACACTTAATTAGTGTCGTTAGACATTGTAAAAGCTGTCACTAATTATGTATATTATATGACAAAAGATTTAGTTTTGTCATTTTAATAATTTTTATAAATTAAATACTGATAATAATAGTGTTTAAATTGTCACTATTGACAATTAATGACATCCGTATAGTGACAATAAAAATTTTGTCACAAATTGAAGAAATAAAATTTCCCATTGCAATGAGCAAAACGTGTGATATTCACTAATCCTAGAATCCACTCACTCAATCATTGAGGTCTTTTCATTATGTGGTTCAATTATTTTTAAGTTGAACAATATTGAAAAGCTTTTACATCATGTAATATGGTTATTGTGTTTATTGCAAATCTTCAAATTAAAGTTTAAATTGCTAGTATTATGATGTGATAGATAGAGATAATTTTGGTTGAAGTGATCTTCTAGAAAACTTTCTACATAGAAGTCTTATCTTTTAGACCTTTTCTTTTTAGATAAACATCACATTATTTGATATTTTAAATTTTACATTATCTTTAGAGAGTTAGGTATTATTTTACATTTTGTTTTTTAGGTACTAGGAGTCTTAGAGATGAACATAAATTTTTCATATTCCTATCTTCTAGAAGACTAGCATTCTTTGAGAGCCTTATAAATAGGTTCACATATGTAGTTTGTCAATCACAATGTGAGCAAAAGAATTTCTTGTTGTTCTCTCTACAAGGAGGATTTTACTTTATTTTAAGCCTTGTCGTGTATAAGTTTTGTTTTATTCAAGGTATTCATGCAATGACTTTTTTTTTCCTTTTCTTACTCCCAAGTTTTACCGTTGCATCATATTAACAATTTAATACACTAAAGTATAGCTTTTACCTAAGCTAGCATTCAAATTTTGAGAAAAAATGGCAGATAAATAACTTGTTACCTTTTTCTTTTCTTTTTTATTTTTTGAGAAGGTATTTATTGTAACCCAGAAAGACTAAATAACAATAATTGAGAAATATCCGCAAAGTAATTCAATGGAAGAACACAAGATTTAATGTGGTTTGGCGATGTGCCTACTTCACTCAACAAATGGATGAATTTTATTGATCTCAAATCAAATGCAAAGTATAAATTCAAGTCCCACAAATCTCATTAGAACACCCAACACCCTTATCCTAACCTCCATTAGAGAGAAAAAAAATCTTAAAAATGATTTAGAACAACTTTGAATAGGGTTATTCATATGAAAACCTTGAAAAATGGGGTTTAAATGCCCAAAAGTTGCAAAACATGCTATGGGCCTTGCACGGCACGCCAAAGCGCAAAAAATTTGTGCCCTAGATCGCAAGTGCCCAAATTAGACAGAAGCACTTGTGCCTGGGCACGGCTTGCTTGCGCAATGGTGCAAGTCGAAAGTATCTTTGCCTAGGCCACGCATCTAAGCATGTTTCTCCTTGCACCCAGGCATGACATCCTTGTTGATGTGCGCCTGGGAGGAAAAGCTATATGTCCCCATGGACAATATTCTATCCATGTGCACTGGGGCATACCCCAACACGCCATCGTAACATCATCTCGCCCGTTTTCGTATCATTTCTTCACCATTTTCACCTTTTCTCACCATTTTCAACTAGAATTTCAAGGTACACTTAATAATTAGGAAATATTAACAAAGATATTCAATGAAAAAGGACAAGATTTAATGTGATTCAACGATGTGCTTACTCCACCCGACAAAGAGATAAATTTTATTGATCTCAAATCAAGTGCCAAGTGCAAATTCAAATCCCATAAATCTCACAAGAACACACAATACCTTTGTCCTAACCCCCGTTAGAAAGAAAAATCTCAAAAATAGTTTAGAACTAATTTGAGTAGGGTTCCCAATATGAAAACATAAGAAAATAGGATTTAGAAATACCCAAAAATCACAAAATGGGCCATGGGCCTTGTTCACCACGCTAGGTTCCACGAAGTTCGTGCCTTGTTAGACATAAACACTTGCACTAAGGTGCAACCCCGATGCAAATTGCAAAATTCTCGCCCAAGCTTATGTTTTTGGGTGTGTCTTCTTTGCACGCTGACACACAACATTTTGTCCATGTGCGCTGGGGTATGTCTCGTCATGTTGTCAAGACATCGTCTCACCCGTTACTGTACAATTTGTTCACCGTTTCTCACCATTTCCATCTAAAATTTCAAGGCACACTCAATAATATAATTTGGTTTTTGGGTGTACTCTTTATATTATGTCTTGTCCTCTTTTCGTATTATATTTACAAAATAATAAATCTAAAGATGTAAATTTGGTCATTTTATCTAAATAAATTTGTTAGGAAATAAAGCCCTAAGAGTGGATAAATCAGAATTGAGGAAAAAATTATATTCGTACAGTAGTGGCCGAAAGTTCTAAAGAAAACTAGAAGTTCCAAACAAAATAAAAAGGTAGTAAATAATAAAAGAAGCACACACAAATTTATAGTGGTTCACCTAGACTAATCCACTAACTAAGGTTGCACTTAGGATTTTAATTTGCAAATTTCATTAATAATTCCAAAGAGAATTAGTACAAATAAGTTCAATAAATATGAACAAGTAATTCAAACCAACTAAAACTATACTAAGCAAACCAATACAGTAGAAGAGGAGGAATATTCCCAACTCCATTAACACAAAAGACTGCACTGCTGACAATAATTCTATTTGGAAGTGAACAGTGTACTATTTTCTTTTCTCCAACAAGGTACTTCAAAAAAGGTGATAATAAGAACTAATTATTTTTGTAAGCAAACACTTGTTCTTCTGAATATATCTCTTTGGATTAAATAATGAGTCTTATTCTTGCAAGAAGTTCCAACGGTAACTTTTCATAGATAAACTATAATAGTAACTTACCAAATTGGAATAGCATTCTTCTATGCAAAGAGATTATTCAGCCTTCATTAATGGCTCCAAAATATACTTACCATGTAAGAGAATCCAATAATATCTTGCCAAAGTAATATACTGGATTTAATATGAAAATAAATCACAATTTTCTTTAAACAAGGAAACAAATATTTCATGCTATGTGTCACCCATCAAAGCATATAATTAAAGAATCCTAATAAAATTTTAGTGCGCCATGGCCAAAACAATATCTAGGCTTCCAAGGAGATTAATCTTGATTAGATCACAAGCATTAGCCTAGACCCATTTTGCTATCCTTTTCTTTGCTTTGTTTTACATGGCTTTAGTAGGCCGAGAATTTCTTCTATTAGAACATGCTTATATATATATATATATATATATATATATATTTAAACACATATATATTAGGAATTCGTTAGAGTTTGAACTGTTAACCTCCCAGTTGATATGAGAGATTAATGCCATTGGAGCACATGCCACTCGGCGCATATTAGGATATGCTTATTGCAAGGGCTCTAAGAGCCCAATTTACTATATATATATATATATATATATATTTTACATATTTCCACAAAATCTAGACGTATAGGACTAGGATAATCAATAATAATTCAACTATTAAGTGAAGCACTAGAGTTTATTCAATAAAATACAATAGAAGCTCATCAATTGTGATTGTTATACCATGGTTTTTTGGCTGATCCATTATCCAATGCTTTTATAATTTTGTACTCGATATCTCAATTCTCAGCATCAAAGACCTTCATTTTGCAAAATAATATTTAGTTATTCTAATATATCATATGAAGTGAACACAATCTAGAAATAACAAACTCAATATGAAATAAACCTAGAACTTGCAAAGAAAATGTGAGCTATGTTTAAGGGGGTGGGCACCAGGCAAGGAGAGGGGGGTGAGAATTTTCAGTTATATGGTTATGCTTGAAGGCTTGAGCAGTGATTTTGACAGCTTAACTCAAACTCAGTCCAAATATGAATAATCCTAATAATTCAATTACTAGTTGAAGTATTAGTGCTCGTTCAATGAAATATAAAAGAAATCTAACTCAATCGATTGTTGCACAATAGTTTTTGGCCTAAGTTCTTTATTTAGCACTTTTTGTATTTCGATGAGTGAACAGATCTAAAAGTATACATTTAAGTTTGAAATGAGTCTAAAACTTCAAAAAACAATGTGATATAATTCTTTGAGTTATCATATAAATACACTATTGCACGTGTGTGTGTGTGTGTACTAAGCGTATACTTAAATACTATTGAGTAATCTCTAGTATTAATAATTTTATTTCAAGTTCCAAAAATTTGATTGAGGTGCATTGATGGTTTTGAGTATATACAAGACAATTATATCTTTTGGTAGTTATATATGAACCTTCTGTTATAGTACCACATGTAGCGTCTATTATATAAATAAAAGATAAAAATATTAATTATAAGTATATTTAGACGAGCTTAGAAATAAAATTTAAAATGCAAAGACAGAAATTTTTCTGTCTCCAAATATAAAAAAGTTGGACTTCTAGCTATCAACTCAAAGGTGAAAATATTCATTATTTATTTTATTTTACAAATAGAAAATAGAGCATTAAAAGACATTATCACTCAATATAGGGAATCCAATACAAAGTGATACTACTGAGTATTTTTGTTTTCAATTTCACAAGGCAAACAGCTAGAGCTAATAAAAACATAGGGCTTAACTAGTTAGCCATATGTTCCACAATGCACCCAAATAAAAATCCAGCAGCACACAAACACAAGTAGGCAGAAAATATAAGAAGACATAAAGTAGTTTATTCCTAGGCCATGCCATCGTCTTTTTGCACCTCAAGTCCTCAACAGTCAAATGGCAATGGGATCCACAAATAGAGCAACAATATAGGGTGCCAAAACTTTTTCTGGATTTGTGTACCCATCTTCATATTTATTGGGCTCCAAAACTGTTTCTTGATTCATGTGCCCATCTTTATTTTTCTTATAAGTGATCTCAGCTATCCGTGCATAATTCAAAAGTTGCATGACCATTTCCTCAGGGACAGAAGTTTTCTTGACACATTCTGTATTCACATTCTTCCATCCATTCTCAACTAGTTCCTCAAATTTAGATAGAGCCTCTTCCTTCGATACACCATGGTCCTTTTTGTAGCAATCCACCACCGTGAGCATTCTTCCATCCCTATTCTCACGCTTCAAATGTTGTAAACATCACAAGGAATATTAATTAATTAATTTAAGTTATTGTGCTACAATTTGGCAGTATTGATTTTACTAATCATAAATTAAGTATAGCTGCATTTGACTTATATGATTTTTTAGCATCATTTGGATTTGTTTCAAATCCAGTTTTATTCATATTCACTATTTGAAAATGAATTACCAACAACTTCTCCTTATTTTCATTAAAATCCCATTTTTGTTTGAAAACACATTTCCAAGTGACTCATATATCTTCTCTTGACAATCTATATATCTTCTCTCTCTATTTTTATTATTATTCTCTCCCTCCAAGTATAACCAACTAACCAATACAATTATTACGTTCCAAATAACTTATTCAAATACAAAGTCAATTCAACCCACTGTATTTAATCACTTTTTCAAATTTTAAAAATATTGAAAATAAAATATAAAAATAATATATATATCTCCTAATGGGCGCTCTCAGCAAAGTAGGATTTCAACATATATATATATATATATGTATATGTATATATATTATTCATAAATATGATTAACGATGTAATAATTTTAAAAAAATTAAGATAAATGACTGATGAATTCCGTCACCATTTTTCCTATTTGAAAAGTATTGATATTGCAACTCATTAAACCTATAAGTTAGCTAGTTGTACGTAGTGATATTTCTTTATCAAAATTAGATGAGGTGAAGAAAAGATGGCCATATATGTATATGTATGTGTGTTATTTATTAATTTCTTGTATTTTGTGACATCTTAAAATAAAGCTTTATTTTTCAAAATACAAATTTTATATTCATTTGAACTATTGCAAAAATAGTCAAAACTTTTACGATCTCAACTCTTTTTAAAACTTCATGTAGAATCAAAATAGACCTATATATGTATTATAATATGGGGAAGAATATTGAAGTAAATAATAGTGCTTACTTCATGGCTGCCCAAGTCCTCGAGGTGTCGACCCATCTTAGCCGTAGATATTACAAGTTTAGGCTCACTCAGCAACCAACCAATGATTTCTTTGGTAACAAATTTCATGCCGGGGACGACAGCTGAGAACATCACATAAATGCAGCTGGTAATCACTGAATTGGTAAAATATTCTTCAAATGAAGGCATTTCTCGTTCCATAATCCACTTTTGCTCTTGGTTGTATGCCCTACCAAGTTGTTTCACCTAATCCATACATAAAGATACACTTGAAATAAACTTATCAAGTTGAAATAGAAAATGAAATGTAAAATGAAACAAAGGATCCAAATTGTTTGTTCTCTTATTTTATTTCATAAATATATACCACATGTGTTAAATACTTTCTTATAAAAATAAACGATTTAAATATCAAATACACATGGCATAAATTCATCAAGTTAGAATATGAGATGAAATACAAAATGAAATAGAGAATTCAAATTGCTTACCGATTCTATGAAATAAGGAATAACAAATGATTTTTCTTGTTTTGCTGCGTCCCGTTCAAGATCTTCATATATGCTCATAATAAATCGGTAAACATCTTTAATGTAATATGGGAGTTGATCGATTTCATTCATATCCCACCTATGAAAAATTAATATCGGGTTAATTAATTTTACTTCAAATTCTATATATTGTCCTAATATCAAAATTGTAATGGACATAAATAATTTTGATGAGTCACATTTGTATGTGCATATTATATTCTCGGGTGCATATACACTTAGTACCAAGTTATAAATTATTGAATCAAAATATAATGATTTTATAAATAAATATATATATATATGTATATAGAGACATATATTACTTCATAATACATACTCAAGTGGAGATTATTATAAAATGAATTGATGGCTCCACAAGAGTACAATCAATCATAAAAGGGTCAAATCCCAGAATGATTAAAAAAGAATTAAAGCAACGAAACACTATATTTTTTCAATATGAAGTGATGCATATATACCTTTCTAGAGCATCAGTAAAAAGTTGAGCTTCTTCAAGTGTAGCATAATTATCATACGTATCATCCATGATGGAAACCATTTGCATACTTTTAGCAGTCCCTATTCGAACATAAGAATATTCTGGTTCAAAATGAAATGCAGCACCCCAAAGATAGCACTCTACCAATCTGTCTCTTGCGTATGGCAATTTCGATTTGAGGTCAAATTTATTCCACCACCTTTACAAAACAAGAAAGGAAATGATTTTTAAGAATATCGTTCGTTAAAGAATATTGTTTAGTAATTAATTCTATATCTATTAATTAAATGCACTATTCATACTATCACCTAGTCATTTGAATGTTATTCTAAATTAAGTACTAAATACACAGCAAGAAAAAGAAATAAGACAAAAGTTATCACTTATATTACCTTGAGACTTCGCAGAGCTCTTTCTTGTACAAATTCTGCAGATAATTGAAATTGAATTTTGCTAGTTTTAGAAGTAGTTCGTCCCTTTCAACATGTTTTTCGTATATAGGAATATAAATGCGTATTTCAATTATTGGAACACCCCTATGAAGCGGCTGTTCCAGAGCTCGTCCAACTTTTTCTTTAAGGGGAGACTTTAATTGCTGGAACATGCGAGTCAAGTGATGGATAGTAAACGCCATGGCCTCTTCTAAAACCTCTTCCCCATGAAGCCGAATATGGGCTGCCTCATACAAGCTTAGTAAGCCCTCATCATCATTATTAAAGGCTTCTTTGAAATTTTTGCCACTATCCATATATTTTTCAAAAGCACCTGTTTCAATAAAGTTCCAAAAAATTTTAGTTCACATTTATATATTTGTCGCAAATAATTTGTAAGATGTCAAATCCTATATATATGTATGTATTGCTATAAGAAAATGCATCTTCACCAATGAAAATATTCATCATAAATTTAATAACATCTGTCATATACATAGTATAATTCTGTGATGGATTTATTTTGCAAAGCCAATAGTATATGCTTCGTTACTAATTTATTCCATGATAAAAAATAAAGTATGTTATAGAATTAGTTTTGTAATGGAATTTCCATCACGGGTCAAAAAATCTTGTTCAGAGTTACGAAATTTGTGGCATACCCTTCATATCTATCACAAGTATATATCATTACAAATATATATTTTTGCTCCTTAATAATCTATAAAAAATTCATCAAAATTGTTTTCAATTTATGATGGAACTCTTATTGCTCACATTTTTTTCTCCTAGTGTATTTATATATGATGAGGTATAAAAACTTTTGCGCCACCCACAATTGATGTTTGAGACTCAGTCCAAACTAGCTAGTCTTCGACAACTATAACTATCGCACATATCATAAAATGGTGCATATGTGAAATTTTTTATATAAGATGTAATATCTTATATTACATGGAATTAATATTTTGAAACTCAACACAAACTAACTGGTCTGACTAGTCACTAGTGGGACTGCCACTCACATCATAAAATGATGCATAAATTAAGAAATGTAAAATAAGATGAAACATCTTATGTTATGCAGAATTAATTTTTTGAAATGCGTAAAATGAAATGTAAATCAGAAATAAATTCAAAAAAAAAACATACTGCAAGAAACGTGATAGCGATGCTGCCTGAGCAAACGAAATCCAAGTGCAGTGGTAAACAAATCGTATTCTTCATTTGCATGATGGAATAGTTCATAAATTTCTAGCATTTTCTCATCAATTTCTTTCTCAAAGTGATAGCCCAATCCCAAACGCTCAAGCGTGTCAACCAATGCAATTAGTTTGGCAGATTTTGCCGCCATTAGCTTGCTTCTTGCTTCAGTCTTCATTGCATCAATGGCTTCTGCACAAGATGCTTGTACCTTCTCATCCAAAGTAAACGAAGAGAAAGTATCACCCCACAAGCTCGGGGTATAGCTGTTTATGGGTGGCCGGACATCCCGGACATCACTCCGGCAACCTGCGGAAGTGCTGTTATTACCACTAACCATCGTATATGATCTGCAGTAATTTTATCTGTGTTTTGATTAATATGCTAATCAGATGGTGATGATCTGAAATGGGCATTCACCAATTTATAGTGTGAGGGGGTATTAAAATTGTCCATATTCATATATCCTAATGAATGGCGGCTACGCATATTTATGATACAATCTGAAATATATATATATATATATATATACACACACTCAATGTCGTTGAATCTTAATAGTATCAAAGAATGTACCTTGAACTTAACTTACCCCGAAAGCTAGTAGAAGAAATGAGGATTGTTCAAAGCACTATATAAAGATCATTATTTATTTATTTAACCGATATAGGAATCTAACACACTCCGCGCATACTCAAGAATGAACATTTTGAGCATGAAATAATATAAAATTGATGGTCCAACAATACTAGATAGCCTAACATCAGAAAATGGGTGGTTATTATACCATACAAAGAAAGAATAGACCTCTTACTCCAAAAACTAGCTCAATTAGAAGTGAGGATTATTAAGAACCATATATAAAAATCACTACTCATTTACTTAACCAATGTAAAAATCTATCAAATAGCTTTGTGGGAAGAGATTAATGCAGCTAGGTATTTAAATAGATCAAGTGGATATCGAGTTGAACACTACAAAACACTACAAATATTACTTATTTATAGCATTTGAGTGCTATGTCTTCTACTCACACCTAAAAGACGATACCACCGCCTGCCACATAGCACATGCTGGGGTATCTTACCCGACTTCGATTTCACAAGGAAATGCCTACAACTAAGAATGTAAGTCCAGGCAATCAAATTGGACAGTTTTTTAGTACCTATGTCAGTCAAAGCCCTATTTTAGCCTAGTATATGGAATAAGATATTCGCCGCACCTTTTCATTGTGTAAACTCTCTGATAATCCTAACCTATTTATATTATTTTTGGAATCGAAGCGAATTTGAAGTGTTCACCCAAGAATTTCAATTGACAGAAAATTCATATACTCATAGTATAACATGGTTTTAGTTATTATAATATCTTATTTATCAAATTTTTGTATGAGATTTTAGTTTATAAAAATTGAGGTTTAACAAATGAAAGAGTATAAAAGGACCAGTCATGGAATGTGAGCAGATTTTAAGTAGCATATTGGTTATTTTTAACAGGTGGGTCTTTTGTAAGTTTAGCAAATAGCGGGGGATTTTTTATTCAATTAATTTATTTCGAATAATATTTAAATTTGTGGAATGAATTTTTCTTTGGTACAAACACTTGTCCATTTCACGAAACAGTATGATTTGTTTATGTTTTCTGCTTATATTTCTAATTTTCAACATTTTTAAGGTTAAGAAAAAGTTCTATATAGTTTTTGTGTAATATAAATATATATTAATTGGACAATTATTTATTTATTTATTTAAGGCATGTCAGAAATTCATTAAATTCAAACCTTAGGGCTTGTTCTCTTACGTTTTGGGAAAAAAAATTTCAATCCCCAAAAAAATTTCAAAATGCATGCACATTCCCCAATATTTCTCCAAAAATACTATATTTTTTTATCCAAAAAAACCTTACACCCTAAAATGTACATCTGCCCCCTCATTTTCTCACTCCATCTTTCACATTACTCATTAATTTATCCTCTCTTACTTCACTTATATATACATATATATACACACATATATATTTACGTATGTGAAAATATTAAAATTTTACTATTTAAAAAATTTTAAAATTATATTTACAAATTTAATTAAACTAATTGTTCGAGAAAATTAATTAAATTTAATAAGTAATTTATACTAAATAATATATTAAAGTAATTAAATTACTTATTAATTAGATAATGTATTAATTATATCTATTACTTAAAATATTAATTAGATATTATATTTATTCATTTAATAAATGCTTTAATTGATATAAAAATAAATTATTCAAAAAACTAATCTTCATTAAATATTAATATTCACATTTATTTTAAATTATTATAAAAAATTAATTATATTTTCATATTTATTTAATAATCTATTAAGTTTAATGAATTAATATTAATATAATTAAAATAATTATTGTGAAAAATAATTAAAATTAAGTTAAAAAATTGATTGTTTCTAAGTAATTTATTTATTGAATAATATATTAATTAAATAATGAGTTAAAGTAAATAAATAACTTATTAAATTAATTAAATTAAGTAATTTAACTATTTAAATAACCTGTTATGTATATATTAATTATATTTCATATTTCACATGCAATTAAATATTATGCTTATTTGTTTAATAAATAATTTATGATTTAGTTCCATATGATATAAAATTATTTATTTTCTTAATTTAATGAATTATTATTAAGTTTTATATATATTTTTTATTTTATTTAAATAAATAACTAAGTTTTGTTTATACATAAATTGTAAATAATAAATTGTTAAATAATTATATTTTAAGAATAAATAATAATTAGTTTATAATTAATGTACAATAATTTATTTTTTATATAAACTGATATCAATAATTATGATATAAATATGATATTAACTGATTTTTTATAATTAAGATATGATTATAATTTCATAAGTAATTACAATTGTAAATTCATAAAGCCCCAATTGAATTAATAAATTTTATTAATTCATAAATAATTTTATCAACAAAGCTCCAATTTAATAATTTTATCAATAATTTTTATTAATAAATTCATAAAATATAAATTTTAAAATAAAACTCCAATTGAATTAATTTCACATTATTTTATTACAATAATATATCAATTATTATATATTTATATTTACATAAACATCATCCAACTATAAATACACATACATATATAATATATTATATAAAAAAATCATTTTCACCCTACAAATCCAACAAAAAAGTAACTAATTTGACATCAACAGTAACGTTTGTCTCCCCCAAAAACATAAAGAAATAAATAATTTATTTTCAAATTATTTTCCATATTTCTCCAACAAAAAAAACAGTTGACACATTCTCCAAATTTTCTCTCAAAAATCCATTCCTCAAAAACAATTTCTACAAAATGCCCAAAACGTAAGACAACAAGCCCCTAATTTCGCACATTAAGAATGAGACTTATGCTAATGGACCAAATAGTCAGTGGCATTAATTGGACTAGCGGCATATAAATTAACAATTGACAAGAGTAAACTTAATTTATAATATCTTTTATATGTGAATAGATGTGTATTTTATATTTTAATAGACTTGGATTGATTATATAGTAGGTATTTGCGCCAAAGATTTTGATGCTTATGATAATAAAATTGTGCCAAACTCTAACTCCATTTTGATGCTTATGGTAATAAATTTGTGCCGAACTCTAATCCCTATTTTGATGCTTATTATATTGAGTGGGAAAGTAAGTGTAAAAGAATTTAAAATAAAAATATTAAGTATTTCTAATAAAAATGAAATAAAACAAACATATTTTCAAATTTTAAATAGAGGCTAAAATCTTTTTACCCCTTGTGAAATATGAAATAGGCATTTTACCTCCTTGTGACATATAGAAAAAGTTGAAAGCCCCCCTTATATGTGTAAAATGTGGTTCACTACCTCCTTCTGTCTATTTGAGTTGAATTTTGTATTGTATGGATGAAAATACCCTCATATATATATATATATATATATAATAATTTTATATTTTTATATTTTTCTTTTTCTTTTAGTTTAATCTAAACTAAAATATATAAAATTATTTCATATTTATAAAATATATAACATATTTATATAAATTAAATACTATTTAATGTTTATAAAATTATATATACATACATACATATAAAATTATATATACACATATATGTATATAAAATTATTTGAAACATATTTATATACGCATAATATAAAGTATATATATTTCTTTTTCTTTATAAAAAATAAAGATATATTTTTATATATACACATATACATATAATTTATACACCCCCACCCTTATCCTCCAACCCATCCCCAACTCCCACCCACCCTCCCCCTGTCTCCCCCAAAATGATTCATGGCTGCCATGCAACCCACAAACTAATTGGACTAGGCAAATCTGGCTAGATCCAACCATCGGCATTCATGGCCGGCCGCATCAAGCACGACGGCCAACCTTTTTTATTTTTTTAAAAAATTATATTTTTGTATATACACATATATACATTTCCTAATTAACATATATATCCTGTATATATACACACATATATATATATATATATCTTTGACGACGGTCGTCGATTTTTTCACAGCGGCCATGGCCACTACTTTTTAAGGCTGGCAAAGATCAGGGTTTTTAGTAATATATTAAATATATATTTTTATTTAAAAGTATGTATACATGTAAATATATATACATGCATTATATAATATAATATATTTATTTATAAATATGATTTAATTTGAATGGTTGATTTTTTCAAAAACATCCAACGACTGATCTTAGGAGTGCAATAATCTTTTTACATACAAAAAAACCCTTAAAAACTCACACAACACACGTAAGTGTCTCTCATGTCCATATGGGGTTGGTTGCGTGATTTTAAAAATGACAGATAGCTTTTTAACCCCTTTTTTTTCATAGGAGGGAAACCAATCATATTTAATAGGAGAGTTAAATTAAATTTTCCCTTTTAAATAGTAATAGATAAAATAATATTCTTTTAAAATATAAACAAATTAAATATGAGTAAAACAGTTGGGATATACTTGTATATGTTTCGTGGGAATAAAATCATTCCTTCAATACAAGCACAAAACATGGAACCTATTTTGGATGGAAAATGGCATTTCCCCATAAAGGCCATGAGTATTTTTTCGATTTACCAAAAATTCCTCAACCCTCATTCATAACATTATTATTTAACCAATCATGACAATAATATTTAAAATCATATTCAATCGTGATATTTACATATATATAATTAAAATATTATATATATTAATTATTTTTAAATTATAATTTCTCTCCACTAATCAAACAAAGGTGTGATTGATTTAACATTATAAAACAAAAGTTTCACATCCAAATGTTACTACTTCACTTATGAAAATATCTTCTATTCACCATCCAGTATATAAGTAAAAATCCATCACATGCCAACCACTAATTCTGAAAATACCTTCTACTCACCATCCAATATATAAATACAAATTTCACATTCTCTCAACCACTATCAAATCCTTCAATCGCATCACATACAAATCAAAACAATACAAAACACAACCAAATATAGCATCGATATCTTGTCCTCTGGGCTCCATTTGGGGGCAAAATTATGCATGTGCGGCCAACATTTTGCTGGTATCGAGAGATATTATATGCCATTTAAGTCAGGAATGTGAATATGATATATAATAAAATAGAGCCCCTAGCGCAAACAGTTCTTAACAAGCAAGAGAATCTCTTTCAGAATGTATATATATATAAAGAACAGCAGCTAGCGATCAAGAATTATTGTTGGATTGTATCACATAAATGTTATTCGTCATGATCCCACATGCATTATTGTACCTAACCCACATGCCTTTACATGGTTTGTTGGGTGTTGTAATCTAATTTATTTATCAATCTTTCATCACTCACATGAATAAAAATATAGTGCAGCATCTATATATAGGTGTTCCTTATCTTTTAATACATAAGTTTAATTATTCAAAAAATCTTGTAAATTCTTTGGTGTTATAAAATATTCTAGAATTTGTGGCATATTAGATTTTATGTTACAAAAAAATTCTTCAATTGTTTGGATAAAATAAAATTTTAAAACTTATAAATGTCAGCAATACCAATTTATTTAATTAATATGATGAAAATTAAAAAGTTTGTGAAAAAATTTTAAAAATAAGTAGGAAAATTCTATCTATATAAAAAAAAATCGCAACATTTTATTATGAAAGCTTATAAGCTTTAAAAAAAACAATTATTAAACAATTACGTAACATCTTATAAGTTCCTCAAAATATCTTATTGCAACTTGCAAGCTCACCAATATACCCTCTTAATTAGGATACGGTTCTTAAATAAGTTTCACACTTTATGATGTGTAAAGGACTATATATATTTGAGTAGGCTATCAAGAAATTTGGGGGAAAAAAGTACTAGAATTTATAAATAGGTCCAGCTGTATTTATGTAATTTTTCATTTATTTTATCAATTAGCTAGATTCGTTGAAGGTGATGTTGCTCGAAATATCACAAACAATATTAAGGACATTTTCACATAGACACAGTCAAGATGGCATGCATAAAATGCCGAAGGCAACCAAAGGTTTAATATTGGAGAACTTCAAAATGATTTAGGCTATATAAATATCATATAGAGAGTTAACGAATTATATTTTCTTAATAACTCAGATTGGTTGATTATTGTTCGAAATAATTGCACATAAATAATTATTTAATCCATATAGAATAAAATGGATGGTTCAATGTTACTTTTTAATCAACGGAGGTTTCACGAATACCGTCTTTGATAAAAGCTCGTCTACAAGCTTTTGACTGCATATAGACGTCAAGTTTCTTGATCTGATCATCTTCCAAGTACAGACTCAATGCTCTTTAATCTCGAGTTGCTTTCTTAATCTCTACTCACCCCGTGGGATTGCTACCAGAGTTTCCAAAAACTTACCCACCTTAAACTCTTGGAGACAATTTAGTGATACTCCAAGAAAGATTGAAAGAGAAGAATATACAAAGAGTGAATACTCAAGTTGTATATAAAACTCTTAAGAAGAGGATCTATTTATAGGCGAGTCTTCTAAAAGTCCAATCCAACTAGGAGTAAAATAAAAAAAGATACAGACAATGTCTATCCCACACAAGAGAGATTTGTCCCCTTAAATATGGATAACTATTATCTATCCACATCTCTCCAAAAAGAAGAGTTCTAATCCAATAAGAACTGCAACTCCTTCTAGATATAGATAGGATCTACTCAAATATGGATTTCTATTGGGTCAAGAGTCCAAGACCTGACCCAATTTATAACATCTCCCACTCATACATATTTGACTCAATCTCCTTGAGCTTTATACTCATAACATTTCTCAATCTCACATCCTTTCTTTCATACAAGGAATAAGGCATGCAACCAAGCGAGAAGAGAACAAGTGAAGAGAGTTATGTTAAGCCATCACCAAACTAATATAACCCTACAACTCCAAAAAACTCGCTATATACCCCAAACAATGTGATCGCATGAGATCAAGTATCTCCAACCCCTCAATATCAAGTAGAGCATGCTTGATTCTTTCTACTATGTATCTATGCTCATGACTATATGTCAAACACTTCTGATTTAGTCGGTTGGCTTATGATCCATGGAATAATAGTGCATTAACTTTAGTGCTTCGTCGACTTCACATACCAATTCACTTGGTCTTGACAACTTTCCTGGACATGCTCTGACAGATCGGATTAGCCATGGCCATTGGAGGTATGCTAATGCAGCGTCATGAAGCTTAAACTTCATGGCATGATCCAGAGTTCCAAAGGGTATAATAATAATAATAATAATAATAATAATAATAATAATAATAATAATAATAATAATAATAATAATAATAATAATAGGGCTTACACAGTGACAAAGCGAAGAACCATTTAGCTACTCTCCTTCAAAGGTCATTGCAGAACACATGTAGTATGAATACATGTTATGATGGAGCTCTCACTCAATTTGGGCATGTCATACTCTTAACATTATATATACCTTAGTCCAGTTATTGTTCAAGCACTCGACCTATGCAACACTAGACAAACACTTCCAAAATGCCTTCTAATAGTTCGCATGTTTGGCAACAAACAGGCTTTGTGAAGTTGGACACACTTCATAATCAATCAAATATGATCTCATCTTAGCTCCAAGCTATGGTAACTTTTGGTTATATAAATAGTTCTTAAATTTCCTCACTGCTCCAAGTGCGAAAGTGATCATTTGCATACCTCTCAACTATGCGAAAAGATCTCTAAGTCTCATCTTGCTTGCTATCACAATGTCAGGGCGATTAGCCCGTATGAGTAGGCCAATCTAAGCCTTATGACATTCACATTTCACAAGTATAATACTAACACATAGTAAGCATACAAAAATGTCTCATTAATCATAATATGTTCTCACAAGCCATAAATATTTATCAGTATAATCTCTGGATGCAATATGCCTTTAGAGAACAATTCTATATGAAGGCTTGAAAAAGATGATCACATTGCTTGTAGAAATATGTCTAAGAACAATGTGCAATACTTCTCATCAATAAAATAATATCTTATGTAAGTATGCTTTAGTACCCCAAACAAAATTAGGTGCTCAAAGCATACAAAGTAGCTTCATTATCACAAAAAATAATGATGGCACGACAGACATGTAGGACAACATGCATTATCTTTAGAAGTATCAAATCGGATAGTCCCCAACAAACTTAGACCAATGCACTTAGACATCTAGGATCCACTCGACCGCATCACTATATTTGCCTAAAGGATCACTTTGACATCAATTCACCATTACTAAGCACAAGACTAGTTGAGTATACACACACTATACTTCAAAACTTTCTCCAACGCTTACTTAACCAATACTTTCTAGTATTTCATTCTTCTTCAAATTTAAGGCATTTCTACGAAGAACATAATCATAACCATGAAGTGTTAATAGGATTAGCATGATGCATATAGTTATTCTTAGAGCAAACTCTAGAGTACTATTGAATGATCACGATGTCTAGACACCAAGTGTGCATCTTCTTCTTCTATGTCCATCTCAAAAGGAAAACTACTTTCAAGTGGCAACATTTCATGTAACTTATAGACATCATATTACCATCCATATATAGTGACAGAACAAATCCCTTCGCTTATCTTGACATACCATTAGTGACCTTATTTGATCATCATTAAGCCTATCAAGAGATAGCTCGATATAATCGATAGCAACACTACTTAGATGACAACTCAAGCTACGAATAGAAATTTTCAAGCAATAACCTTACTTATTTTATTCCCACTACTTGAATTTGTTGGATGATCCACATAGATCTCCTTATCCATTTCTCATTTTGATATGTTCATTCAAATCATCTAAGACAAACTTAGATAAAAGTAGTGACAATTAATAGCAATGGTGAAAAGAGAAAAAAATCTCACCACTTGGGGAGAATATTTCACCTTTTATTTGAGGTTTACATATGTTAATCAACTCATTCACTTAGTACTTTAACCTTAAGAAACTACATATTTCTAATGGTCTTGCACTTAGAGACTAATCAACTAGCTTTTAGATTTTATTCTTAGCTATCAAACTCATTTTTTTATTTATATTAGCTATCCAATTTAAATAATAAGTGAAGTCACAAGTGTCATTTTAACTCATCAACATCCACAAGCAATGATCATGAAGGATGCCTACTAAATCTCATGTAGACGATAGGGACACTTCATGTTTGCCCTATTTGTGAAATTTGAGAGTACTTTGTTTAAGAGAGATACTTAATATCATAGTTGCTCCTAATGTCCCAGCGATTACTGGATAAGCTTTAAGAAGCAACACTTTTGCTAGAAAAATGAGCGCCTCTTCAAGGATCTTCCAACTTATATAGTTCAAGATTCACTCAAACTTCACATATGATCTAGTAAGTCCTCCTCAAATGAAATCTTTTTATGTGATTTAATCTTTTTTCATTTTCTCCAATATAGTGTTCAACACCTTAGGAGAACATACCTTGTCAATTCCCATGGGCACATATCACAAATTTTGGCTTGCCACCATCTTACAAAATAGGAGAATCTATTTTGAGACGCATATTTTTATGATACAGGCTACAACCAAGAATTATATCTCCTCAAGTGAGATAAAATCAATTTGTGCCATAAATCTAGCTTAACAAGAAGATTTGACTGCTTAATTTTCACAAGCCCATTTAGCCATAATGTGATGGAGTCACATCTTAACTTGCACCACTATTTTCCTTATTTGTCCAAACTATTTAGACATGATATTCTCGCTTTCTTTTAATACATTGAACCACCATGCTCATTCTCAAATTGATTCTCTATCCTACCAAATCACTTTAACAAACATAGCATTTTTAATTGGTGAGAAAATGGTGGTATTAACTAATAGCACAAAAAGTAAGAGAAATAGAATGCACCATTTAGTGGCTCTCATTCATAAGTCTATACTCAATTTTAGTGGACTAACTTTAGGGATAGCTAACCCTCTTTCATTTTTTAGCAGGCCTTTCTTGCTAGAAAAGTTTCTGAAAGTGGAGACTGCCCCTAGTGAGTAAGCCTAGTGTCCTCTAGCTATTATGGTCATTCTCCTAACAAACATGCCAAAAATAAATGAAGAACTATTAAAAATACTAGCTTGAGCCAATTCATGAGAAAAAAGGTCTCTTAAATGAAAGATGGACAAACTACACTCAATTAATGTCTCACAAGTGCTTAAGTACGAAAAAGACTATATTGGCCTTTTGCACATCTCCAATGAACAGCTCACACCTATTTTTGAGCTTGGAGAAATTAGCTCTTGTCCATTGCTAAGATGAGGTATCACTTTATAATTCAAAATACCTTTTCTTTTTGCATTATTCTAGTCATATGGCTGTGCAATACTCGAACCTAGTCTATATTCTTTCTCAATTTCCAATCATATGCCAAGTATTGCCAATATCTTGTATCCAACAAAGAGAGAATTGATGTAGTGCCCCCTCTCGAGATAACACCAAAGCTGAAGCACTAATACATTCAATCTTTAAATATGCACCATCACAACCATAAAGCCCATAAAATTTTCAATAATAATATCAACAACATCATAATCTTACAGCAAGTTTTAACCCAAAATGCAAAAGCTATATCAAAGTGCAAAACATCATAATAAGAAGTTCAACAATATTCAAACCAAAATGTCGTTTCTAATACCATAAGTCACGCATATAAACCAAAAATATATTAGTCATCATGACACATCACAATATCTCTAAACAAAGTGACCCAAAATGCATCATATATATACAAACACGTAATAAGCTCCATCTCAATCATCATCTATCAGGTTTGTCGGTCCTCATATTCCACTATCTAATACTTGTCTGATTAGATATGAGTAATACATGAGGGTGAGTTATAAAAACTCAGTGAGGAAAATGTAAAGCAATATATGATTAGTTGAACATCAAGATTTCACGATTATCAATTAATTAATAACAATGTAGTATGAAAACAACATATCAATGTCAAAAAAGTAATAAAGGTAATTAAAATACTAGCAAATGCTAGGTCAAAAACTAAAACCTTTGGCTCAATGACTTGATCATCTTAGCCGATCCTGCTTAGGAGGTTTAGGGACATCTCAATATATTATAGTCAAGTGGCATAGTATGGCACATTGGCCTGGAGCATCAGTCCGATCTAGGCTGAATACCACTCCAGCCTTATTGCTCTAAGAACAAAATACAAATGCAAGGAAAACAAACTTAATCACATTTGCAAGCCAATAAATTAATTATAACATGCATACTAGAACATCTTTATACCTCCGTAACAGTATAATAATAATGTCGTTCAGTACAGTAACAATTAGTTTGGTAGCTTGAGTAAGGCAGCTCGATAATAATAATAGCTTAAGCATAACAGCTTGGTAAGGCACTCGACCAATAGTTTACTGATACACATGCTTTTCAGTTCGATTAATCAATCAGTTAATATGCTAACATGGCAAAACAACAAGTTTTACAAAATAATTTCAATTAAGTTAATACGTAATGGTAACAATCATATCAATCAAGAAAGCCGACACAGCTAACAATAATATACGATACAGTCTAATTGATACAGTAATGTATAAGACACGAAATTGTTCATGGTACCAGACAGAACGAACTGTGATTTCAAAATGATTTTAGTACACGATTTGATAATAGTATGATTCATAAGTTCAATAGATAGCGATTTTCAATAAACGATAATCAAGTTAAGAAAACCTCATAGGGTTCGAATAACAACAATAAATGATAGTCAGATAAAATACCAAGCAATAGAATCTCAGAGGGTTTAGATAGCAATAATAATGATAATCAGATCAAATACCAAGCAATAGAACCTCACCAAGTTTAGATAGTAACAATAAACAATAACGATAGTCTAGACAGTGGAATCTCACAGAATTCAGATAGCAATAGTGAACAATAATCAGATCAATAATCAAATAATAGAACTTCATAGGGTTCAGATAGTAACAATAAATAATAACGATAGTCAAGACAATGGAACCTTACAGGGTTCAAATAGCAACAATAAATGATAACAATGGTTAAGATAAATGGAACCTCACAGGGTTTAAATAGCAATGATAATAGTATTAATAGCAATGATAGGTATCAAATCAATTAAACCACACAGGGTTCAATTTCAATAATATTGCTTTACTCAAAGAGTTACCAAGATAATGAATCCTCAACTTAATATGTTAGCGACATAGTCAAACTCTACTGGTCCTCAGGATTAACACCTTTATCACCTATTCAAAAAGAATAGCCTTATATCAATATCATGATTAACCCTAACAATCATTAATACTTAGACCTATAACAACCTAAGTCTGAGTAATTATCCTATTGGTGCTCGATATTGATCATAGTAATCCAGTTACCAATAAAAATCCCAACTTTAGTCGATTAAATCATGGATACTTAAAATTAGAGTTTTCTATACTTAATATACTATATAACCTATAGTTTACATGGAATAATATTATTTGAAGTCACTAGGCTCATTTAATCGATCAAAATTATTTTGTTTTATATCGGGGTGTCCTGATCGATCATTTCTACCATAATGCATATAAATACAAGGTTTGACGATGATTAGAATGCATATATACACACATGTAATCACACACTTATATTTTATTATTATATACTAATATCTCCCAAATGAGTTAGAATCTCAATGATCAGCTCACGTGCATGTGCTCCTGAGAATAAGACAAAGATTCTGTCTCTGGGCCGCCGTCGACCGCCATCCACTACTATCAAAAAACTTCAAAACCACCATCATTAGATGCCTCTCACAGAGAGCTTTCCAATGGTACCCTCGATTTCTTATTTCACCATTGGAAAGTAGGTTAACCATTGCCTAAAAGTTTCAAAACCACTTAACTTCGCCGCCAATTTTCACCCTCACCAATGTCAATCACTGACATGCAAGGCCACCACTCAACTCTTCTCATTGAGTACTATACTGTACACCTTTCAGATTGGTCATTGCCTACTAAAAAGTGACAAACCCAGCTATCAATATAAGATGTCTCCCTCTCGGCCTTTTCCACCGTATGCCTCCGGTGGTCATCTATCACGGGTGATGGTGCTATTAGAGAGAGAATGATGAGGTGGTCACATTGGAGGTGTTGGGTGGGAAAAAAAGTGGTCGCCAGTTGGTATGTGAGGGTGGTGGTGTCGCCGGTGGTGAAGAGAAAGAGAAGAGATGAAGGTTGATGAAAATGAAAAATGAAGGCTCAGTTTAAGGCTACCGATTTTTATTAAATCCAAGTTTTAAAATTTTCAATTTAGCCCTTGGAAATTTCAAGTTACGTAATTGAGTTCAAAATATTTGGAAAAATCTCAATTTAACCACCTACTAATACAAGTCCTCACAATAGGTCCTCTCAAGTGATAATATTAGACATTAACCCCTTTTTATTAAATAAATAGTGCAATTACATCTTTCAAAATTGTATTTTGACCCAAAAAATTTTGAAATCTCACAAATTTTAATTAAATCTTCATATAATAATATTTAAAGAAAATATAAGTGTAATATAAATTGTAGGGGTGTTACAATCCCTCCCTCCTTAAAAGAATTTGGTCCCCAGATTCTCATCGGAATATTGAAAAAGTTATGGATATTGTCAGCACATGAGATCCTCCAGTTCCTATGTTACCTCCTCAATATTATGATTACACCAGAGAACTTTCACTTGAGGAATCCTCTTATTCCTAAGTTCTCAAAACTTCTGATCCAAAATGCTAATTAGTTGTTCTTCATATGTTAGATCACCTTGCAACAATACACTGGCTAGGGGAATAATATGGGAAGGATCAGGGTAGTATTTTTGAAATTGAGACACATGAAAGACGTCATGAATACCTATCACATTCTATGGTAAAGCCAAGCAATACGCTACTGGCCCAATTCTCTCACTTATCTCATAAGGGCCAACATATCTGGAGCTCAGCTTTCCACCTTTGCCAATCCTTAAAGTCTTTTTTCTCGAAAATACCTTGAGAAATACCTTATCACTTACTTCAAATTCTAATTCTTTTTTTCTGTTATCCGCATAACGCTTTTGGTGATCCTATGCAGCTTTTATTCGCTGCTTAATAATCTAAGTCTTTTCAATAGCTTATAGACTTAGCTCTAGTCTAGTAGTTTCTAAGGATTCACAATTACTACCTTTGCATTCCTCAAGGTCCCAGTGTATTAGGGATGGGCATTTTCAACCATACAATGCCTCATATGGGCCATCTAGAAAGTAGACTAATAACTGTTACTATATGCAAATTCGATCAATGGTAGATGTCTGCTCCAATTTCCACTGAAGTCCAAGATACAAGCTCTTAACATTTCCTCTAGTATTCTAATGGTTCTTTTCAATTGGCCATCTATTTGAGGATGAGTAGCAAAGCTAAAATGTAATGTTGTCCCCAATTGTTCCTGTAGAGCTAACCAAAGTCTTGAAGTAAACTTTGGATCTCAATCAGATACAATGTTGATCGGTACTCCGTGTAGTCTCATAATTTTCTCTTACATACAGTTCTACCAACTTCTCAACTTTATACTGCGTTCCCACTGGTAAGAAATGAGCTAACTTAGTTAGTCTATCCACTATGAACCATATGCCATCATAACCTCCTCTGGCTATGGGTAGGCCCTTTACAAAGTCCATGCCGATTTGCTCCCATTTCCAATTAGGAATCGAAAGTAGTACGAGTAATCCTGATGGTGGCTAGTGTTCTACCTTAACCAACTGACAAGTCAAGCATCTGCACATATAGTCTACGATATCCTTTTTCATTCCATTCCACCAGAATTATTTCTTTAAATCTCAATACATCTTAGTACCTCCTAGATATATCGTGAATCTGATTTTATGTGCCTCATCTAATAGTTTTCTTCTCATGTTTTTCAGCACACAAATTTTTTTTTCAGAATAGAAGAGTACCTTGACTGTCAGTATTAAATTCAAATTCTCCAAATTCTTTGATTTCTTCTTTTTGTTTTTATATCCAACCATCTTGAGCTTAAGCTCACCGTATTTCAACATACATTTCTAGTTGCACCCTTACTCATGCAAGCCAAATCTTTTACTTCAATATTAGTATGGCAAGCATTCTTAAAGTTTTCATCACTATCGATCCTGTCATATGGGCCACTCTACTTCTGTGACTTAATGCATCTGCCACCACGTTTGCCTTTCCTGGATGGTAGAAGATTGAGAAATCATAATCTTCAATAAACTCCATCCATCGACATTGCCTCATGTTTAGATCCTTTTGTGATCTTAGATATTAGAGACTTTTGTGGTTGATATATACCTCAAATGTAGCTCTATATGGATAATGTGTCCATTTAGACAGTTCAAAAACTATTACAACCAGCTCTAAGTCATAAGTGGAATAATTTTCCTCATGTGGCTTGAGCTTCCTAGATACATAGGCAATTACTCATCCCCTTTGCATCAATACACACCCAAGTCTTTCATTTAGGTATCAGTGTACACCACAAAGTTCTCTGTCTTTCATTTAGGTATCAGTGTACACCACAAAGTTCTTCGATCCTTCTGGAAGAGCCAGAACTGAGGCCACTGTTAATTCATTCTTCAGTTCTTGGAAACTTTTCTCACAGTCCTTATCCCAGTTAAATGGTTGATCTTTTTGAGTGAGCTTAGTCATATGGTTTGCTATTTTAGAAAAGTCTACAAACCTTTGATAATAGCCAGCTAGACCAAGAAAGCTACGAACTTTCGTTACATTCTTAGGTCTTTTCTAGTTGACTATTGCTTCTATCTTAGAGAGATCAACTTCCACTCCATTTTGGGATATGATATGGCCAAGAAATGATACTTTCTTTATCCAAAATTTGTACTTACTAAACTTAGCATATAACTTATGCTCCTTCAAAGTTCTGAGGACTAAGTGTAAGTGCTCAGTATGTTCTTCTCAAGTCTTCGAGCATATCAAAATATCATTAATGAAGATCACCACAAATTTATCCAGATAAGGTCAAAATACTCGATGCATTAGATCCATGAATGCCGCCGAGGCATTTGTTAGACCAAATGGCATTACTACAAACTCAAAATAACCATATCGAGAATTAAAAGTAATCTTTGGGATATCTTCTTCTCTGATCTTTAACTAGTAATACCCTTGTCTTAAGTCTAACTTCAAGAAGACCGTGGACCCTTGTAATAGGTTGAACAGCTCTTCCACATATGGTGGTGGATATTTATTTTTGATAGCCACCTTGTTTAACTCTCGATAATCAATGCACATTCTCAATGACCCATCTTTGTTCTTAACAAAGAGTACTGGGGCTCCCCATGGAGATGTGCTAGGTCAAATAAATTTCTTTTCCAATAGTTCTTGAAGCTGATCCTTCAGCTCTTTCAATTTTGCTGGTGCCATTCTATATGGGGTTTTAGATATCGGTGTAGTCCCTAGAAGAGTGTGAATAATAAATTCCATCTCCCTAATAAGTTTAATTCTTTTGGGAACACTTCAGGGTATCCAGCCACTACTTCTACCTCTTTGATTTTGACTGTATCTCATGACTTGTTAATAAGATAAACCAAAACTCCCTATCCATCTTTCCTCAAAATTCTTCTAGTTTTCAATGCAGATATAGTTGGGATCGTATGATTTTTATCTACTAATTGGGGGTTGATACCAACATCATTTTTCCAAGCATTACTCTCTTCGTGAAATAGCCCATCTGTGCTTGATGTCTATACAGCCAATCCATACCCAGAATTAGATCATATTCGTGAATGAGCATTTGAATAAGATCAGCTAGGTAAATTTCACCCCTTATCATAAGCAGACATTCTCAGTATATAGTATCAGTAGTTAACCCTACTCCTAGTGGCGTCGGAACTTCTATCTGATACACCATGGTTTCAGGCAGTTTATTCATCTTTTGCGAAAATGAGGTAGATATAAAAGAATAGGATGCACCATGATCATATAAGGCATTACCAAAAATTCTAAGGATAGAGATCTACCTTCAACTATTTTATTCAGATCAGGTGCATCCTCTCTTATTAGAGCATAAGCTGGAGCTTACACTTTCTGCTTCCTTTTTCTTCCCACTACTTACTTTTCTTTTTTGCCAATTAGCGTTGGCCCTTTTCACCTGAGGTAATCTTGCAAAAAGTGTTGGTTACTATCACATCCCAAGCACTTACCTTGTTTTATCCGATAATCAATTTCTTTTTGTCCTGACTTCCCATAAAATCCACATTATTTCTAACCCACACCTTAGGCTGGGCCTACTATCCTTCCATTATGTGGTGCTCGATGCGTGTCACTTCCTAATTGTAACTTAGGCTGCTTCTTTTCCACACCATTTTATCCTTTGGGATATGGTCTCACCTTTCAGTTCGTTTCTTTAATTTTATGGATTTTCTATAGTTCTGACTCCTGCTGCAATGCTTTGCTTACTGCCATGTTCAAGTTTAGTAAGTCGAAAGCTATCAATCCTCATCGAAGTTCAATCTAAACCCTAGTACAAACTATCGGGTTTGTCTACCCTCATCCTCCATCATGAAAGGGGCATATTGGATTAACCGACTGAACATGGCCTCATATTGCCCGACTAACTAGTTCCTTTGAATTAGACTCATAAATTCTCTTTCTCTTACCTGTTTAACTACCAAGGGAACATATTTGTCCATGAACTCTTGAGTGAAATTTTCCTAGGTTCTGAGAATTTTTGTGGCAGTCCACCTTTGTTCAATCATCATCCATCAATTATGTGCAAGGCCTTCTAGGAAAAAGGTGATGAATCTAATTTTCTGTTCATCAGGGTACTACATTGTGTCAAATATCTTCTCCAAACTCTCAACCTATATCTTAGCCTTTCTATCATCAAGTTCTCCAAAGAATTAAGGGGGTTGGAGCAGCAAAAATTGCTCTAACAATCAACCATCGATCTCTTCACGAATTGCCCTTGCTCTGCCTTCTCTAGTTGGGCCATGTTGCCAACCCTATTGTTCTTCGGGTTCCCCATACTCAGCAGTTTGGCTCATGGCTAATTGGTCTAATAGATTAGAGTATGAGCCTTCTTCCTCATGCCAAGCCTATTGATAGGCAAGTTCTCTCCTTCTAAAGGTTTTGTGTGCAATGCCTCGCCTACCCAGTGGTCTTTCCCTATAATCTCTCCTTCCCGGACCAAGGGCATTAGCACTCCTATGGGATGCCATCATAAGTTATATCTTTCTCTAACTTTGGGCCTATGATCATTTTTGTAGCAACAGCACCCAAATCATTATCAATTTCCTCAAACTCAAGTCATAGTAGGGAAAAATATAAAACACAAGTGCAAAAGCAATTTAAAAGATGAAGCCACATAAATAGTACTCAGGAAGATTATAGTTGAGAAAATTTCTATTCCATATGTATATATAAGCTAGTGAAAGCAGCTACATCCGAGCATATACCATTTCAAAATTTCAAAAATTTAGAATGGCTCCCGATATCGGTATGCCTGGCTATAAAAAAATTGACAAGACTATGTAGGTACGATCCCTAAGTTAGATAACTTAGCCATATTAGTTAAGTCTAACTGGTAAAATAGCGATATATGTACACACACACATATATATATAGATTTGTCTGAGATATGCTCACAAAATGCTCAATCTGATTCTTCTTCATTGGAGATAACTAACTCAACATCTTCTTCATCCTTCTCGATCTCCACAACTTCATCCCCTTCTAAGGGTACATCTTCCAGAAACTATAACCTAATAAGTTCGTCAACATTCTATGCATCATTTGGAAACCTAAGCTCAGCTGCATCATCCTTAGGGGGTATGTCAACTAAGAACTCATGCACTGTGTCCATCTCCAAATCTTCATCACTTGATTCCTTCTCTTCAAGAACCTCTTCTACCGGTCCTCCTCTGGAGCATCCTCAACAAGTCCTACAGCGTGCTCTTATGCCGACTCCCCAATAGGAACCTCTTCAATACAAATATCCCAATCATGTCCCTACTTCTAAGGTGGTCGAATCCTTGACGGTCCCGCTCTGGTATAAATCCCTGACCCAAGTCCTACAGTCTAATATATGGCTCTACCATAATAGGCAACTATCTATCTAACCTCCTCCATAATAGCCCGGACCACCTTGTCATTTTCTTTAGGATCAAATTCTAAGGTTCTAAATGCCACCTCCTTCTGGAACCATATAGCCCTAAGCTCATCAATCTAAGCTTTTTCTACCTTAACCCATACCTCCTCTCTATCTATATCCCCTAGCAATTGTTCTAGCATATAACTGCTAGCACCGATCATCGACCTGAAATGATAAGCCTCAGCCTCTCTATTTATCAAATCTTCTCTCATACCATGCAGTCTCTCCCGAAAGAATTCACACTTCCCTTTCAACTCCTCTTTCTTTGTCTCCAATACTCTAATCTTTACTTGTCTGGTCTCTATAGTTTCATTTTCCTCCATAGGTTCCTTTCCATCCCGGTGTTCATTAGCCATCCTACAGTCATAACTTTTCTTTATCAATATTAAACAAATCAAATTCATCTTAAGTTCCCAAGTACATAACATTTTAAGGGTTATATCCTAAGATTCTATCCCAATTTAGCTTAGGTTTTCCAAACCCAAGCTCTGATACCACCTATAGCGCTCCCTCTTGGGATAACACTAAAGTTGAGGCACTAATACTTTCAATCTTTAAATATGCACCATCACAACCATAAAGCCCAAAAAATTTTCAATAATAATATCAATAGCATCATAATCTTATAGCAAGTTTTAACCCAAAATGTGGAAGCTAAATCATAGCACAAAATATCATAATAAGAAGCTCAACAATATTCAAACCAAAATGTTGTTTCTAATTCTATAAGGCATACATGTAAACTAAGAATATATTAGTCATCATGACACATCACAATATCTCTAAACAAAGTGACCCAAAGTACAGTCATATATATACACACGTTTAATAAGCTCCATCTCAATCATCATCTATTAGATTTGTCAGTCCTTAGATTCGACTACCTGATACTTGCCTGGTTAGAGACGAGTAATGCATAAGGGTAAGTCATAAAGACTTAGTGAGGAGAATGTAAAATATGTGATCAGTTGCACATCAAGATTTCATGATTATCAATCAATTAATAACAATGTAGTATGAAAACAATAGATCAATGTCAAAGAAGGCAATAAAGGTAATCAAAATACTAGCAAATGTGAGGTCAAAAATTAAGACCGTTGGCTCCATGGCTTGTTCATCTTAATCGATCCTGCTCGGGAGGTTTACGGACATCTTAACTGATTATAATCATGAGGCATAGTGTGGCACGTTGGCACAAAAAGTCAGTCTGATCTAGGCTAAATACCACTCCAGCCTTATTGCTCTAAAAACATAATACAAATGCAAGGGAAACAAACTCAGTCATATATACAAGTCAATAAATCAATTATGACATGCATATTAGAACATCTTTATACCTCCGTAACAGTATAATAATAGTGCAATTCAATACAATAACAATCAGTTCAGTAGCTCAAGCATGGCAGCTCGGCAATGACAGTAGCTCAAGTGTAGCAACTTGGAATAATAGTACCTCAAGCATAACAGCTTGGCAAAGCACTTGACCAACAGTTCACCGATACACATACTTTTTAGTTTGATCAATCAGTCAGTCAATATGCCAATATTGCAAAATAATATGTTTTACATAACGATTTTAATTAAGTCAATACGTAATAACAATAATCATATCAATCAAAGAAGCCAACACGACTAACAATAATATATGATACAGTCTGATCAATGCAGCAATGTATAAGACACAAAATTATTAATGGTACCAAAATAAAATGAACCGTGGTTTCAAAATGATTTCAATACATGATTTGACAATAGTATGATTCATAAGTTCAATGGATAGCAGTGTTCAATGAGCGATAATCAAGTTAAGAGAACCTCGCAGGGTTCAAATAAAAATAATAAAAGATAGTCAGATCGAATACCAAGCAATAAAATCTCACAGGGCTTAGATAGCAATCATAATAATAATCAGATCAAATACTAAGCAATAGAACCTCACAGGGTTCAAACAATAATAATAAACAATAATGATAGTCAAGACAATAAAACCTCACAAGGTTCAGATAGCAATAGTAAACAATAATTAGATTGAGAATCAAATAATAGAACCTCACAGGGTTCAGATAGCAACAATAAATGATAATGATAGTCAAGACAATAGAACTTCACAAGGTTCAAATAGCAACGATAAATGATAATGATGGTCAAGACAAATGGAACCTCACAAGGTTCAAATAGCAATGATAATAGTATCAATAGCAATGACATGTATCAAATCAACTAAACGACACAAGGTTCAATTTCAATAATATTGCTTTACTTAAGGAATTACCAGTGGTGGATCCTCACCTTAATCATGTCAACAACACAATCAAACTCTACTGGTCCTCAGCATCAACACCTCCATCACCTATTCAAAAAGAATAGCATTATATCAATATCCATGATTAACCCTAACAATCATCAATACTTAGAATTATACTTATAACAGCCCAACTCTGAGTAATTATCCTATTGGTGCTTGATATTGATCATAGTAATCCAATTACCAATAAAATCCCAACTTTAGTTGATTAAATCATGGTTACTTAAAATCAGGGTTTTCTACACTTAATATACTATATAACCTATAGTTTACATGGAATAATATTATTTGAAGTCACTAAGCTTATTTAATTGAACAAAGTTGTTCTGTTTTATATCAGGGTGTCTTAATTGATCATTTCTATCATAATGCATGTAAATGCAAGGTTTGATGATGATTGAAATGCATATATACACACATGCAATCACACATATATATATTATCATTATATACCGATATCTCCCAAATGAGTCAAAATCTCAACGATCAGCTTGTGTGCATGCACTCTTGGGAACAAAATAAAGATTCTATCTTTAGGCCGCTACTATCCACCACCATCGAAAAACTTCAAAACCACCACCGTTAGATGCCTCTCACTAAGAGCTTTCCAATGGTACCTTCAGTTTCCCATCGCCTAAAAGTTTCAAAACCACTTAACTTTGCCCCCGATTTTTGCCCTCGCCACTGATGATCACTACCATGCAAAGCCACCACTCAGCTCTCCTCACGAGTACTACACCGTACATCTTTTAGATTGGCTGTTGGTCACCGAAAAATGACAAACCCAGCTACCATTGTGAGATGTCTCCCTCTCAACCTCCTCCACCATACGCCTCCGATGGTCATCTGCTGCGGGTGACAGTGCTATCAGAGAGAGGATGATGAGGTGGTCACGTTAGAGGTGTTTGGTGGAAGAAAGAAAGTGGTCGTCGGTTGGTGTGTGAGGGTGGTGAAGAGAAAGAAAAGAGATGAAAATTGGTGAAAATGAAAAATGAAGGTTCGATTTAAGGCTGTTGTTTTTGTTTTAAGTCTAATTTTTAAAATTTTCAATTTAGCCCTTGGAAATTTCAAGTTATGCAATTGAGTTCAAAATATTTGGAAAATCTCAATCTAACCACCTACTAATACAAGTTCTCACAATAGGTCCTCTCATATGATAATATTAGACATTAAACCCTTATTATTAAATAAATAGTGCAATTACATCTTTCAAAATTGTATTTTGACCCACAAAACTTTTGAAATCTCACAAATTTTAATTAAATCTTCATATAATAATATGTAAATAAAATATTAATGCAATGCGAATTATAGGGGTGTTACAATTGAAAACACAAGCAAACAAAGAAATGAGAGAGCTCTGAGAGTCAAACTCCAACTTAGTACTATTATGAGTGAAGTAAACCATCTCAAGAGTTTCAAACACTTAACATTTGTTGATATTTTAGTTGCTTCTATTATTGCAGTAACACATCACTTTGTTGGATCAAATTATGGTTCTAGTTTGGGTATTTGCTTTTGTCGAGCTCATTCTTGATTATGCCAACATCATCTTAATGGTTAGCATAAGCGACAAATACAATTACTTGACTATCTGTAATCAACCTCAATTTTGCAATCTTATCAAAAAAAAATATGATTAATAGCACAAACAAAAGTTATCCATGAATTGGCTCAAATAGCAATTAAGGATAATTGAACCTTTTCTTATGAGTAAACTCATACTACAAGTAGAGATCAAACTCTCTAGTTAGATTTTCCTGTTTGCAACTTAAACAATTTTAGGGCGCAAATTTAAATTTTGATCCATTCATTGATTGTCAGCATCTAAATTGCAACAACATTAGGCAACTTGTCCATTTTTCATATTAAATTGAAATTAAAACTGGTGAGACGATCTAAGATTAATGAAATTAATTGCGCCAATAGGTACTGCCTAATATTTTATCCTACATCTAAGTAAATTAATTATTACTCCCTTATACCCAGGAAAATCAAAAATTTCACAACTCAAGCTAGTAATCATCTCCCACTAAGTTAAAAAGAATAATAAGAATTTAATGATCTAAAATAAAATAACAATTGTCTAAATAAATATGCATACCATTATTTAAATATGAAAACAACAACAACAACAACAACAACAATAATAATAATAATATCCTACTTGGGTTGCATTAACATTTGGTGACGCATGTTAAGATCATTTGGTTTGATGGTAATCAACAAAAATATCCCCTTAAAAAAATTGATTGAATACAGATCAAAAATAAATTGGTTTAAGAAGTGCATACCTCAAAATGTTAAAAATGTTACATTGATCCAAGGCCTACTACATCAATCTATTTATAATAAAATTTGGAACACCATCATTGCCACAATTTATCTCCCATGAATACATAATCCATGAATAAGTAATCAAAATATTAAAAAACTCAATTTACATGAGCACCCAAATGTCTATGTCTATGCATGCATAAGATAATAAATCACATTTATACAATTTTGAACTTCTTTATATGAATAATTATGAGATTGCAATAGAGCATGCAATTCATAAATATATTGTAGAGCAATTCATATAATGGCCAACCAAATTGGAAGATAGAGCATATTTTTGCATATACGTGCATAAACATAATTTTGACCCTTATATATTTGCAAGCAACCTTTATGCCCAAATATCCCAAGAAATATTTTTGATTAATTCCTAGTGAAATTAATAAATTGAAATAATTAGGTCAAAGAGAAGTTTATATATCTCTTATCTTATGCTCATTCTAGGAGCATAATTTATTCTTTTGAATAATTTATCACACCCTACAATATGATATAAATATTATAATAATCATCACAAAACAAATTCTATTTTAGCAAAATGAATTTTTGCTAGGAATTCAATTTTTAGGCTAAAAATTCAAAAAATCATATCTATCTCATTTCAAATTTTTTTTTGGCAAGTAATATACCATTTCGAACTTCTTTCAATGCACTACAAGATAATCTAAATAACTTAAAACAAAAAATCAGAATCTACATTCAAAATTTTTAATTTGAGAAAATTAATCTCAATCTTAGATTCAATTTTTCTCTCAAATATACCAATATGTTTGTCATCAAAATATAGCCACATGATACACATGCCAAGATTTACATATGGTGAAAAATCCATGCCAAAATTTCATGCTTTCAAAAACTATAAACTTTAATCATAAAATAAGGGAATATAGTGCCCCCTCTCGGAATAACACCAAAGCTGAGGCACTAATACGATCAATCACTAAATATGCACCATCACAACCACAAAACCCATAAAAGTATTATACTCAATAATAATAATAAAAACATATCAAAATCTTACAGTAAATTTTTAACCCAGAATGCGGAAGCTATATCAGAGTACAAAGCATCATAATAAGAAGTTCAACGGTATTCAAGCCAAAATGTCATCTCTAGTACCATAAGGCATACATATAAACCACGAATATTTTAGTCATCATAACACATCACAACATCTTTAACAAGGTAACCTATAGTGCAACTACATATACAGATACTTAACCAACTTCTTCTCAATCATCATCTATTAGGTTTGTCAACCCTTAGTTACCACTGTCTGATACCTGCCTAAATAGAGATGAATAATACACGAAAGTGAGTCTTAAAGACTCAGTGAGGAGAACGTAAGGCAATATATGATTAGTTGAACATTAAGATTTCCTTTTTCATATAACTAATAACAATGTAGCACAAACAATAGGTTAATATCAAAGAAGGCATTAAAGGCAATCGAAACACTAATAAATGTTAGGTCGGAGGCTGAGATCGTTGGCTCAACAGCTTGTTCATCTCAATCAATCCTACTCGAGAGGTCTAGGGACATCTCAACATATCACAGTTGGGAGGTATAGTGTGGCACATTAGCCCGGAACATCAGTCCGATCTAGGCTAAATACCACTTCAGCCTTATTACTCCAAGAACATAATACAATTTCAAGGAAGCAAACCCAATCACATATGCAAGTCAATGAATCAAATATAACATGCATATTAGAACATCCTTATTCCTCCATAACAATACAATATCATATCATTTCAATACATAAACAGGAATTTGATAACTCAAGCATGACAACTCGAAAATAACAATAGCTTAAGTATAACAGCTTGGAATCAATAATAGCTCAAGCACAGCAACTTGGCAAGGCACTTGGCCAATATTTCACCAATTCACATACTTTTCAATTCGATCAATCAATCAATTAAAATGCCAACATGGCAGAACAACAATTTTACAGAATGATTTCAAATAAGTCAATACATACGGTAACAATCATATCAATCAAGAAAGCCGACAGAGGTAACATCAATTCATGATACAATCTAATCGATACAGTAACGTATGAGATACAGACTTGTTCATGGTACCAGAACAGAATGAATCATGGATTCCAAATAATTTCAGTACACAATATGATAATAGTATGATTCATAAGTTCAACGGTTAGCAGTGCTTAATAAACAATGACCAAGGTAAGAGAACCTCACAGAGTTCATATAGTAACCATAAGTAAAAATGAGAGATAAAGTAATAGAACCTCACAGGGTTCAGATAGCAACAATAAGCAACAACGAGAGTTAAAGCAATAAAACCTCATAGGGTTCAGATAGCAACAATAAACAATAACGAGAGGCAAGCAATAGAACCTCACAGGGCTCAATTTAATAATATTGCCTTACTTAAGGAATTACCAAGGTGGTGGATCCTCACCTTAATCACGTCAGCAATGCAGTCAAATTCTACTGGCCATCAAGATCAACACCTTCGTTGCCTATTCAAAAGAATAGCCTTATATCAGTATCCATGTTCAATCCTAGCAATCATTAATACCTAGAACTATATCCATAACAACCTACGTTTGAGTAATTATTCTATTGGTGTTCGATATTAATCATAACCTATATTTACATGAAATAATATTATTTGAAGCCACTAGGCTTATTTAATCAATCAAAGTTGTTCTAATTATATACCAGGGTATCTTGATTGATCATTTCCACCAAGATATACGTAAATATAAAGTTTGACAATAATCAGAATACATATATATACACATGTAATTACACATATATATTATTGTTATATATTGATATCTCCCAAATAAGTTAGAATCTCAACGATCAGCTCCTATGCATGCGCTCCTGAGAACGAGATGAAGATTCTGACCTTGGGTTGCCATTGCGGAAAAGCTCAGAAACACCACCATTAAATACCTCTCACCAAGAGCTTTCTAATGGTACCCTCCATTTCCTATTTAACTATCGAAAAATTGGTCAACCGCCGCCTAAAAGTTTCAAAACCACCTAGCTCCATCGCCTATTTTTGCCTTCACCACCGTCAATCTCCGCCATGCAAGACCACCACTCAACTCCCCTTGTCAAGTACTTCACCATCCATTCTTCAGGCTAGCCAATGGTCATCGAAAAGCAACAAACCCATCTACCCCTTGAAAGTCCTCCTTCTCGGTCTCTTCCGCCGTGTGCCTCCAGTGGTCGCCTGTCATGGGTGATGGTATTGTTGGAGAAAGGGTGAGGAGGTGGTCACGATGGTGGTGTTGGTTGGAAAAAGTAAGGTGGTCGCCATTGGTTGTGAGGTGGTGATGTCACCGGTGAGGAAGAGGGAAAAGGAAATGGTGAAGGTTGATGAAATGGCAAAATGAAGGCTAGGTTAATGCTTACCAATTTTTTTATCATTTTCATTTCTTTTTTTTTTAAATTCAATTCTTAAAATTTCCAATTTAGCCACCTACTAGTACAAATCTTCACAATAGGCCCTCTCATGTGATAATATTAAATTTTTAACTCTGCAATTACACACTTTTTTTGAAATCTTACAAGTTAATTAAATCTTTATAAAATAATATTATAAATAATATTAAATAAAATATTATGTGAATATAGGGGTGTTATTGGGCAAATGTCATAAAAGGTCTCTAAAGTTTTAATTTAGAATCACTTTAGTTCTCAAACTTTAAAACTTCATTTTTTAGTCCCTAACGTTTGGATTTAGTTTCAATCTAGTCCCTAAGTCAACTTTCTAGCGACTTGTCACGAAAAATTGATCAAGTTCGACATTTTTAAGGGCAAAATTATCAATTTATGTTTTTATGTTCCACTTTAGTTCTTATATAAGGTTTTATGTTCTAATTTAGTCCCTATGTTACTTTTTTTTTCTTTTTATAAATATTTGTACATGTGTGTATATATAATTGATACTAATATATTATTATTAACATTAAATAATATATTATTGATATATTAATATCATTTGTGATACTATTATAATTAATAATATTAATTGTATGATTAATGATACATTAATATAATAAAGATTATATTATTATAGTAATTTTAATTATATTAATATTATATAGTATTAATAATATTAAAAATATTATTAATATATAATTTATTATTATTATAATATTACTAATAATAATGCATGATACTAATAAATATTAAATTAATTTTATTATTATTAATATAATTAATTATAAGAATAATAAGAGTAATATTAACAATGACAATAATAGTATTATTATGATAATATAATTATCTAATATTATTAGTATCATTAATAATAATATTATAAACAAAAATTCAAGTAAGCAAAGACTTTTCCAATAAAACAAAAAAATTGCTATGTCAACTGAAAATTTGCCACCTAAGCAAAAATTCCCAAATTCAACAAATTTTAGTGTGCTACATCAGCATTTCCAGTTATTTTATGAGACTCCGGCAACTTTCAAACTAAATGTACAATTTTTTTTGTTAATTTATAGGACTAAATTTGAAATTGTGTAATATATAAGATAAAATTGGAAGTTAGAAAATTTTATAGGATGAAAAAAATATTTTTCCCATTTATTGGAGGTAATTACCATTGCCCACCACTATGGGGTGGGGACAAACCAGCTCAAGATTTATATTTATACAAATATAAATATATTATATACATATTTATTTATTAATCTTATTATATATATTATCTACATTTTAATCTTATTCTTCTTATGATTAATTATATTAATAATAATAATAATAAAATTAATTTAATGTTTATTAAACTCAGTTTGTATAAGTTTTCTATCAGAAGAACCAGCACTAAAATCATATTTGTTTTTAACCATTAAAACCAAAAATCAAATGCAAGTATTTCTCACAAAAAAATCCATTTCGGATTCAGTTGGTTCAATTGAACTATCACTATTATTATCATTTAAAAGAATACCATGAACAATATTAGAATAAGAGATTTTCAATTTGTCATACCTGGTTTCTAAATTATTGTCTTTTCTAATTTCAGGAACATGTTGTCTTATATCATATGTGGAAACTCTAGACATATTAGGACTTTCAACTATATAATCAATCAGATCTAAAAAAGAAAAAGAAGATCTATCAAATCTAGTATTAGATCTTGAAAATTTTAGCATATTTTGAGGTTTTGATTTAAACTGAATGGTAACATCTCCATTTTGAGTTTGAATTATTTTATTTACCTTAGTTTGTATTATAAGTTGAATAGGAACAGTCTTTTCCATTTTTCAATTATCAAGAAATTTAACTTCATCCCATTTAATAGGTCTCCTAATAGTAACATGAGACTTACAAAAATTTGTTTCAATTAAAATAGTTTCATTATTATGTTTATTAATCAGTTTACACATAGGATTCAAAGTGTAAAGCGGTTTATAATAAATATGACAACAAATACACATTGTTTCAGTATTAAACATATAATTATAACCATGTAATTTAACATTTAATGTTAAAGCATGTAAATTATTAACATTAGTTAAAGATAACTGTAAATGAGGATAAACATCAAAATAAACCGGGCCATGTGCTAGACTAGATTATATAATACCCATAATTGAATACTTCCAATTTAAATTACGAGCATCACGCAAAATTGCAACAAAACTATCAAGCAAATTATCAAGAGTAAGAGGTTTAAAAGCAACTTGAATTAAACCAATATGTAAAAATCTATAATCAGATCTATATCTATCAATATCAGATCTATGCAATAATTGTAAAAAAATATCATCTTTATCTAGAGGAATAAACTCCTTAGTTGTTTTAACAACTTATTTTTAACCAATTTTTTCAAAAGTACCAAGCTAGTAAATTAATTTTGGATCCACTTTAGGTATAGTCCATTTATTAAGAAGATCAATATTGACTGGAAGATCTATTTCTTCAACACAACTATTTTTAACAGAAGATTTTTCTTTAAGAAAATTCATTTTTAGAATATGTGTTAAACAAACAATAGATTAAATACAACCCATCTACCGTGGCACAGTCTAGCTTTCGTGGGAATATTCCCATCAAAATTATCTTCATAAGGAAAATCAAAAATATGTGTTTTTCTATTCCAAAAAGCATTAAGGTGTTCATTACACACAATTAAAGAAAATTGATTTTCAAGAAAAGAAATTTTTTCTTTTAGCTTAGGATTTTTTAACTGATCATCAATATTAAGACTAATTATTTCTTGTTTTAAAGAATTTATATGATCAGTTTTAGCTTTAAGCAAATCCTCAATTTGATTAAGAATTCTAGAAAAAGGTTCTACTATAAACTAAAAATGTAAATCATTACCATTAAAGGTTCCTATAAAACCCTTTTGATCAACCATTTTTAAAGAAAATATTTTCTTTAAAAAAGGTGTACCAAGTAGAATTTGGTTAGAAATATTTTTAACTAATAAAAAGCTTGTAGGAATACAATTTTTATTTTTACATATAAAAGCTTTTGATAATTTATAGCTTATATCAAGTTTTTCACCATTAGCAAAACGAAGAATATGAGAGGTTTTTTCAAAATACCTAGTAGATATTAAGCCTTCTTGAATACAATTAAGATCAGCACCACTATCAATTAATTATATTAATAATATAATAAAATTAATTTAATGCTTATTAGTATCATGTATTATTATTAATAATAATATTATAATAAAAATAAATTATTATATTAATAATATTTTTATTATATTAATAATATTTTTAATAAATTATTATATAATTAAAATTATAATAATATAATTTTTATTATTATGAATATATCACTAATCATACAATTAATATTATTAATTATAATAGTATCACAAATGATATTAATATTTCAATAATATATTATTTAATGTTAATAATAATATATTAGTATCAATTATATATACACACATGTACATATATTTATAAAAAAAAAAGTAACATAGGGACTACATTGGAACATAAAACCTTATATAGGAACTAAAGTGGATCATAAATCTTTATATAGGGACTAAAGTGGAACATAAAATCATAAATTGATAATTTTGCCCTTAAAAATGTCAAACTTGATCAATTTTTCGGTGACAAGTCGCTAGAAAGTTAACTTAGGGACTAGATTGAAACTAAATCCAAACTGTAGGGACTAAAAACTAACGTTTTAAAGTTTGAGAACTAAAGTGATTCTAAATTAAAACTTTAGGGACCATCTTTGATTGAAGCTTGTCTACAAGCTTCTAACTGCATATAGACTCCAAGTTTCTTAATTTGATCATCTCCCAAGTATAGGCTCCATATTCTTTAATCTCGAGCTGGTTTTCTCAATCTCTACTCGCCTCTTGGAATCGCTACTAGAGCTTCCACAAACTTACATGCCTTAAACCCTTGGAGATAATTTGGTGATACTCCAAGAAAGATTGAGAGAGAAGAATATAGAGAGAGTTAATACTAAAGTTGTGTATAAAACTCTTAGGAAGAGGACCTATTTATAAGTATAGTTTTCCAAAAGTCTAATCCAACTAGAAGTATCAAAAAAGATATAAATAATGTCTATCTCACACAAAGAAAAGTTATCCTCTTAGATATGGATAAGTATTATCTATCCACACATTTCTAAAAGGAAGAATTCTAATCCAATAAGAACTATAACTCCTTCCAAATGAAGATAAAATCCACTCAAATATGGATGTCTATTGAGTCAAGAATCCAAGAGCCGGCCCAATTTGTAACAATTATATTGAAGATATGCTCCATGAAGTATAAACTAATAGATATGCAAACACAGAAAATGCGGAATATAAATGTAAGAAAATTAAAAAGATGAGTTTGAATTATTTGTATTGTTTGTAGTAACATTTGAATTAAATCAGCTATCATGGTTTGTCATTTTTATGTGCATAAATTTAAATTATCATATTATTGATACTAACTATATTGATAAATAATAAGATATTTAACATTATAATGAAAAAAACTAATGAGATTAATTTTAGTCAGAATGCGTAGTTTGTTAGTGAATTATATAAAAGAAGAAAACACAGTACCAAAAAGAAAAAGAAGAGCATGAAAAATAAGTAGTTCTCAATGAAAAGTAAAATTTTATTTAGGATATTAAATTTTTTTCCAACTAATAAAATAATGTAAGGATATAATTGGTATATTATAATTTAATGTGACAGTATTTTATTAGTGTAAGGACATTTTCTTTTAATAATCTAAACAAAATCGTGACAACTTTTAAAAGGAAATAAACACGAAGTATGCATTGCCTTAGTGTGAACGGGATTAGATTTGATAGAAATAAAATAAATTTAATGTTGTGGACAGAATTGGGCTAAATGGATACTATTTTATTTTTGGACGTGAACACATGATCATAATCAAGAACAAATAATTCAATGCGTTCCCAGTTTTCTATTTAAAAAAATATTTCGTGCATTAGTTAATATTTATGATCTGTAACACACAATAAAACAATATCATATTAATTAAAATAAAGAATTTAAACTTATTTCAGTATTAAATATACAATTTCTTCGCCACTTATTCCTAAATCAAGAAAATCATTTGCCCATTTCATGAAACACTAAAATGGGGCCACCTTTCCATTAAAAAAAGGGGGTCCATTTTTGGCAAAACAACTGTTCAGGCAACCAATTTTTTATGTTATATCGACTTTAACTTTTGTCTTCTTACTCTAATCCTCCATTAACTTTTGAATTAATCAATTGGTTAGGTGGATAATTATGAGGGAGCAAATTCAAATTTTTAAGATAGCATCCATTTTATTTTTTGTCTTATAATGCCACTGGCTTTAGAACTAATTAATTAATTGGTTAGGTGGCTTGGAGATAATTACGGAGTAATTGATAATAAAAGAATAAAGTTTAATTAAAAATACAAATTTATTTAATTAATTAACTTTAGTAATGGGATTATGTGCTTATTATAAATGGTTATAAGGAAAGTACGTATCAGAAGGAAATATCTGCCAAGAGTAAGAGGTCGTGAGAAAGGTGATTAGAAGTAAAATAAAGGAGGGGAAAAAAGAATGTTTTAATTTATTATAAAAATGCATTAATTATCTGATTAGATTTATCAATGGAAGATACATTACATAGTATAAACGTAGGTACTTTGAATATTTTTTTAAGAGTGATTGATAAGGGAAAAGCGTGTGTGTGTGTGTGTATCATATTTTAATCAAGAATAAAGAATAAAAATTTACTCATTATTTTTATATATAGAATAATATGCGAAAACTAAATATAGTAAGTTCTATTAATTTACACAAAAGTAGCAACATAATATAGTACAACCTGGATAGCAAATGAGATTTTTTCTAAATAAATTAAATTAAAAAAATAATCATGGGGAAAATAAAATAACAGTTACCGTATGAAATTTGTTCTTAATAAATTCCTTCTAAATTTTTTTCATTTAGGTATTTGCTTGTTGAATATGTACATACAATAATGTTACAAAATAAGAATTTGATGTGATTATATAAAATTTATTGTTATATACTGTTTAGTTGAATAATATTTATATGAATATTATTTATATCTAATCATGTCTAGTATTATAAATTGAAGAAATAAAATTTTCCATTGAGATGGGCCGAGAATGTGCGATTGCCACTTATCCTTGGATCCACTCAATCAATTATTTAGGTCTCTTTGTTATGTGCTTCAACAATTCTTAACATGGAGAGCAAGGGCTCAAAGGGCTTCACTTTAGAACCTTTTCTAGCTCTTTCTTCTCATTTTGATACGTTGTTGTGCCTCTTTGGTTGATGCTGGCTGGTCTCGACCTCTTATCCATATTACCTAGTGAGCAGATTTGATAATAGAAAAGAAAAAAATCGAAAGAAAGTTACCTACGTTTGGTGTTAATTACGATGCCTCCACTTGAAAGGATGCAAATTAAGATGAGTGGAATTCAAAAAGAAAAAAAATTAGATCACGAATGACCTTAGAACTCAAGCTCGTTGTCTCAAAACTACTTCCACCTTACTTTTTGAGAGTGCTAAGTTAAACAACATTAAAAATCTTTTATATTATCTAAGACAATTATTGTGTTTATTTTAAATTTTAAATTATCAGTATTAACAATATAAAATATGCAAATACATCTTGTGCACAAGCTAATGTCTGGGTTTTGAGAGAAAAAAGTAGAATGATACACAAATACGCATTGTGTCTTGTCCTCTTTTATATTATATATATTTGGTCAATTTATCTAAAAAAATTATAATGCGCCGTGGCCAAAACAATATCTGGGCTTCCGAGGAGATTAATCCTTAACAGGCCGGAAATGGCCTAGACCCATTCTTTTTTACTTTGCTGATTTTACGGGCTTTAATGGGCCAAGAATTTCAACTATTGGGACATGCTTGCTGCATGGGCTTTTATGGCCCGGTTTAATATATATCTGTTTTGTTTAGGCTACACACTTTATTATATATAACTATATATACAAAATATAAAAAAATTTATTTAAATTCGCAAACTTTTTAAATTGAATATTATTGAGCCTAACTTATCTCGTTTGATTAACGAACTCAAGCTGTTCATGAATTTTTGAATTCGTCAATAGACCTATTTCATTTGCACTCCTAATTATATTTTAGGTCCTAATTCCCATCATCATTCCAATGAGGGTACTTGCCATAGGAACGACTTGATGGTTACAAATATGTTGAATTTGAATTAGACATAGGTGGCCGACTCTGGCTGAATACATCAAAAAATTCTATGCTAACCTTAAACATGATAGAACTAAATTAAGTTATATCTGACTGAAACACACACACGGACACAGAGACGCACACATATATATGTACATATTGATAGAGAGAGAGATATAGACACACACACACACACAGGAGTCACCAACACGCAGAAAAGTCATTTGGCTTACTGAACAAGCAGTAAAGAAGTTCAAAGGATGTGAAATTTTCAATAGAGGGCCCTTCCTTTTTCGTCTTGCAGGTACGTACTGATGGCCGGTAGCAGTAGTAACTGGGCACAACTAAATTAGCAGCCACCCCCAATTAAAAATGATGGTAGAAAACCACAGCCAAAGGATCAGACTTTTGGTATGGCCGTCGCCAAAGGACATAAAAAGGCCTTAAGTTCCACCAACTGCTTTCACATCTCTTTTACTCAATACACAGCCGTGAAACTACTAATAATTAAACCTATCACTATATACAATTGATCCTATTCTATATGAAATGAGTTGGAGGTGTTAAGACCGCGTCATCATCAATGCTTTTATTTTTATATATTAGAGGAGTTGCGGATGTGGTGTCGTCATCAACATTAATTAATAGCATCATATATGAGAATGACAGCCATCAGCCTTCTTCTAAAGTCCTCGACTAAGGACTATGATGATATATTTTAAGATAATTTATAAGTTGTTTTTTTTTCTAGATCTCTCGTTATTACATACACTTTTTAAGATAAAATTTTACAAGAATGCATGTTATTGGAATAATATTTGAATACAAATATTGAGCCTCCATATATATGTAGTGCCAATGCTAAAAATTCGTAACTTTAACTACTGATTGATCATCTTGTCAAATTCAATATAAATATTCTTGTGGCTAACCTTCGTTACATCCAATCCGTAATTGTTAATTATTTATTTTGTGTTTATATATATATATATATATATATATATAAATTTTTCTACAAGTAATATATAGTTAATCTGGTGCGCTTTTAACAAACAAAACTGTGGATTGGTAGCTAATATTTTTTGTTATTTGTCATTTTAAAATATATATATATATTTACTATGACAATTTGTAACTCTAATATGAAACCTTAATTATGAAATTAATTTCATAGCAATTTTTCTGCAAGAGACATCTAGTTTTTAGTAGTGATTTCAGGAGGAAAAAAATTGACAGTATATATAGTTTTGCGCATTTTACCATTTCGTGTAAGGAAATATGAAGGCCCATGCAATAGGAGCGACAAGCGGACTACAAAAGTATTATTATTTTTCTTTTTAATTTTGGACTTTTTTTCTTCACAGCCTAATGTAGAATTAATTATTGGTCTCAACATAGTAAATTTTTTCCATATAGAATGTCTAAGCATTTAAAACTGGCTGTTGAAGGCAATGTTGTAGCAATGTCTAGTTTATTCCCTTTGCTTTGTTCATTCATTCCTTATAATTCATTAATTTCTAAGTTCCTTAAATATTGTGCAATATTCGTCCTTCAATTTTACGCAAAAAAAGTCGAATATCTTCACCCTGTCAAAGACATGCTGGAGCATGGTTGTCCCTCCTCCATCACATGGTCTGCATCAGTGCACCCAAACCACTCAAACTATATATTACAACATGGGCCGGACAGTGAACACGTATAACTTCAATAATTTAATTCAATGCTTATTATGACATTGCAAGAAATATGACATTGTGTAAATATCCTTAATGAAATTTAAGCTCCACGTCCCGCGAAGACAGGTTAGATTTGTCTTGTTCGAAAACTTTTAATTTGTGACCGCCTCTAAGAAATCATCGGATCCTTGATTTTAGCAGATGGGACCACATCAATATAGAAATTGTGCTGATTGATCCCATTATGATTATTAATAATTTCAGCACACTCGATGTAAGTGTTAAAATTTTTATAATATGACATATTATCGTAATGATTTTTATTAAAATTTAAGATAGATAGAAGGGTGGGATGAAAAATAATATAGAAGAAAAAAATCAAACTAATAGTTTGACAAAAAAAAGAATATTAGAGAGGGGAAAAAATGACAAAAAACTACCTTATTACTATCTTTTGAAATGAAGGTCTTTTAGGTAAATTATTAGAAAACACAGCAAAAAGGATGTGCGCTTTATTAATAGTATACCTAGCAACATATTTTATAGATATGCACGAATATTTACTTCCAATCTACTATCATATTCTTCCTTTTCTTACCCACTTTACATTGTTATTGTTTTGATTGTTGAAGGATTTTTTCTTAAAAAAATCTCCAACGATCCTAACTCATGTTCAGCCTCAAGTTTAGAATTGAATACTCGACACTATAATCTCATTCTGACCTGACCAATTAACTAGAAGAATAATTGTAGATTCTTATTAAGGCACATTATCACGTTGTTCATGTAACTTAAGTTTTCTTAGTGTGAAATTAAAAATGATAGATATTCATGGATAATGATGATCCAAGACGATAGAAAAAAATGTGGAAATTCATCAAGTTAAGAACTTTGGTACTTGTGTTATTTTAGAGAGCGACAATGAAGATAGGGAGTGAGTGTAACAACACACTTCCAATTAACTCCACCGCACATTGGTCCCCCCATATTTCACGAGAGTGTAATTAGGGCATCTCTCCATTGTTGAAAATATGAAAGCTCAGCTGATAAAGAAGGCTTGGTTATAAATGGAAAAAGGGCAATTAAAATTCCCACCTGGACCATTAAAATGTTTCTATATAAGGAAAGGTCTAACCACCATCACAGCCTAGCACTAGCCCACTAAAGTGGCTGAGTTCACCAGTATATGTATTCATGGATTACTGGTGAAATAAATTAGGAAAAGTAATTCTAGTCAAATGATCAGTTCGAGATGAATTTAAGATCTGAGTTTGAATAATTAATCAATCTCAAATCGTGAAAAACATAAGTTATAGGATCGTTGAAAATTTCACAAGAAAAGACTTCTAACAATAATTAAAAGGAATGACAAGATAGAAGTATGGAGAAAATAATTTATTAGTAGAACAAATTTCATTGTGTCCTTGTAAATGTGTACTAGTATTAGTATTTATAGATGATTCACTTTGCAAGTTGGTCTTGACTGAAGTGGCCAAACTTTGGTCATTCATGCTACAAGAATCAAACTAATAGGGCTAGTCGAGTCATGGATCAATTTAGAATTGGCTCAAATTGATCCGTTTAGTAGGGACATGGTCCATGGGTTGTGATAGGACATTTTTTATATTTCTAGTATGATCTCATATATTAAATCTGACTGTCTTTTATATGTATGATCTAATAATTTAATATAATCTATTTAAATATATAACTGAATGAGTAGCGTGACATGAATTGGACTGGCTACAAGAGCCTTCAATGAAGTAGAACCCCCAATGGTACATGTATGTGGGCATACCAATGAATGTTGTATCTGTATGCATACAATGCAAGGTGTGTAATAATGCGTTGGTCTTAAATGCGACAACCATTCTTTTTGTTGACTGTTTACTGTTTCAACTTTATTTCCTATTTACAACTCTTTGTGGTAAATTTCAGTTTGCAGATGGGGATTGTTTATGGGGTTTCCGTGAAATGAAAAAATAGGGTATACACAGTAATGCCAATTATGTTAAATCTTGATCGCTCCCTTTTGCAAGTGCATGTGATTGTACTCCAAAGTTTGATCCAAGTTAATTATTATAGTACAATAATCTATAAATATTTGAGGCTTAGAAAAGCTGGCAGGGACAAAAATAGTTAACTTCTTTTATGAATTTCCTAGTTTCACAGAATGTGGGATGTTAATGTATACTATATATATGTATATTGTAAAAATTTCTTTAATTAATGAAGAAATGAGAGTGTGTTTGATGGATATTTTTCCCAAGACTAAAATCCCATTGCAATAATTTGCTAGGACGGATAATTTTGTGGAAGTTAATTATGTGTTTTGTGTTTGAGGATAATCAAAATTTGATTCAAAGAATTGGTTCGTCGAAAAAAGACATTAATGACTTAATCCCTGAGCTAAAGGATTCAGTTGTAATTTTCTTTCATCATATATACTTCAATGTTGTTGTTTACTCATGTGAGTTAACTTAATTGTCCAATTTGCACATGCAAGATGCGATGTTCTTGGAGTCTAGTACATTTGTTTAACCTAAATCATTTTATTTGGACAAGATTTAGTCATATTATACAAATAATTTTATTTTTTAATTGCCACAAAACTAGGAGACTACAACATGCTTGTTGATATTTCTTCTTTATCCACTAGGCCCACATGCATTTTTCCCTTTTCTCTCTTCTTTCCCATTCCCATTTTTCTTGAAAGCTAATAGAAAATTTTACCAACTTATGGGGGCAATAGCATAGGATATGAAAAACATGGGAAAAGCATTCTTTTTCGAGAGTTGCCCATGCAATGAAACATTGAGCATAGAAATTTCCTAAAATGCCCAAGTAAAATACATGGACCGAGAAATGTGATGTATCATTGTATTATACAAAAGGTGTGGTCATTTCATTGGGGGGAAAATATTAAAGAAGTGCCATAGGGACATAAAGTTATAAGTTGATGTGGCCTGTGGATTGACACAAGGGGGAATTTTGTCACCTTTACTATGGGCCCTAGTTTGTACCAATTGGATGAACTGCAGCAATTCTAGTTTGCTCCAGTCCAGTTAAAGCATTCTACTAGGTACTTACGTATAATACACAAAAATGAAAAAATTTCCATTGCCAATGTTGAAATTATAGATGTGCATCATTAGTCTTTCCCACAAACAATATTTGGATTTAGCTAGGGGCCTTAGTTTTCAAAATTATTGTACATTTGCTAGTATTTTATTTTTCAAAAAATATAACAAACAAATGATCACGAATAAAATTTTCTAAAAATTCAGGATAACATGATCGTGATCCTCTATGTTGCATCATCTGCAATAGTGATGAGTTTTCAAAATGATCAATACATCATTCAGTATGGTTGAAAATTACTATAACATAGTATGCATAAATTAAGTATAAATAATGAAATAAGCGATTTTGCAATACTTGATGTACATGTTGAAAGTTTTACAGTGTAAATCAAATAAAGTATTCACTAAGTATATCAAATTAGTTTTTTAAGGTTTTCGCGCTTTATAAATAGTATAGATGATCTCTCAATTATGTTTTATAATGAGGACGTCATTTTTTTCACTTGCTCATCATATTGTTGTCAATAAACTACAAATCTTTGAATATAATTAAAAATTTTGAAAATTAATAATTTGCAAAACCAAACGTTCATGTTCAAGTATTATATATAACTTTGAATCATGAGATTATTTGGTTATAATTAACTACTAACTAATTTTTTTTATTTTTACTCATCAACTTTACATGCCTATCTATATCTTGGTCCAAATTTACCTTGATGAATTTGATGTTCCACGCAGAATAGCGAATGAACATTTTGTAGTTCCTCATAATAAAAAATATTAGATCTAAAAAATATTTGAAAATTAATACTTCTTTATAATACATAAAACGAATTAATAAAATATGAACTTGATATTTTTCAAATAATTCCACAATAATATCGAGATATATCATGCTAATTAGTTTCATGAGATATCACCAAACAATATTAGTGACGGTGATGAAATTCATTACAAGTCACAGAAGGCCCAACCCACACTAGATCTGTTCTACTAGATCTGTTCTGACTCAGTTATTGATATTGATGGCCGCTAGCTCAAGTAATAACATTGGAACTCCTTTCAGTTTTGCCCCATTCACATTTTTTATTTTTTATCTTTCATGAAGCATCAAATCTGACTCAATTGATGAAATAACTTTATAAGAGTTCAAAAACTCAACAAAATGATTTTTGGTGTCCAAATTAATCATTTTCTTTTCTAGAAGGGATCACGATGTCTTGCTACTAGTTTGAGGGCAAAAAGAAAAAATACAAAAAGAGCTCTAGTAGAATTCTCATTTTTTTCAAATCAACAAGTTGAAGTGCATAACCCTCTTGATTTCTTTGAAATTTCTTAAAATGGAAAATTAAAAAATCACTCTTCATGTACAAAAACATAAAAAATATTATCTGCTAATACACGTGAACACGGGAGGGAGGGGTTTGTCCATATAAAAGACACTTTAATTAATAATTAAAAAGAAAAAGTTTATAAATTGATTTAAAATTTTCAACTATTATGCCTTTATAGACTGTAATCGAGTATATCATAAATGAATATATCAAACAAATATGCATATTACCAAGTTATATGATGTACTATGAATAGGAAGTCAAAATGCTTCAGAGATCAATATTGGCACAAGTTGTTGTCAAATGAACTTTATAACATTTGACTCAAAAGTTTATGATACTAACCATTAGTTTATGAAGCCATTGTACATGTTTTAGTTGACCAAAAAACAAACTAAAACTACAATTAACAAAAACATACTAAAACAGTCCAGCACTTGCTCAAGTTTAATATCATCAAACATTCTTGTTTCTTGTCCAAATCAATGTAAGCATCTATGACTTAAGCCCCTGGTTTCACATGGGCAACCCCAACCCCACTTTTTAAATTCTTAAACTACCCATTTTTCTTTTTCTTGTTTTTTCACAGTTGCAAGTACTGCTTAATCATATTTTTCAACGACCAATAGTCTCTATGATTATTCAGCGCGTGAGAGCCAGTCTTTACCCAAGAAGCCACCGTCACACAAGAAGCACTGACCCTCTGGTTTAATTTTTTTTTTTTCTTTCCAACAGAAGAAATGGAAAGAAAAGAGCAGTGGAGTTATATCAGCAGGCACACAAAAAAAAAAAAGAAAAAATAATTATGAAGAAGAAGAAAGTATTAATTATGAGATAAAATTTTCTTGCAAGAGGAAAAATCCAGGAACCAAGTTTTTTCACATATTTATAAAGGGAAGGAATTTCAGCAGTACCCCTACTTTATTACACACTTTCGCATAATTCCTTCCCAGTTCCCACTATATATATTTGTAGATATACAAAACCAAACACACACAGCAAACATACATAAAAACTCTTCTACTGTGGGGGAAAAAGAAGAAAAGAAAGAGAGAATGGGGAGAGGGAGAGTAGAGTTGAAGAGAATAGAGAACAAGATCAACAGGCAGGTGACATTTTCGAAGAGAAGAAATGGGCTGCTCAAGAAAGCTTATGAACTATCTGTCCTTTGTGATGCCGAGGTTGCCCTTATCATCTTCTCTAGTAGGGGAAAGCTCTATGAGTTTGGTAGCACTAGGTATACATACATATATATATATGCAAAAAACTATAATATTTACATTAATATCTATTCATGTGTTTATGTTTTTGTCTTAATAACGCTTAAATTTGGTTTTCTGGTATGTTTTGGCTGTTAGTTATATGGGCTTTCTTCAGATTACCTAAAAATCTTAGAAATTTATAATGCTTCTTTTTCACTAAGTTTAGACAAAAACACTGGTGGAAAGAAAGAAGTGGGTTAAAGTTGCCATCTTTCTTGCAGTTTTTTTTTCTTTCTCAAATGCTTCGAAAGAGTTCCCAGATATTGTATCAAACTGGGCTTTCTGTTAACCAAAGTACTATGCTCTTACACACCCTTCAGTTCTTTAATAATTTTTTTATTGCTTCAAGATTGATGCTTTTTCTTCTTCTCCTGCTAAATTTCCAACGATGGATCGACACGTTTCATGGACTTCTGAGACTCTCGTTGATAATACCAGAAAAGAAAGAATGGCCGACTAGGTTTTTTTTATGTTTGCAAGGCTGTAGTTCACTGCAGAAACTTCTCCAACCCCCTTCTTGGACCTCTGTGCAAGATCTAGGGTTTCTCTCTCTCTCTCTCTCTCTCTCTCTCTCTCTCTCTCTCTCTCTAAACTTTTCTGCTTCACAATTTTTAGTGGTGTACCAAAAAAATGAAGCACTGCTGAGACCCTCATGAGTAAAAAAGCTTCAAGTTTTGTCTTCTTTTCTTTACATCCTTAGATCTTGTGGTTTCTTTGCTGGTTTCTGCCATCTCAAACTTTTTCTTTAACTCACACCTTCAATCATGGCCTTACCTTGCATAAATTAGAGATACATATAATATATATATATATGTTATGAATATTCTCGAAAAAAAATGGGTCTGAGAAGAGGTTGCATGTGAAAAAAGCAGTCTTTGGAAGTGATAATCACTTACATGTTTTAAGGGATATGTGAGGCTTTTGTGTTTTTGGCATATTTTGGTGAAACTTGTCAGTTTTTGCCTTACTTTTTTCCTAGTTTCAGACTTTCATCGAGAATTTGGTTTGAGTATACATTTTGGTGAAACATATCTTGGGAGAATGTGGGCATTCGTTAGTTAACTAAGCATCCCACACTGTTGGCCAAGATATTTTTTTTCTTTGGAACGGTTCAAATAATTTCCTAATTGCTAGTTTTAGTCCCATATTCAGATTCTTACAAGTAAACTATTTTGATGAAATGTCTCTATATGTATATACTAGCACATATTGGCTCCTGTCTCAGTTGTATTTCCTCATAAATTTTTCCTTTTTCTCGAAGAGATATTTGTGGGAAATTTTCTTAGTCACTAGTTAAGGTTAGTTGTCATATTTTACTTTTTGCAGCACGAGCCAGACCCTTGAGCGCTACCAACGTTGTTGTTTCAACCCTCATGACAACAGCGCTGAAAGAGAAACACAGGTATATACAAGTAATTTAGTCTTTATCTTCAAGTCCTCTATGCTATTACCCAGAATTTTTTTTCTTTACCTATGTTTGGATCTTGAATTTTAACATGGAAAATATGAAGAAAAAGGTTTTCGTACTTTAAATGATGAACTATGTGGCTTATATTTGCATATTTACATTTTCCTTCTCTTTTATCCTACTATTTTCTTGGTTCAAACAGAGCATCAGTATTTGATGTCCTATACTAATTAATGTCCCTTGTGTACAATGATAGAAGTTTGTTCGTTATGAACTTCTTTTTTATTATTTATTTTTGGTGTTGGCTCAGAGCTGGTATCAAGAGGTGTCGAAATTAAAGGCCAAATATGAATCTCTTCAAAGGACTCAAAGGTCAATTCCATTATTTAGTAAATTCTTTCCCGTTTGTCTATATTTTCTTATCTTGAATGTACTAGATTTCACATATCTAGCATTTATACACACACACACATGTGGGTGAGGGTGTGTTTGGTTTGTTGACATCTAAATAATGATCCATTTAAAGGCACTTGCTTGGTGAAGATCTTGGACCTTTGAGTATCAAGGAGTTGCAGAATCTTGAAAAACAACTTGAAGGAGCTCTTGCTCAAGCTAGGCAAAGGAAGGTACTAAACAATGTACTCTAAGCTAATATCTAACCTTAATTTGGAGCAAGTACTAATATAGTTCTCAACCTACACTTCATACTCGTGGATAGTGTCTTTTATATGGTGTCAGTCGTCTCAGTTTGGACCTTGCATCTTGAATTTTAATGGAAAAAAAAAAATTCACAACCAGACTATGTAACTTTATGCTTTATGTTCTGACAATTTTACTTAATCTTTACTTTTCCTGATTAAAATCCGCATAACTTTGTGCTTTATATTCTGGCAATTTTACTTAATATTTACTTTTCTTCATTAAAATCCGCATAGAAGACGACCCTTCTCCTATTTGTGCTTTGCATGGAGGCAAGCCGAACAAGGCCTAGAATCTCATTAACACATGATGGAAGATATCAATTGTGAATTTATACCTCTCTACCATAACAGAAGCCATTATTATCTTAAAAATCACTCTATAAGGTTACCATTTTTTTTATTTGAAATATGATTACAAGCTTTAATGAAATTCCAAACTTGGGACCAACATTATGGGTACATGTGCATGTAATGTATATCTATTCTTTGGAACATCTAAGGTCAATCATTTTTCAAAATGTCCTGTGCATAAGTTATGTAGTAAAATTTGGCTTTCTTCCATTTAGAATGAAATCTTGCTTGTTTTATTGCAGACACAGATTATGTTGGAACAAATGGAAGAGCTCCGCAGAAAGGTAAATTTCCTTTTGAGATTAGCAACTAAAAGAACTGAATTTAGTTTGATAGTGAATTCTTGGATATTTTGATGCCATGAATAAGGCTATCAAACTGTGTATCACATTATTGCAAAATGACTCAATTAAGGCAGCCCACGTATGTTTACATGGCATTACTTCAATGCAAAAAAAATTTACGTTGTCATATGCAATTTTTTCATACTTTTCTTGAAGAGTGCTTGTTCATTATTTACCTTATGTGATTTATACAACATTCATATGTACTTATGCATGTACAGTAATGGAAAATCTAGTGAGTTGTTGTGATTTTCTCCTAATTTAGGTCGAATATTTAGATTAATTGTGTAAACTTCATTGAGGCCTAAAATAAAGACAAGTTAGGAGCATTGGATACTCCCTAATAAAAATCTGTTGGCGCCCGAATTAACAAACTTGTATATAGTACTAAGTTTTAGGAATAAAAGTACAGTGAACGTGATGATTAAACTATTTGTCTAGTGGCCTGCTGTCCAGGAGTATAAATCTCCCACATAATGTGGGAGTCAGAAGTACCGAACACTAGCGAACTATTGGCGTGCGTATATATGATAAATAAAACAAGAAACTATTTACAATGACATCAATCAAGTTACTTAATGGCCACATGACCCAAACATACCACATTACTAAAATCTAAACGGCCATGGGGGTGTCGCCCCATGTGGCTGAACCAGCTTCAAAATAATGAATGCAGACCTTACCCCACGACTTACTACTTAACGGAGAGCATTTTTGAAACGATTAATGATGAACTAATTGTCAACCATTTTGCAGGAGCGCCAACTGGGAGATATGAACAAGCAGTTGAAGATCAAAGTTTCACTAGAAATGTCATCGGTACGCATAATCAAAACATGTCAAAAACGAACATCATTTGTACAGTAAAAGTTAACTAATAATACCCTTTGAAATATGTGTATGTGCACACATGCAGCTTGATGCAGAAGGACAAGGCCTGCGAGGGATTCCTTGCCCATGGAATCCAGTCGCGTCAGCTGGAACTAGCAGCTTTCCTCTCCAAGTACCATCTTCTAATCCAATGGAAATTGAGCCTGAACCTGTGCTGCAAATAGGGTATAATATGTACTATGAACAATAATACATAGTTTTTTATTTATTTTTTTAATTTTTGGGCAAAAGAGAACAAAGAAAAGAATTTTGAAAGAAGAAAGAAAAGCTGATGATTATTTGGTAATTCGTACAGGTATCATCAGTATAATCTTGGAGAAGGGTCGTCTGTTCCAAGAAGCATGGCTGTTGACAGTAATTTCATCCAGGGCTGGACTCTTTAGCCTGATTCAATCCTCCATTTGCTATAAACGTTTATTCCCATTTGACTGATTTGGATGAATGTGGCTCGTGGTCTTGGGATATTTGAAGCTGCTTTACTTGAAACTTTTTAATGGTTAAGCAATTTGTAAAGTGCACTATTTATATCATAATAACATGGCATTTCTTCTGTTTTGAATGGTTTTTGTATGATTATAGTATAAGATCAATCTACTACTGCACTATCCAAAAGCAATTTTAGAAAAGAAGGGGGGAAAAAAGGAAGTGCAAGTGGTGGAGATAATATGGAGAAATGTCATTGATAAATTGATCGAAATTGTACTATTTTACATGTTTTTATTCTTTATGAAGAAAGAGATTTTGAATTTAATTCCAATTGTCAATCCCTCCTAAAATTTTGATATTTCGAAACTCACCAATAGCTTGATAATAGGTCAAAATCAAAATTTGAGCTGCAATGAATCAACTCTACTTGCATGCATCACAAATTGAGTTCAAGTTGTTTTGAGGTCAAATCAAGTTGTGTCGAGTTTGATCTTTATTTATGTCAATACTGAACATATCTTAATTGGATGTTCGCAATTTGATATATAATTTTTTTATTATTTTTTTTTTATTGATAAATATATATTAGTTATTATTATTTTTATTTCTAGTTAGAGCTTGAGGTGGTAGCTAGTTGTTTAATACTTATTTGATAATTTGAATTTAATCAAATTGAATTGAATTCAAAAATTTCCTCTAAATTCGACCAATTACACACTACTCAAGACTGAAAGCTTTTGGGCTTTAGTCAAGTCTTAATTGAGATATTTTCTCTTATGACAATGGGCATCATTTATTTTTATTTTAATTTATGCTTCATTGATTTTGAATTAGTAACAACCTTTTAATGGGATTAGAGATATCGAATTTTTATATCAATGATTCGGATGCCGAACAGAACCTACCCATTTCCGGCCCTACTGCTGCTGATTTTTGGATCCAGTGCAACATGAGTGGGGCAAGGTTGTAGCCCAAAATTGTAGACCCAACTACAGCAAGCATGATTATGGGCTGAAATGTGTTTAACCCAACTTTAGTTCTCATTATTTCGCAAAGCCAAATAAATTATGTATTAAATAATGAACATTGTAATATGCGATTATAACGACAGTATAATGCAATATCTTAAAAAATATAAATCTACCTAAATAATGTAAATATGAACATATTTCAAAGATGGGATGCCAAAATTTGCAGCAACAAATGTCGACCAAAATCAAGATTGAGCCATGCAAATATTCTTAGCCCAACCCAACTTAGGCCAACCTAAGTCTAGATTACTTGGTATTAGCTGGTGAACTGAATTGCATTAGGGTCCCAACATTGGGTCACTTGGACTAATAATTGCATGAAACCCATGACTTTAAAACACACGACTATGGTTCTTTAGTCAAGTGGTCAATTGGTCTAATAACATGACATTCATATATATAAGTATGAGTTTGGGGTTCGAACTCTAATAAATTCTCAATGTACATGTGTACATAAATAAAAATAAATGATTCCTTAATAACTTTTAAAGATATTCATAGATATTTATCCGATGGAGACAGAGGTTAATATAGTAAAATCCATACTGCGGATACCCATTACCTATAGAATTTAATTACTAAAATATATTTATATTGTGATATTTTTAATTTATATTTTTAGATACATTTTACATCCAATAGCTTATATTTATTTTTTAATCTCTAAATAAATTTGGACAGATATAAGGTAATATACCTTGTTAATTTTAATTTAATATAACTATCATTGTTTTTATGACTATAATTTTCCTATTAATTGATGTTTCTTTGTTCATAATGCTTCCTAATTTCAGAAATTATTCACTTTAGTAGCCTTCAATGGTTATATTGGTATCCAAAGTACAAACAAGATGGATGTCTGTTGTACAACTATTTTCAGGAATTGATGTTTGTTTCTGTGTTGTTGATTTCTAAATGTAGTGCTTCTCTCCTTGTGATTTCTAATGGTACTAGTGGAGTAGTATGGCTTGATAATATAGAACCTCTAAGTGTAATCTTTCACTTTTGATAGGCTCTTCAAAGTCAATATTTAACATCAAGTATCTTTCTATACAAAATAGTGAATATGATGTCGTAAATTTTTAATTAATTTTATTATGTCATTGATTGTTTATAAAAATTATTCTCGTGGTGATTTATGTTTTATATATTTCGTGTAGGATCAAGTAGCATGGTATGTTTGTTCATCAATAATTGATTAGAAAGATCCTGTTGAGATTATTAGAATTTATTTGCAACAAGTGCTTCCTTGATATTTCGTTATATCATTGTTTGACTTTTAATGTTTTTCAATTTTAGTTGTAAGGACTTTGGCTTTTAAATTTACATTGCATGAACGTTTATTTTATAAGATTTTTATAATTTATTGATTTTTTTAAATTATAAACTAATTATATAAAACCTTATGTATTGAAAAAATAAATAAATTCAATGGGTCCTCACAAATACTTGGGGTTGGCACTATCCATCTCGAACTCACCATTCCTAATAATTAACTTCTAGTTTGATCAAAAATAGCTATAAAAAATGAATCTGCAAGAGCCTTTAATGCTAAGCTCTTCATTCAAGAAAGCAAGAAGATGAAAAATATATATTAGTATTTCTTTTATCCAAAAAAAATGACATTAGCTCTTTGACCTTCTCCTTTACATTATGTATAGAGAAAAGAAGACGAAATCAATCTCAAATATGAATAAAAGAAAGGAGAAACTTAAGATATTATTATCATTCTAATTATTTTGGACGATTAATCTTCCAATATACCAACTTCATTTGCTCTCATTTGTGACACTTCTTTCTGGCTGCTTGGACTGCAATATGATATACAACTAATTATAATGTTAACAATATATTTACCACCTTTAGTAGCTTCCTTTTATTTTCTATTGCAAGGAATTACGATTGTGCTTAAGTGAATAGTTTGCATAAATTTCTGCTCCAATGCTGAGGATAATGTGACTCCTGAATAGCAATCCATCAAATAAGAATGCACGTTTGGCTTTTCTCTCCTAAAGTTTTGTCTATGTGGTAATGAAAATTATTCTACCCTTGTTGTAAGTTACCAATAAAGATCATATATCATAGATGTATTGATGGAGAGCACATGTTCTTTCGCGATCCAAGTGCTGATATGAGTATAGAATCCCACTTTTTACTTTATCGGCTATTGTACATAATTTATAATTGATTAGCCCAAGATCCTTGGTTGCTAAAATAAATTAATTCATATGACCAAACTCTATGCTAGTCCTATATACAATAAAAAATGTGCCAAAACAAACATTTTGCATAAAAGATATACCCTTTATGCCTTAAGTTTAAAAAATCATAGTTATGATCAAATTCTTGAAAACTCCTATAATTTTAACCAATCCAAGATTTTGGAATCAAATTTGGCATCACTAAGTTCATAACAAGCACGTAATTCCATCCCCTAAGATCACAAAATATCAAATATTTACTATCAACTTTCTGGAATAAATCAGCCTTCCAACTAGCACCAATCTGCTATTCCATAAAGAGTTCTGGCAGAAGTTTCTCATTAAGGCATCAGAACAATCAGTTGAAACTCATCAGAGCAGCCACTTACACAGCTCATAGAAGGATATTATTTGAAAGTTTAAATGCATGGATCGTTGGGACTAATTGACAATGGAATGATCAGCAGATATTTATATAGATATATATATAACACTTACAAAAGCCCGATGGATTAATTATGCACATATCATTTCTGGAGGGGACGCTTATTCCTCGTCTCAGGCGGACCAATGAACAATTCAGTCTCCACATCTGAAACTTCGCTGATCTCTGCAGAAGGCGCAGCTCTCTCTTCATTTGATCCTCCTTGTTGTTTTTGGAGTCCAAACTAACACATTAAAAACCTTAGTTTAGGGAGAGAGAGAGAGAGAGAGAGAGGAGAAATGGTTCGTGTAATAATATGTTGCAATCTTGTTTTAGTACTGCAGAATCATCATCAACACATCAGAAAGAATGTTTATTTACCAAGATGTTTAAAGGGCCTCTGTACTTTTCAATACAGTAGTCATTTTATCCAAATTCTTACACAAAATGCGTCATTTTAATTCTTGAGAACAATTATTAAATCATAATATTCTTATAATTTCCAATGTCATAGTTCCTCTCATCCAACACCTGGCTCTTTTAGGATGCAAGAAAGAACTCAGTATACAAGAGAAATTCCGAATAAAGGATACGTTAGATGAAATTAAAAATGTAAGGGAGCAAGAGGGCAAAGCAAATAGTTCACCTTCTCACACAGCAAGGCATTTTCAGCAGCTAGGGCTTTTCCCTGGGCAAGAAAACATAAAATGAAATAATATGAGAAATCACTAAACATATATATCTGTAGCTTGGAATTTCAACTAATTGATTCTCCACACTTTCAAAGTGTTTGTTTGTTCTTCATATCTGAAGCCCTCGTCACTTTCTTGCAACTCAAACAGTATAAAATCTAATAATCAAACACTTCTATTTTCTCATCAAGGATTTACCTTTTCCTTCAAAAGCTCAATCTGTTGCTTGTATACTTGCATCTGAATATATACATATAACAAAAATGAAAAAAGAAAGTTAAAACGGATTATTGTATACCATATAAATCACCAATAAATTTGGCCTCTTAAAATTCCCACATTATACCTTTCTTGCACGAATACTGCTCACACTGCGCTCCAGCTGGTGTTCTAGATGTTGCAGTTCTTCAATGGTGCATGTTGCCAAACCTTCTCCAAGTAGCTTCCTGGAGAGTATTACAAATATTCACACTAAGAACTCAGAATTTATTCAAACAGTTACTATTTATGTAACAGAATAGGAGCAGATCAAAGTTTCAGAAAATAGGAAGCATAGGAATCAAGATATTGAATTCAAACCGTTTTGATGTTTCAAGTTGCTCTATCTTCTTCATCATACTAGCTGCTTCATGCTTCAACTGCTGTAATTTAAAGGCAAGTAAAATGAGCAGAATATTTTTACAACTTTCAACATATTTTAAACATATTCAAGAACATTATACATCTATATATATATGTATATATACAACCTGCAGATTATGTCCCGCAGGAGGGTTGTTAGCCTGAATCTCTTTAGTGTACTTCTGGTAGCGTTCAATTGTCTCGTGCATACTGAGTTCATATGTGAAACAAAATGTAATTTGTGTTCAGTTGTTTGACATGAAAAAACCTTTAAAAGTAGTATGTAATGGGAACATTCTCTATTTGAAAAACACAAAGTGAACTAGAGCAGGTAAAACACTAACTTATGCAAACAAGTCATTAATTTTTTGTCACCATCTCGAAGCACAAAGTCTACGTATAAAATTGTCTATTTGTGTAACATCCTTGTCGAGAAACTTAAACAAATAATAGGTTGATCTAATTGAAAAACACCAACGGTAGCATCCTCATCCTATGCATGGCATGAAAATCAATATGTTGCAATACATGGTTTGGGAAGAAAACTTAATTTATTAAAAATCAACAAATACTAGCCACAAAGTCATGTTATGCCAATGTTTTGGCTTGACTTTCTTAAAGCAATCCAAACATCAAGCATTCATTTTTATTATTATTATTATTAAAATATTAGAAATCTATGATAGTCGAGCCACCTAACAAGTCCAGTAGTGAACTTGCTCAAGTGAGGCTTGACATTTTTTTGAGTTTGAGTTTGAGTTTAAGAGCTTGTTAAAAAATAATTTTTGACAAGTTGAGTTTCAATGTGTTTTTTCGAAAGTTTATGGGTTAGGGAACTTCATCTTTTTGTATTTAGTATAATTTAAGATATATTAAGATTTAATAATAATAGTGGTAATAAATAATAGTCCTGTTATCATAATCACGTCAATTATCACGAGAGTAAATCTATATTATCATAACTATTATCTATTGCAATTATATTAGTAATTTTAAAGTATATTTTAATTTTATGATATAATATGAGAACAATATTATATCCATCGTTAAATTCACGCTTTTTTTATACATATAATTTACATTTTGAGATGTGACAATTTTATATTAACAAGTAACATTGTAATAATCATTAATAATACTAATTATTGTACCCAAAATATCTAAATAATTTAAAGTGATATTAATGGAAGTACCAAGACTATGTAATTTAGAACATATTAATAGTTATATCTAAAATAATCAAATAACGCAATTTATATTAATTTAAAAATTAAAATTTTTTGAGTTTAAACTCAAATACTTTGAGTGTGATAAACAAAGTTTAAGCTTAGAGCTTTTCGAATAAGCTCAAATTAGATCTACATTAAAAAGTTTGAGGAGTTTGAGCTTAGCTCAATTCTTTTAAAGTGAACTTCAAATAACCAGACTGAATTATAAAGTTTTTAAAAATGTATGTCCTAGATGAGCCATTCATGATCCTAATTAATAGGTTTTTGCATAATAAAGACAAAGAAAACAAAGTTTGTGCATCTCCTGAAGCATCGGAAATCTAATATGGGGAAAAAGTATATGGGGAGCTATCACTCCAATGCATACTAACATAGATATATGACAGCAAATACATATTTACATGCACACATTTCGCCCAATGATATAGATAATTCCATGTGCAAAAATCATAAGAAAGATTTGCACCTTTTTTATTATAGTCTCAAGAAGACTAAATCCTAACAGGATTTGACATGCCATTCCTCCATGTCATCATAAGAAAAAATAAAAAAAAATTATACCAACTTTTTCATTCCAAAACTATGACACTCTTTTGAGTTATTGAAGTTAGCAATGACTGATATTTTCTTTTTTCAATTTTCTTTTCTTTTTTGTTGTATACTTTTCTCAACTATATTTTTTTGTTTCTTTTTCTTTTTCTTTTTTTTTTATTTTGATGAATTCAAATTTTGTATGATAAGGCGTAGCAACTCCCCTTTCCTACAACCAGTCCACCATGCATGGATGTAAACCTATAAAAAATTCATATCTAACCACAATATAAGGTGTTTAATTGAGATTATGATGTTCATATAATTCTTGAAATTTTGGCCTGTGAAAAGAACAATGAGTTTGTTGTGTTATCAAGTAATAGTAATTTTGGCACAATCCATGTATCTAATAAAAATTTTATGGTATATTAATATAAAACTTTATTTATAATTTTATGCGTTTGAATTTTTCAATAAATAAATAAAATAAAGAGTAGTAATAGGGCAGTAGAATGGTAATAGTGGGTTATAAATATTTGTTACTCTATGTATAAGTTATAGTTAAGAGAAAATTAGAATATAATAATGAGAACATTTTAGGAAAATCACTCAAAAACATAAAGGGTGCTGGTATATTAAAGAGTATAGATTATCTATTTTGCTTGGATGTAATATGCTTCTTAATTTTCTTTCTTTTTCATAATTTTCATCATCTCATAGAAGTGAGTATTTTTTCATTTCTTCTTATAAGCATAGAAAACATGGAGATCTCCTCATCCATTGATCTTGACAACAATGTGCTAAGAACTAACCAATATGGTATCTCTATGAAGTATTTCGCATGTGATGTAAATCCTCAATCAAAGTAGTAAATAATGACATATGAAATTTAGCATTCAACACAAACAAACAATTTGGCTTGAACTTCAAGAAAATCTTTAACTCCTTTCTCGTACGAAATTCATAACGTACTTGAAATAAAATAAGGTGGGATGTTTATGCCAAGTGAAGAAAAGAAGATGTGATTCTCTACGGTAGAGTTTATGCTCTTTATAAGGAGGCTTGTCAAGTTTAGTTGTTAATTATGCGTATTAGGGTCTTGTAAACCTTAATATATATATATATATATATATATAATAATTAGATCTTTATAAATTTGATTCCTACCATATCAATAGTCTATGATTAGTTTTATGCTCAGTAGAGAGATTTTGCAAAGCGAAACTAATAAGAATAATTTGCATTATTGCAAAGTTACATAGCAAAACTTGTTCCACATGAAGGCTTGATAAAATCAAAGCCAAATCAACAATGGTCTAGGTTGGAGACATCCTCAAATACATTCAACCTACGTTTTTCTTTTTCTTTTTTTTTTTCTAAATTTACAAATGCATATGCATTTAGGATCATTCAAGTTTGAACCCAAGTCTCACACATATAAGTGTGAGGATGTTACCATTCAACTTATAATACCAATAGCAAACTAAGTTAATTAGCTATGAATTGATAGATTTATGAATCAAACATATAAAATGAATAAACTGAAGCAGTAATGCTAATATTTCAGATCAAATATAAACCAAGTTTGGTGGAATACATAATTTTTGATTAAAAAAATTGGTATGCATTGGATTAACATAAGTAGATCGTATGCCATTAGTTCTTTGTAGTTTCAGTTGTAGTACTCTATCCCAAATCTGTAAGTTTATTAGTGCATTGACTAGTTAACTTAACAATTTTTCTAAGTGTAATATTAAATAATATATTTAACTTTTATTTTATAATTTTATGGTATTTATAATATAATAAATATTAAGATTTAAGATGCTATTAGCATTATTAAAGTCGTCAAAAAACTAATATTATAATTTTAGTTTAAATATTGAAGTTTTTAACTTGTACTGTAGTAAGAACCATAATTTTGGGATAGGAATAAAATTCAAGTTGATAGGAAACTAACATTAGTAATTTCATTTTTTTAAGTTGAATTAATCAATTTATTGAAGTTGTATAGAGAAAATTACATAAGAGGGGTACTGCACCTTAATTCACTCAAACCAATTGTATTATTTCAATCATTAACAATAATACTATAAGCTGATTAGTTGTATTATACTATATTAGTAGTTCAACACTATTAAAAATTTAGGTATTCATTATGAAAAAATTAATACAAAATTAACTTTGTAGCTATGGCTATATTCTACAAATTTTCATAGTAAATATAATTTTTCAAAGTAATAAGCAAATCAATCTGTAAACTTATTTGTTTGAAGCGTGACAAATTAGCAATGCATTATCCATAGAAAAATTATTATATATAAATGTAAAAAAAAAATCATCAATTATAGATTGGTTGTAGTGAATATTAGCTTTAAGAACATCTATTTTGAATTTGGCTAAATCAATATAGCTAAAGCTATAAATTTGTAACATGTGCTATAGATTAGTCATAGTTTAATGTCCTATGTTTTTGTAGTGCAATTAAAATTTTAGAACATAGTTGGTAGTGTGTATGATTAAAGTCATATATTAATTTCCTAAAAATTTAGTTGCAGCTGAATATATCAAGATTAAAATGTAATTTGAGCAAATAATAATGACAGCTAGAGATTAGTGGTGTGATGGGATACAAACGCAGTTGGAAGGAGCCTCTATCTAGGGTCAAGAACCCTAGCATGTGATAGCATCTCCAATGCATGGGCTTATGCTTTCAACACAATAATCAAAGCAAAAGTACCAAAAATGATCCGAATATAGGGAAGGAGGGAGCAAAGAATTAAAAAATAAAACAAAAAGTTCTTCACAAAATTTATGAGCTAGGCTCTAATGTAAGAATTTGTTTGATTTTATTCATGCTAGAATAAAGGGACTTCCCTTTTTTAAAATAAATAAATAAACATCATGATTCATCTTCATTTCCACTAAAATATAATTATTGTATAACTTGCACTATCCAATATTTTATGTGAGTACAACATATTTATATATTTCTTGATTTTTTTTCTTTTTTCTTTTTCTTTTACATTTAAAATTTCGACATGAATGCATTTTCATTTCAAGCATATCAAGAATACTTGAAAAAAATAGTAAAAGATGCATATGGTCTGTGGAAGATGACATATAGTAACAAAATAAATGATTTCTAAGGCCCAAACCAAAGTATTCATAATTAATGCTCTATTACATATTTAACAAGAATTGTCATTGTGATTAATGCAGTTAATTCATAAACGTTTTGATGGGATTGTATAAACTTATAAACTTCTAAAAATGTTTTGTAAGATAAAGTGTATAAGATATCATAAATTATTTGATAAATATTTTTAGAAAAGAGCTATAAGCTCCCAAAACAAGACATTAGGGTCTTATAAGCTCTTTTTAAAATAATAAAAGAATTCCTAACTAATTTTTAAAATTTTAACAAACTCATTTTTAATTTTAGTTATATTAATTACAAGTTATTATCACTAATATCTTACAAGTTCTAAAATCTTATTTTATCAAAATATTTTAAGAATTTATTTTTAAAAAAAATCTTACATCTTATAAACTTCAAGAACCTTTTAAACATCTTTTAAATAAGTTTAGCTAAATACTCTCTTAATCTTTAAACAGATCTAAAGATTTCTTTTAGTTGATCTGAATCATTCGGGAACTTTGATTTCATTAACCGGGATTGCCACCACTATTACATTAACCAGTAATACCATGCTAAGTAAGGTACAAGATTCTGCACTGAAAATCAGACATTGTGATAACGCACAATGTCTCTTTTTCTGTAGTTTAATAATGCTATAATTAGTGATTTTCAGTTTTCTCAAATCTTCTTACAACAATTCTTTAAAAAGAATTGAAGGAATAAGTGAGATGGAAACATTTAAATAGGTAATAATAGGCTGGAATTTCATTAACCTAATATATTTCTCAATATATAAAATCGAAACTAAAAGAATATTTGAGCAACAACAAAAATCTTAAGTTTGCAAAATTTAATGATCTTGGTGAGAAGAGGGTGTGGATCAAGTGGGAGGCTAAAAGAACAGACTCTATACATCTCTCCATTATAAAGTGCAAAATGTGTACTATAGCAACAGCTTTTGATCTAAAGATTATTATGATTCACTGTTTTAAAGAAACCATTTAAGGGCATAGTCTGTTAATTGCTAGCTACCTTTGGGAACCAAAGTCTGAATCTACTTGCTTTCTAGCTTTCTACTCAGACTAGTTAATTGATATTGGTGCCACTCTATTTCTTTCTCAATAATTAGGTCTAAATTATATTAGGCAGAAATAATTCCTTTATTAAGATTGATTCAAGCTGTGACATGCTAACGCTAAAATATACTCTATAGAAAGAAGTTGTTTCAAGACAGAAATTGGAAGAATTTTTAAGATATACTATTTTTTGACAAATAATTGATATTTTATACAGGAAATATATCCTAGCTAGTTGATAAGGAAAAGGAGGAGAATACACATCCCAAATACATCCCCCTCTATATATGAAGAATTCAGAGTTCAAAACATAATTCATTCCAAATTTTTTTATTTATACTGAGTTGAATGTCGGAATATTAAATCCGGTATTCCCCTAGTGTTCTATTATTTTTTCGTAAGAGCTCCAATTATGTGAAGAATCATGCATGCATGTGGAAAAAAGATAACGCTATTCTATACTCATGTTTGCACACATCAAATAGGTTATATATAAAAGCAATGAACAATTTAAGCCACATTTAATTCTGGGGGTTAATTGTTTTAAGTTGTGTATTTCATACTTTCAACATGTTTTAAGCATGCATCGCTTAATCAATATGAAGAAAATCAAAGAAAACATTATCTTTGTCTTTGGCTTGGCAGATATTGAGGGATTCAGCTATAGTTTTGCAATAGAACATATGGATGTTTGTCATTGGGATTTTTCAGCTAATAAACAGTGACAGAAAATTTCAAGAATAAAGTAAATTGACTCTAATCCGTGACATAATTTCTCACATTGCATGGGACTAAAAAGGGTTCTTGAAAATTTAAGAAAAGACAATATGTAAGTGGGCAATCAGTTTTCTTGCATTTGTTTTACGTAAAATACTTTATACAGTTGCTCTTGCATCATTAGAACTGATAATTTTTATTTAACTTTATAAAAGGCCTTTTTCTTAACAAACAATGTATTTTTCAAACAGAACTATAATTAGAAGACGACTTCTAAATTAGTCTCATAATATAGCATGATTTTGCAATACATAAATACATTATATAGAAAAGACATAATGGAGGGGGGGTTAAATTTGCCTTTACCAAATTAAAAGCATCACACACTTCACTAAGAATGCACAAAAGATATAAAAATTCTTAACATAATTCAACCGTTATCTACTTCAAAAATTTCAATTGGAATCCCTTTTAAACATAAAAATTCTATATCGTACCATAAAATTGTGAATAAAATAGGGTCCTCTGCATATAATAACAAATAGCAGGGCAATCTTCATCAATTTAATCGAAAATAATGCTCCAAGTAAAAATGCAGAAGATTAAAAAGATGCAAGGTCATTAGTTTTCTTGCCTAGTCAAGAATTGAATAATTCATTCATCCTTAGTTATGAAGAATTAGAAAATTTTACAAATAAAGCTCGAAAATTGACATCCATTGCTATAATTTTATACGTCTCTAGTTACAATTATCTATGTGATGACAGATTATTAATCAGTGTATTATCTTATCTATGCATAAAAGTATTTGCCGCAAGTACATGTGTGTGTGTATGTACTTTTAATGTCAAGGTACTCCACACAAAGAATCTCATACATCTTACACACACACACACATATATATATATACGTAGTTTTGAAATAATACACAAAGAATCTTGCACACCTTGTTCTATTTTTCTTGTTTAGTTCTGAGCAATGAGGAAAAAGCTGATCCCTTGCTGAAAATAATGTAGTTAAGATATACTCAAATACTTACTTAAGGGCACATATATATATATAATACATTCAGTGATATTGGTATCAGCAACATCGTAGATCGAAACTCCGTACAAGCATTTATTGTCGCACAAAAGATTCTCAAAGTGTGATATATATAAAGGGAACACATCAAGAGCGTGGCCTCTTAAGCAAAGACAGAATGCATCACCCCAAGTACTGCCTTGACAACTGGCCAGGCCCTTTGCTATTAACTTCAGAAAAAAGAAAAATCACTTACTTTAATTTGGTCCACTAATTAAGTACACTTTGGTTTTCCTTTTCTTCTAATCTTTTATCATCACATTTTTTCATAATAATGCCAGTGGGAATCAATCTCTATAAGCTTTACTCATTTATCAAATATAGCATATATGTATTATTTCATTAGGCTTTCAGCATTTACATCTCTTAACCCTACAACTGTATTCTCCCTTTGAACAGATTATTTTCAAGTAGTTTGTTTTCGACTATCCGATCGAAAAGGGAGATATGTTTACATGAAATTAAATTAAGCTGTGTATATATTCCTCTTAATAGCTAGGTATTGTCTTAGAATAAGTAAGAGTTTTCATCAAGAGGGTTCTTGGATGAGCCCTCAAATTAATTCAAATGCATATCTACAAGAAAAATGGGGAGAAAAAAGGAAAAAGGAAGAATTTTTCACTAGATTGATGAGTAAGCAATTAGAATGTATATACTCCAATAATCATTTTAAGGGGAAAGCAAGTTAAATCTAAAAATCATTTGTAAGAACAGATAATAAAGCTTTAATCATTATTTCATTAAGGGGTGCCTCAAAAATGAAGGATCTGATTCTGGACTGTGGATAAATCAAGTCCAAGATGGATACCTAACTTCAGACATATGTATATGCATTATGATACTAGAAAACCAAGAGATAGAGGGCAACTTTTATGCATTTTAAGATATGAAAAATTAAGAATAAACAAGAAAAGATTTCATCAAAGAATCTACATATATTTCAACTTATGCTGAAAGTTTTGATGAATATGTGTGTGTGTTACCTTGAACTTGCAAATTCATAGAGTTTGCCTCTGGGAGAGAAGATTATGAGGGCAACTTCAGCATCACAAAGGACTGAAAGTTCAAATGCCTTTTTGAGGAGCCCATTTCTCCTCTTGGAGAAGGTCACTTGCCTGCTTGTGGCGTTCTCTATACGCCTCATCTGAGTCTTTCCTCTCACCATTTCGGCACACCCTTTCTGGGTTAATATTGCAAAAACAAAAAAATAAAATAACAAAAAAATCATCACAGCTTTTCAATGAGATTAACAAGTTTAAAGAGGCCTCAATTGTGGTAAACAAACAAAAAAAGAAACCAGCAAGAAAGATTGTTTCTTGAATTACCTGTAGTGGTGCAAGTATTGCAAGAATTTTACCAAATAAGTGATGTGAAAATGAAAGGAAGGAAAGCAAGATTGTGCTGGTGTGGTAAAAAATAAAAGGGATGGCTTACAAATTTGGCAAAAACCCAGAGAAGCTTTTGGTGGAAGATGGGAGGTGAAATAGGCCTAAAAAGGGAAGAAACAAATCTGATGTGTGTGTGTTCTGAGTGGGTGAGAGAGAAAGAGGAGGAAATTAAAGGAGGGGGAAAAACCAAGAAAAAAGAAAAAAGAAAACCCCTGTAAACTTACAAAGGTTTTAATTGATTGACAGTCTCCTTTTATTGGGAATTCTATCAAAAAAAGCAGGCAAAATAAAAGAAAAAAAGGACTACACACAGTAAACACACTTGCTAGTTTTCCCTTACAGATCAGTTGGATTCCTTCTTTTTTTCTCCCACTTCAGAACCCAACAAGAAAAAGGGAAGAAGTATAAACTATTACATAATGGGCACTAATTTATCATGAAAAAAACCACACCTTCGGCTAGTTTTAGTTAACCCCACTAAACAAAAAGCAAGCCCACAGCGAAAAAACAAAAGAAAAACTAACACGTCCAAGGAAAATAAAAAAACCCCATATGAAGAAGAAGTCAAGTCCAATAATTAATTATGAAGAGAGAGAGAACTTTGCATGGCTTCTAGCTCTATATATATACTTCTGTATATGTGTCATATATATGCAAGGAAAAAAAAACACATGCCATATCAGTTAATTTGCTGAGAAAATGGATGTTCCGTACAAGGTTAGCTAGATGTCAACATCTGCAGTTTCTGTACTCAAACAAAGTGACCAATGCGAAATCGAAAACGCATCGGCTTTTATGATTTTGTAATAAAAACTCTCAAAGAAGATCATTTTCACGTGGGGCCGACCAGTCCTTTTGCCCCTTTTCTACTTCTTTTTTTTTTTCCTAGTGAGTCTTTCCAGGTCTATTTTTGATCATTTGGGGGCTGGGGCTGCTCTTTCTTAATTTGTCCACTCAGTTTTTTACCCAAAATTAACAACAATCTCACTCTTATTTGTTCTGCTTCAAAGAAATTATATGCCATGTGGATTTGTAGATTTACAGCTGCAGCCTCATTTACGCATGATGTTGTTGTTTGTCAGAAAAATCTTGCTTGCATGATTTGTAGTTTCTAATGGAGTGACCATAAATCTCAAAAGCAAATTAAAAGACAAGGATTAATTATAAGGCTTGTTCTTTGGGATATAATTAATAATGCCTCTGATAAATATATACATAAGCAAATGTATATATATGCATTTTACCATAAATTCATTTCAATAGATATTTCTTTTATATTTGATCTTTCGGCGTGTATTTTTATAAAAAAAATATATATATTTAATACAAATGAAATATTTAGTAGGAGGTAGGTCAAAAATTTAAATACTGTTGTATGTATATATAATTATATTTATGTTTTCTTAGTTTATGGGAACAAAAGTTATATGCTATCTTTAATTATACGCAATCGAGTATCATTTTAGTCCATTATTTTTTGAATACTTAATTTTAGTCCATTTTCTCTATATATAATTTCATTGTTAATCTATAACTGTACAAATTTGTTGGATTTACTGAAATCTCTTTGAAATTCGATGAAATATTCTATTGTCTATAGTTGTTTTTGATAAATAAAATGACGCATAACTTATGCTCTAATTTACTCATTAGCAAAGGATATGTATATATCAATCACAATTACGGATTTGTTCAATTCAAAAAATTAAGAATTTTTATAAATTTCCTAATACACATTCAAATCGGTAATAAATTCAGGTTAAATTATTTTAAAGCCATTATCATATAAAATAGGACAATTTGAATGATTCACGAACACAAGAGCACATCGGGTCAAATGACTTGTATTAAATAAAGTACTATGATTAAATTAAATATCTGTGGGCCATTAAACTATTCAATTTGACTCAAACATTGATAAAAAGAAAAAAAAATATTTAGTTTCATACAATATCGTTCATATAAATCAGGGAGTAATATAAAATTAAAATAAAAATAAAAGAGTATGATAGTGATTTTACATTTAATGTACTGCTCCACTTTTCTGGTAGTGATATATTTGTGTTCCCACACGTATTGTTTAATTAATTAATTTATATGGTTCTCGTTTAATTAGCCAACACATTAGAATTACTTATGTCAATTTTGATGACGTCATATTAGTGCTTGGATTATTGTGTAGGACTTCCACTGGTCAAATTTGGTATTCTACATATATATATATAGTTTATGTGTGTATAAATAATTAAAAATATTTTTTTATTTTTCACCATATATTCTAATTAGTTTAATGAAAAACAATCATAATTTTGAGGTTGGATATTTAATACACATGGATAAAATAAAAATAAGTGGTTTTAGCCTTTGTATGTACAATTATTAATAAAATTAATTATCACCCACCAATTCGTAATTAATGCCAAAAATTCATAATTTTAGCTACGAAATTGATTGACCAATTTCGAAGTAAATGTTCTTGTAGTCAATTCTCCTACGATCAATTCTTAACTAATGATTGTTCTTTTTTATACATACTAATTTTCTTACATATAATGCATATTTAATCTAGTGCATTTCCAACAAACGGATTGATAACAAATAATATTTACTGATTGTTATTTAAAATAATTACATTTTCTACAAAAATTATATTATATTTTTTAGTCATAACTATGAAATCAATTTCATAATAATTTTTCTATAGTGGCGGTACCTAATTTTTAGTAGTGATATATTAAACTCATTTTATTTTCATCATTTCGAGATGTTATAGAGGATTAGTGAAAATGTTAATTAGTCATAGTTTCGAAGATTCAATATAGTATGTTTTGTGTCAATCAATAGATTGATGAAATAACTCTTTATATCGTATTAAAGACAAGGCATGGGGCTCGGTTGACTTATTTGAATAGCATCTCACAGCAATATTATTTTTAACTATTAATTGAATATTACAGAAATTAAAACAAAAAATTTTAGCAATTTATAAAACTATTAATTATTATTTAATAATTATATCCAAGTTGTGCCTAACCATGCATTAAATAATGTGTGACATGTATAAAACAATTTTCAGACGATTCAAGATAAATACAAAATGAGATACATATATATATATATATAATAACAAATTCTTTTACATTCTTATTTTTGTGGCATTTTAAGAAATAAGTATGTTATTCGTTTTCATGTTTTTGAACCAAATTTTTTTTACTATTGCATTTAATAAAAATTATATTATATGTTCATAGTTATTAATAATTTGCTAAACATTGTTGTGTAAGTAATATTATGTTTACCTTAAGTAGCTATTTAATTCACAATCATCGCATCGAATTATATATTTGGTTTATTTTATTTTTTCTATATCATTTATTTTATTTTGATTTCCCTTTTTTATTTGGTTCATTGCCCCTACCAATGCTGCTCCACCGTCACATGTCTAGTGTTTCAATAAGCGCATCGGATGATTGAACCTTTAGGAAATTAACCCTATTCTAGCTAATTAGTTAAACATAGGGAATGAGAATATTCAACATTTAATGCATGTGAGTATGCTATAATTAATATTAAAAGTCATAGTTAAAAATCACCTCAAAATTATAAAAATAGATAATATATAAATTCTTAAACATACATTATTCTTTTAGTACGCATAGTGTGCTTCCATTTATTTTTAAGCCATGCAAAAATTATTCTGTGTCTATGATTATTTAATTTAATTTATAATTATGCCATAGTTAAAAATAAATATTTTTTAAATAATTGGTATGTTATAAATCAGCATGATTGTTTAATTATTACTTAAAATAACTTTGATATGATTTTAAGTTTTAAATAAATACTATAAATGTTTGTTAAGATATAATATTATTTATCAAGTGTAATATGGAATATGAATAATACACATATTAAATTATTCATCTCAAAAGTGCGAATGCAATTCATTATGCTCAAAAAGTGTACGAAAACTAAGGGTTTTTTTAGTTATTCATTATACAATTAGCTCAACGCCTATATTTTTATGTGATTAGAACTAATATCTCCAATTTTGAACCTTATTTTACTCTTGAACTTTAAAAAAATGTACTGTATTAAATAAAAATAATGCGATAGATAATAATCTATAGAATTCTCAAATTTATCCAAACCCAAATGAGATCTTTTCTTAAATTTAAGGTGAAGGCATCATTTATTGAAAAAATAGTCTTTTGCAAAATAATAAAATGATCACTGTTTAAAAACAATCTGTTTAAGTCAAGCAAGAATAATAACCCAAGTTTGCTATGTTCCCACCTTCCAATGTTAGACATTCCTCATTTCTACTAAAGGCAAATAAAGTCCCTAGTCTCTTTAATCATGTCTAATTTTGTATAATTAAGATAATGATGAAGAAAATGAACCTAGTTCACCTTGCTTTTCCATTTCTCCACCTTCTAAAATTAGACTTTAATCATGTCCACTTAAGGAAAACAAAGATCCTATCTCTCTTTATTTATGATAGTTAGTACAAAGATACTCTAAATTACTCAACTTTAAATAAATTATAATTGATCCCACTGATTTTTTATATTCTTATTCTCGATATAAAAGGCACTCGATATGCTATCAGCGTGCAATTGCAGCAATGAGATATAGTTAATGATGATTACACATGATAAAAATTTATATTTTGATCTGCATATATACACAGCGTGATTCGTGTCAATCACAAAAATCACGGACGATAGCTATTATAAATTATGAAATTCAAATATCTGTCCGCATCTGTAATCCACTAAAAAATTTCAAATTATTACATTTCGACACAACCAGCGGTATAAAAGTTTTTAACCTTCTCCCCTCCAAATATTCACCCAAATCTACTTTTGCTTGAGTTCCCAAAGTACCAAATCCAAATTCCAAGTTTTAAACCACACAAATTGCAATGGTCCCGGTGAGAGAAGAATACAACTGACGTGGGCATAGAGTAAAACTTGGAGAAGATATTATTTGTAGTAAAATGTTATCTAGAGGATGTCATTACAAATAACATTTTTTTTACTTGGAACCCCAAAAAAAATCAGTAATATAATATTGGCACCCAGAAGTTGGCATTATTATATTTACACAAGGGATAATTATTAAAATCAAAGTGCATGATTTTGATGCCCCTAAACTCAAAAGTTGTAATGCCGACACCTGTCGGCAAGTGGGTTGGTGTGGGTTTTTGCCTTTTCATGGCCAGTGGCTTAGGTTTTTTCGAACTCTTTTGGCATTTTTAAGATTTTTGGGTGCAAATTTTAAGAAAATGTATGCAATTGTACGTGGTAGGGGACCACTCAGGCGTGACAAATGCTTTTCACTGTAAGTTTCCAAATGTAGATGTTCTTGAATGATAGTGAGTTGGGGCGGATATGTGGTAGTTGAGTAAAGTTGTGTGGTAATTTTAGGTTTTACAAAAATTATGTGAATTTTCTTTTTATATGATGGACGACACGTGTCGATATCTGATGAAATCTTAACCAATCAATGGTTTATGTGAACGATACGTGTTTCTTGAATATGTAAAGTTGTATTGTGTTACGTGTATCTGAAAAAAAGTTGTGGCATTTTATCAATGATGAATACGTCATATGGCTTTATAAATTTGTGTAAGTCTTTATGTGAATTATTGAGGTTTCACTAAAAACTCAAAACTTGTGCCATTTTAAATTCCTTCCTTCCTTAACAACACATAGTGTTGCAATTATTGCACAAATAAGTGATGGTGGATGGACTAGTTTTGACTCTTGGGTTTTATTACTTCATTAGCATGAGGTGGGAACAATGAATTTGAAGTGCATGATGAATGAGATTTGGGACTTTGTACATAGAATTGCTTGAAACAAATAGCTCTTTCTTTGGACATTTTTACTACATCAAACATACACATATATATAGAACAAAAACAACAATAAATCTCCATTATTTGGATGCATATAAAAATATTGATTGCTAAAGACTAGAAAATGTCATTCTAATTACTGGGTATTTTAAAGTACACATCAATTAAGTCAGATTAATTAGGACAAAAGGCTCGCAATACTTGTAAGTACAACTATACACAATAGAAGAGGATCAGCATAAAAAAATCTTCTATAAAAACCTTGAATATCAACCAATTATCTGCAATGTGTACGATGAAAAAAGGTTAAATTTTCTGTGGATGTAAAGAATCGCAGCCTCATAATCATTTCAAATAATGATTAAACCAAACCAAAACAAAATGTAATTTGGAGCATGTGATGCATGCTTGTACCACACAACATGAGAGGCATGGACCATCATGTATGCGTTGTGCTCCAAGAGCATATAGGTCGGTCGTGCAAAAAGATAAGATTGAAAATTCACATGTAACCACAAATATAAAAGCTTCTTTTTCATGTGCTTCATTCAAATTAGTACAACAAATTAATAGCACAAACAAATAAAATTCATACAATATGGTTGAAAGGTACCTTCAAATGAAAAGACAAAACAAGAAACATAATGTTCTTTTAGACTCTTGAAAAAAATTGTTCATCAATTTCAAGTACTAAATTAGCTAATTATCAAAGTCTAGAATAACATATGAAAATTGGAGTTCTTGTATGAATTTGTATACCTCTTTTTGGACTAAATGAGCGACTTTTAGGCTTTTTATAAGTCAACTTTTGCATAATTTTTTGGTAATTATGATGGACAAAATTGATATCAGAGTGGAACTGTTATTGAAACCATTCAATCTAAACACAATCTAAACGTGCATTTTACTCCATCTAGGTTCTTATATTTTATCCAAAAAGATAATATAAATTCCAAAAGAAGACAAGCCCTTATAATTGTGAGGGTTTCTAAATATTGCAATTTTACCCTCGTGACACCAGCACATTTATAATACCGTCAAATGCAACTTTGGTTTGTTTTTGGATCTGCCCCACAAAAATTATTGTGTACTTTCTGTTTACAATAATTGCTTTTCCAAACAAAAGAAAAAGTTAAAACCTTTAGCAGCCTTGGTTTTCAAAGTAGAAATATATTTCAAAGAAACTTGCCTCTTATATCTAGTTTCAAGGTCAGTTAAGATTACTTCCTGTATTCCAAAAAAAAAAAACAGAGGGGTTAGTTGAGATTACATATGTAACACTCAACCTTATCTCGAACTTATTATACTCGAGCTCAAATATAAATTTTCAAAAGCTTATGAAACTTCACGCACCTTTATTCTTTCTAATCTTAATATTTTAAATATTTACTTTTATTATTAAGATTATTACTAATAATAACAACAGCAGCAGCAGCAAAACCAGCAACAACAATAACAAAATGACAATGATATTAACACATTAATATTTAATATAATAGAATAAAATAGTTTTAGAATATTAATTTAACTTATGACATATAACAACAACATCAATAATAATGATGATGATTAAAATAATTTAAGTTATTTACATTTTTTTTGAAGTAAATGCACTCGACAATTTAACGTTGCTAATCCACTGAACTCAATCTCCCTTAAACAATTTCAAATCTTATTTAAATTTGAACTCTGACTCATTTTCACATCTAACCTAACTCCAATAAATTCAACATTTCAGTGAACAGACTTGACACAGGCAGACGGCAAAAAACGAATATGTGCTGAATCCTGAGAATATTCATTGCCAGCCAGTAAGATATTATCCAACCATGTTATATAATATAGGTGTGTTAAATGTCCCACAGCCAAGTCTAGATTCCATCCCAAGCCTAAGGAGCTGACTGCTGACCCATTTGGTCCTCAACCAATTTATTGCATTTCTCTGCAATCAATGATCCAAGAGCCAAATACTCCTAAAACTAGTGGCCCACGGCCACAAGCCTACTAGTTTATTTTACAGGTTTGACAACCATAGAATTTGTCCGAAGCAATTTATGTTCAAATAAAAAGACGACATACATTTAAAACACTCTATTCTATTTAAGTGGATACATATTAGGTTTATATGTAATCTACAACTACGTATTTTTTAAAGAATTAATTACAGGTGAAATATCAATTAAAATAAATAATCTATCTTCTCTAATAGGACCCCTAAAAGGACGAGGCATAGTTCTACTAACATATGAACTATGATTTATTATCTTATGACTTTGGAACGAAGCAAGATCACAAGCTGAAATGGGAATGGGCATTAGCCACCGCAGAACAAGCTTAACCAATGCCCATATATTTTTGGATCCGTCCCTGAGGTAGATCAAAGCTTAATCAATGCCCATATGGTATAGGATCTGCCCTGAGATACTCACATCAACTTGACTTTAGAGTCTTATCGATTATCTTAGCCTAACTTGTCTTTAATTAGATAAATCTCATGTGGCTCCTAGTATTTATTGTTTAATGTAATTTGGCCAACTAAGAAGTGTCCCATAAATGAGGGTCATCACTATATCCATCTATCCTCATTAGATACAAGTAAACACAAGAAAAAACAACAAAGCCAAACACCTCACAACCACAGAATAAAGCCAGAGGCAAAATTCATTAACAGTGCAACACTGATGACAATAATGTCTTTCATAATTTGTAGGATACAAATTTCTGGATAAACACATTAAACACAAATAACTGCAGTTCTCAGATTCCTACACACATCACCCATTTCGGATGGCAAAATCTTAAGCAAACCAAAAACACCACCACTGACTAGCCACCCGTCCTTATAAGACCTCCTCTACTAAACTTTGATCAGCCATAGACAAACCTCTGTGCAACAACTTGGGTGCAAAAAGTGCTACAAGCAATGGATATCTTCTCAAACAGGAGACAAAATCATCCTTGCTTATTCTCCCTTCACCATCCGCATCAAACAAACTAAAGAGCCCCTGGATCAGCAAACCTCATAAATCATAATCAACAATTTATGAGTAATAGAAAAGAGTGATACAAAATTTATTGCATTGTCATAAAATATCAGCTGATACAAAATTTTATTTCATTGTCATAAAATATAAGCCTAATATATATCCAGACTTCAAGTTAAATACTTATCTGTTTGCATTGAGAATATGCTTTTTTTCTTTGGTAACGCCAGATTTAAGAAAAAAATAATGAATAAAGGCAAAAAGCAAGAGAATTTGTTGGGATTCCCACACTTCTACACTTATAATTATTATGGCAATATGTAAGTCCACATAATTTACCAGCCAGAAGAAATGAATGAACTCATTGAAGTTATTTCTATTAGATTTTAATTTCTTAGGGCTTGTTCTCCTACAATTTGGGAAAAAATTTTCCAAACCCCCAAAAAAATTTCAAATTGCAGACACATTCTCCAATCTTTTTTCTAAAATACTACAATTTTTTACCCAAAAATACCCTATACCCCAAAAAACACATCTACCCGCTCATTTTCTCACTACAACTTTCACATAACTTATTCATCTCACACGCACACATATTTATATGTATGAATATTAAAATTTTATTGCTTAAAAAATTCTAAAACTTATGTTTACAAATTTAATTAAACTAATTGTCAAAAAAATTAATTAAATTTAATAAATAATGTCTACTAAATAGCATATCACATTAATTAAATTACTTATTAATTAAATAATGCATTAGTTATATTTAATGTATTAATTAAATATTATATTTATTCATTAAATAAATAATTTAAGATGTCTTAATTTGATATAATAAATAAATTAATCTTCCTCCCAAAAAAAAAACATATTCATTGAATATTAATATTCACATTTATTTAAAATTATTATAAAAAATTTATTACAGTGTGATATTTATTTAATAATTTATTTAAGTTTAATAAATTAATATTAATACAATTAAAATAATTATCGAGAAATTAATTAAAATTAAGTTAAAAAATTTTATTGTTACCAAGTAATTTATTTATTAAATAATGTATTAATCAAATAATGAGTTAAAAGTATATGAATAACTAATTAAATTAATTTATTTAATTATTTAAATAACTTGTTATGTATATATTAATTATGTTTCATATTTCACGTATAATTAAATATTATGCTTATTTGTTTAATAAATAATTTAAGATTATTTAGTTGCATATAACATAAAATTATTTATTTTTTTGAATTTGATGAATCATTATAAAGTCTTATATATATATATTTTATTTCATTTAAATAAATAACTAAGTTTTATTTATACATAAATCATAAGAAATAAATAGTTAAATAATTATATTTTAAGAATAAACAGTACTTAATTTATAATTAATGTACAATTATTAAATTTTTTTATATAAACCAATATCAACAATTATGATGTAATTATGATATTAGCCAATTTTTTATAATTAAGATATAATTATAATTTCATAAATAATTAATATTTATTAATAAATTCATAAAATTATAAATTTTAAAATGAAGCACAAATTGAATAGATACACATCATTTTATTACAACAATATATCAATTATTACATATACATACACACACATCATCCAACTATAAATATACATACATATTTAATATATTATATAAAAAATCACTTTCACCCTACAAACTCAACAAAAAT
>JACGDI010005666.1:132975-164025 GCA_014898725.1 Jacaranda copaia
TTTTCTAAAAAATCGCCAAAACATAGGAGAACAAGACAATAATTTCCCCAATGCCAATTTCTATTCATAAACAGTGATAGGGTTTCCATTTAATTTAAAGCTGGTGAAAGCATTTGCAATTTGAAATAACAAAATTTCATATCCAACCATAGGCAGTGCAAATTAATATAAATTAACGTAAGCAAATTCTCACAACAAAATATGAAACCATCAACAAGACAACTTAAAGCAGTTAGGAAAGAAATTATCCATGTTAAAAAAATTCTAACATAGAGCATATATCTAAGAAGATATGCCAAATACGTAGCTGATTAAGCAGTGAAATTAAATGTTTCATCCTTTTGGTATAACATAGGACATGTTTGAAATTTTTTCACTTCAAGATTTAGCGTAGATATTTCCCCAACTTACCTCATCAGAATTCAAGTTTGGAATTGATAGTGAAACTGCATCTTGTAACTGTCACAAAAGAATAAGGTTTACTGAGACTAAAAGCTACAAGACAAATGGGAGGCAGAAAGATTTAGAGCTGGAAATGAGCATAAACCTCTTGCTTCAAAATGTAATTCTTCCCATTCAAGTCACATTCACTAAATGCTAATTCACAGGCATGCCGAAACAGTGGCTGCTTCAAGATATGGGCTGAACCAAGTAAGAACTGAAATCACACAAAGCCAACTGTAAGAAAGTTTGGAATCTTCCAACTGCAATGAAAAGTAAACTTGTGCCCTCCAAGGACTAACAGATAATTAGCCCCAAAAGCCATACGATTACCAATTCAACCCAAAATGCATTCTGGATAGCAAATGCACCTTAATCTTAAAAATCCATTTCAGTTTATATTATTTCGAAGTTTTGTGCTTCCTGAAGCATCTACAACCCAATAAATTTTGAAAAGGATCAGACATTCACAGCAAGCTAGCAGCTGTGCTTCTCTAGAGCAGACACAAACCCCTGTTTCAGTTCCGATGCTTAATAACACAAACTTTCCACTGAATGAAGCCAAAACAATGGGGGAGCATGCGGGGGTGGGCGGTTGGGGTGGGGGGGAACCACATCCAGGAGACAATCTGCAAAGCTTAGGCAAGTTTTCCTAGGCTACAAAAAAAGATGATGCAGGCAAGGAAAGGTGGCTTCAAAAGGATAAAGTCAAATAAAAATAGAATTACAAATCAAGAAATGGAAGAAAATTTAATAATGTGAAAGTAATATTTCAGAAAGGCAACTCATTTCTCAATCAGAGTTTACCGCACAGTTGTACTGTGCAAGATCAATCCAAGTAGGTGCTGCTTTTTGTTGTAACATCTCCTTTCGTCTTTATTAGATATTCAAAATTTCTACACCCTGCAACTGTTGAGACTATAACTTCACTGCTCTAACAAAACTACACTGCTGTACATTCCACATGTTCATGCATAATTATACCACACGAACATGAGTTTGTACAAAATTACCTGTTTAAATGTTATTTTACCAATCTTCTGAACATCAATGAATTCAAACATCTGCAGAATAGGAAAAAGAGGAAATTCTTCAGTAAATTAACAAAGGATAAGTTAAAGTCAAGCACGATTTCTACAACTGCATACCAATGCTAGCTTCAGCATGAATCTCAAAGCTTAGCTATTGAGGAGATAAAACAAACTATATGCTCCTTGTTAAATTGTAGAATGCAACAGAATTTACCAATACTAGCATTAAACTAAATAATAATTACAACCTGCAAGGATATCTCAAAAGGATGGGGTAGAATAAGGACAACAGTAAGTTCAACAAGAAAAAATGCATGAACCCTGACATATACAAGAAACTAATGAAAAATCAGGAAGCTACAGGAGTGGAAGAAAAACTGACAATCTGAATTCTACTCATTTTAGGCGTAGCAAAGACATAATTGAATCGAGAATTGTTTAACACCATCTGTCATTATTATAAAAATCAAGGATGCATACAAAAACACAATTTCACCAGAAAAAGTGGTATAAGATTCAATTAAAAAGCCATAGAAAATTAAGCATATCCAGAACTAACTTTTTCAGAAAGGCCACAAGGTTTCAGCCTTAGAGCTCTGAGAAAGTCATGGAATTCAACATGTCCACTGCAAAGAACATGGAAATGTATCAGAAGCATGTTTTCGACATTATATGAATGAATATTAACCAAAGATGTAAATACTGGAAGTTGACAAGAAAATCCTCTTCTTCAGGCAGGTAAATAGTCAAGCATATTAGTATAAACTAATGAATTGCAATAAACAGAGAGTTCTGCAGAGAGTGTCCAATTTTGAAGCGCTACATTTGAATACATCAAAAACAAAGTCAAGCAAATCCTAAGTCTATTACCAGGACATACAATGCAATGAATTATGAAGCACTGCCTCAACACCCCCTTTAACAAAATTAACAGAAGGACTGGAACACAAAAGGGGTACACGATGTTCAATGGACTCTCTAAGATGATGGAATTATCTCTTCTCATCCCTACTTAATCACAGTCAAATTCATCTCCACATTTGCAACAAGGCTCAATCCAAAAACACTATCTCTCTAATGGAACTTTCAGCACATCTAATATAGAATTATTAGTCACATTCCTGAGATAATTCCCCTCTCAATTGTTTACACTATAGTTAGAAACGTGTTAGAACTAGTATCATGCTAGCATTTATAAACCTAGAGAGTAATCTAAATCAAATGAATGAGGAAATTAAATTGAGTCTTATAGTTAAATTTTACGGATGGCCATTGATAGAGCAAAAGGGAAGATGGTTAATGCAATTGAGTCTGGATAAGAATATTACAAATGTTGATCAGCTAATTTAAGCAATACATATAGACATATATGCATAAATGTCATGGACACGGTTAAAGCAAAATAACACCATTCCAAAGTACCTGGGATCTGGATTCATTGACAGAAATATCTCCAAAAATTCTACAGCTTCCAAAGCCCTCAGATGCAGTGACTGAAAATCAAAAGGTATTGCATTAAGCCCTAAGCGGTTAAGTGATACATAAAAGTTAACAAAGGAGCTTTACAAGAATTTTGGCATGAGGCAAGATTTTAAGGCATATCCAGTTCATAATTTAGCCCAAATAATTGCAGCATATTGGTCAATAAGCTTCATATTTCCATTATTATTTTTAACATACTTCAGAACTACCAGATTGTGCGCCCATTGATTACAATAGAAGTTGAACAAGGATAACATCTTAGTTCCAACTATCATTACACCAATCTAAACAACTTCTAAAGCTAATTGTGCAGCCATAGCTCAGTCTACAACCACTTGGGCAATTGATTTCTTGGTCTCATTTTCAGAATTAGGTGATGAGCACGCATTTGGGAGCCTACAGGCAAGAAATAGATCCTAGGGCTTACAAAACAAAATTAAATACACCTGGTTATGATACTTCTGCCAGCTATACTTTGCTAATTAAAGTAAAGCACTCAAACTGGGATTCCTGAGTATTTATTCTATTCCCCATAGTAAGGTGTTTGTTTTTGTGAAAATATTGCGACCAATTTTTGTGAAAATTCTTCATGCATTGTCATTCAGTGAATAAGAATTTTTCGCAATGATTATGCAATTAAAATATCAAATATTAATTTTAACTCAGATATGAGACACTAAAGCAAGAGAACATAATGATCAGAGCCTTGATTTAAAATACTGCAGATTACAATCAAGCACCCTTACTTCCGCGCATTGAACATTGGAAGCATTGTTTATGCGATGATAAATGTAAACAGACATGGATATCCAAACACATTTCATAAAATAAAACTTTTAATAACAAACAAAAGACAAATTTAACTAATCCTAATTTTCTGCAGAGCTTTGATGGGGCAAGTCTGACTTACTGATTGTACCCAGGCCATTTCTACCATATAAAGCGACGGGTTTTCCTGGTAAAAGAATGAATTTTAATATGCTATCAGTGAACAATATAATATCCAGATAAGCAAATGGGAACAGATAATTCCTTGATTAATACTTCCAAGTTAGCTCTATTGGGATTTCACAAAAACAATGGAACAAAAATTAAATAAAATGAAAAGTTACAGTTGCATATACAAAAACAATATGACATCACAGGCTTAAACCAAATCTAACAAAACTACTGGCCTCCAAGATTCCTATAGCAAAATTCGAACTAAACCAATTTTGTGCTCTCAAGTCAAACACACAGAAGACTTATAGTAGACTTTTCAGCACCACTATTTTACTTTTGTTCTCTCTCAAAACATGTCCAGCAGTTGACAATAATAATACTTATGGCTAGGTAAAGATTGCAACAAGAAACAAAGAAAAAGGACAACTGCAACAAGATTTTCGTTGAAGTTTTAAACATAGACTTTGTAAAATATATTTCATGGCTAACATGAAATTTTCCAGTGAAGTGCTTTCAATTTCCATAAGGGATTGAAACAAATATTTACCCATGGGAACAACAGACTAACATTAGAACACCTACACATGATCAATCTGCAGCTAGTAGGCATGACTCAGTAACAGTGCTATTTTCCTTTCCTCGATTTTATATAATAAATGAGAGCACAAGGAGGAAGAAATAAAAGAAATGACACTGATACATAAAGTTTTGTCCATCACTAGAAATTCAACTAATTTCACTGGCAACTAAGGAAACTAATCTCAAACCTGCTTTGCTTCAACAGCCTTTGCAAGAAGCATGAAATCTCCATAAGAGTGTGATGTCTGTGCCACATTAAGAGCACTTGCGATGACATGACCAGTCTGCATTGAGTCATACACATGACTTAGGCAGATGTATTTGAAACAACAAAGTGGAATACTAATATGAAATTAACATGAAATACATGTTTCTTTTTTAACAGATAAAAAGAGATGAGTTGGAAAGTCTGAATAAGTCTCATCTTGCATTGTGGCTGAATAAAAATGCAAATAGAATCTCAAGAAACAAAAGAAAGATTCTCTGTCCTAAGATCCTTTATCTATAATACAATGTTTAATTTGTAGATTAGATATAGGATTATACTGGGACAAATCTAATTCCCCAACTTGCCCTCCAACTTTTTCTTTATTTTATACACAAAATAGAGGGAGGGAGAGTAGTGAGCATTTCATAACCTTGCACTATCAACCTAGGGAACTTGACCTTACAATAAGACACTAGCTACCCCAACCTCACTGCCCATCACCTTGCTGCCACCATCATCCCTCAGTTAAGGCACCAATGCCTTGTCAGGCTGGTGAAATGCTGGTCGTTGAGCTCAAAAAGAGATGGTTTGAGAGATAAACAGTGTACCAGACATCAGCAGAAGGAAAATATAATGGCGAAAGGACAGAATTCAATTTTAAAATAAAGTAATAGGCAGAGTGTTCTACAAAGTTGCCCCATTTGCTTGATGCATAATTCCTCATCTCCATCCCCCCCCCCAACCACGAAAAAAGACACACAACAGAGATAGAGAGAGAGAAACAAAAACTATACAAGATCGCATAATCAGCAAAAAATATCCAATTGAATGCGACTACACATCAGAAGCAATCAATGCCTCATCATCCTCAAAACCAAATGAGAACCTCAGGATGTTTCCTAATATACATATACTACAGACACCACATTAGCCATTCTAAAAGTTAGAAATCTTCTCAGAACTTAAAACGTAGAGGAATGAGTTTTTGATACAATAGATTCATGATACCTAGTAGGGAACCTAGCATGCTAGATTCAAAATTAAATGGTAAGAAAGTTCCCAACTGGTTTTTACGTAACATAGATGAAAGCAACACATCCAAATTGTTTTTAGGCATGGCTCACCCTTTGAGCAAAATGACTTGCATTTTCCTTCCGATTTTCATGAGGTGACACAAGAGGAAGATACTCAACCTGTAAATAGCAAGAAAGATTGACGTCACTACATCAGATCAAAAGAGGCATAAGGGTACAAAGATGGGTTCAACAGGAAATCACAGAAACATACTGTATGAATCACACAGCAGTAAATACAAAAGCTCTTCCCATTACAGCACTATTCTTCCCAAACACATAAGATCAGTTAAACTTCATTCTAATTTCTTTCTGTTCTCACCTTAAATTTTTAGCGGTATGCTATTTGTGAGAAATGTTACTAGAGCTCAAAGTTTGTCACAGAGAGCACCAACTTATAGTTATCAGTTAGCAGTTCAATCACACAACTCAGCATACAAAATACCAGAATACCCCTCAAACACTACCTCATATACATCAGTATATGATTAGACTAAAGGATATGATGGTTTTTTGGATCTTTATTTGGTCTGTCCGCAGGACCATGTTAACAACAAAATAATGGTTGAATGATAAGTACTAACTAGAATAAAGAAAAAAACAGAGAGAAAAACATGAAGTGTACCTCCATGAAATTGTGGAACTGTGTAAACATTCTCAACATTAACTTTCCAAGTGCAACATTACCCCTGAAAAAATGTACATTTTAAGAAGTGAATCTCATATAAAAAATAGAATGCACATCCAGAAAAAACCAGTGAGAAAAGTCTGAGATCAGTAATACCAGGACTGGTCAAAGTGTACATAGGGATAACGGACGACAACAGGCTGAACAGGATAACCAGGGATGAATGCACCAAGCTGAAAGGAAATAAGAACTCTTCCATTGCTTGTTGTTCCCTCAGGAAATAAAAGCACTCGAGGAAACTGATTGCAAGAAGCTTTTCTCTGTTTTCAGATCCTTGAAAGCATATTTCTGTATCAAATAGCTTATATATAGATAAAACTTCTAAATCTTAATATTTTTATCCAACCCCATAAGTTGAATGTTAAACAGCTAGAGTTTCCCATTTATTTTCTTTCAGTTCAAAACAGAAACTAAGGCAGCGCAGACTGATTCTTCTACCTTTATTTCATTTACAGCATGCTTCCTGGATGACCTTGAGAATCTATCAACATAAATAACCTACATAGCAGGAAGCAAACAACACAATCGAATTAGCACTTACTACTTTCATGGGCATATTTCATTGTTATAATGCAATAATGATATGAATGATGAAACTCGGACAACAAAATAATCCTGCATATCAATCCACACACATGCTTCCTAAACGCAACTCAAAAATAAGAAGCGGACCGTAAAAGGGCTGAGGACATTATAATCATATATATCAAAAGAATTAAACAGAAATTTTCGATTCTAAAATACCTGCATTGCTCTGATGATGGTTCCAACAAAAGGCATGGAATCATGCGACTCAGAGGACACTATGGTGGGAAATAATTCATAGAAAAAGAAAATTGGTTCGATAAATGATACATGATTAGACACAACAATAGGAGCAATCTCCCTTGGAGCAGGTTTTCCTCTTCTTTTTATCCAATGGTAGCTGCAGTGTAGGAAACACAAAAGAAACAGTAGTGAGTTTCTGAACCAAGAAGACTCATGCAGGAAGGTAAAAATAACATCAACAGGGGAAAACCATAACATAACTTTGCCCATCACTTCAACTTGAACTGATCTTGTAGGGACATCCAAAAATACGGTTACCATTATCATGTTGGTTGTTGTTTTAACATCTAATAATATGTACAAGAATGAGTATCTAAATTCAATGCATCTTTAAGCCGCGGACTAATATTTCTTGGCAGTCCTAACCATTCTAGACAATCTAATGTCCAGATGGTGATCAACTTACAGTGATGCCAAATGCTTAATTACACATTCTTTAACAGAAAGAAACAAAAGATAGCCTTCTGGCCCAAAATATCAAAAAATTGACAACAATCTATTCTTCAATTGTGTGATATTTGAAAATTTTCTTTTATCAAAGATCGCATGCTTTGAACTCTCATCAGATAAAGTCTTTTATGGTGTAATGCTAACGGTGTAAGAAGAAATACTAAGGAAACTTACATATTAATCTTGACAAACAATATAATTATTCAAACACAATGCTAATTTTGACAAGAACAATTTGACCGAGCAAAAAACCCATGCACAACTAGCTCAAAAACAATTCTTGATGTCACTCATGAAACTGCCATGCTTCCCTAGGCATGTTACTAACCGTTAACAATAGTTGTTCGGAAATGAAAACAGAAAAAGTCAACCAAATTAAAGCACTATAAACTTGCACGAAAGAGAAAGGGGAAAAGTACGTCATCAACATAACAATTTTCCAGAACAAATGATTGAACACCCTACGTATCGTAAACAGTACAGCCATAGACTTACTATAAGAGAAGTAGTATTTTTATTTTGTATTTACTTTTGCAACACCACAGTAATCTCGAATCAGTTATAATTCCAACAGCATTAAATGACTAAAGAGGTCATCCAGAACAATATAATTAAACCAGAATTCAAACAAGCGATCACAGTTTCCAACCTTCCACAAGATCACAATAAAACTTAAAACTCAAATATACATACCCAAACGAGAAAAGAATTACGCGGGCACAAACACGGGTAACCCACATCAACCGACACCGCCACTTGGGCATTGGATTCTGCCTATCCTTCCACCCCTGCAACGCCAGAAGAGTCACCACGTACCCCACCAACAAACACAGACCGAATAGAAGAAGCCGAACAGCCACAACAGGCAGGCAGATCACAATCTTCACCCACTCGTACAAACCCTCGATGGTCGGCGTTTGATTACGAAACGGGTCGATGGTGCTGGATCCGGGCACTTCGAACCCATCGTGCGCCCCGATAAACGAAAACGGATTATGTCGATTTTCATCGTGAAACAGGGCTTGAGGATTGGTGTCGGATTGTGAAGTGGACTGCGGCGGGTCAGAGTGGCCGTTGACGGTGATGATTACGTGGGGTTGGTGGTCGGAAGGGAGAAGGGGAGTAGAGAGAGAGTGGTCTTCTGCCGCCATTGCTGAGGAATGAAGGTAGAGAGAGAGAGAGAAAGAAAAGGAAATTGGGACAGTGGAGCGTTTAATTTGGGATTACGATTCTGGCAGTGATTATACGGTGAGATTTTGTTTGAAGGAATATTATATACGTGAAATTGAAATAAAACCACTAAAATAGGAAAGGAGGGAAAGGTGAAAGGAGGGAGATTTTCTTTTTTCTTTTGTCTTTTTTTTTCCCCTTTTTTTGGCCTTTTTTTTGTGGCGTGGGGGGTGGATATCCACGTGATTTGTATGGCAATTTAAATTACACTTTTACCCCTCCCCCCAAAAAAAATTACAAGTACGTGATTTATAAAAATATTTATTTAATTTCTATAATATTATAATCAATTGCTTATTATGATATATTTATTTAAACATTTAAGATAAGTAAAAAATATGTAATAAAGTGAAATAATTAATTAAAAAAAGCAAAAGTTGAGGGACCAAAAAAAAAAAGGTAAGATAAAATTATTTTGTAATTATATTTCAAAATAAGGTTAATTTTGTCAATTCATTAAAAACTGCCAAGTTCTTACAAGGAACCCCACAGTTTGCACCTCTCAAAATCATGGGAATACATGTTACTCTTAAACTTTTTTTTTATGATTTTTTATTAAAAATTGAATAAAGTATTGTCAAGGTCACCTTATGCACTGTAGCTAAGTGATCAATTGTTTAGTTGTATTACCTTCATACTCATACAAATCAAGTTCGAAGCTCGATTTTCAGATATGCGTGCGCATATACTACAAAAATAAATAAAGAAAAAAACCCTTATATATTAAAAAAATAAAGAAATAACATTGTATATAGCAACAACAGTCATATCACTTCAAGGATCTCATTTATATTGTTATAAGAAAGTTGAGGAATATTATTACATATAACTTGAACAAGTTTGGAGGTAATTTATCCTAAATAAAATAGAATAATTCAATAAGATGTGTGATATTTTATAGAAAAGAAATGTAAGAGGCATTGATGATACTTCTTCTTAATTGGAGACAAGTGAAACTTAATGTCAATCCCTTTCAATTTTAACAATAGTGAAAAATGTTATATTTATTACATACACAAAAAGAAAGGAAAAGGAATTAGTGGAGGAGAATATTTTGACTATCAAAAGGATGGTATAAAACAATTTTGTTACCAAAATGAATAGTCATATAAGGAAAATGATAGTGATTGAATAAGTTGCATACAAATTTAATAATGTTTATAAAGTTTTATTCAAATAGTCGATACTAAAATTCAAATTTTAGGTATATTATTTAGACAAAAACTTGCATATATAAACGTGCATCTCATTATATTCTAATAAGAGTGTTGTGATTTAAAATATATATATATATATTAAACTTAAATAATTATATGAAAATATAGATTAATAATCAAATTAATAAAATCATTGAAAACTAATTACTTGTAATAATATATCAATATCGTCAAGAATCAAGAAGTTACCAATTGTAAAGATGGGTGTGCCCCTTTAAATTATTAATGAAATGGAAAAAGGGTAAAAATGTCCAAAATAACTCATAGGAAAATTATTAAAATTTAAAAAGGTCTAATATTTGTGAATTCACGTCTTTTATTTGAGTTGATCGCAATACAACCCATCGTCCGATTTTTTTAAAATATGAATTGTCTTATTAAGATACATGATAGTATTTTGACATCTAATACGCACAAGTCTACTTCAATAACACCTTCAAAATACTTTCAACAACTTAGTGTCAAATTTATGTTCATTACTATTTTTGTTGCTTTTCTTCCTATTATATTTAAACTCTCTACTCATACTGACTTAAATATTGAAAGATTTTTGTTGAAATTCCTCCCTAATAACCCTTAATTTTTGTTCAATTTCAAATTTAACTTATGTAAAACCTCCGATTTCATTGACATCGAATTATCCAACCCATTGAAATGAAGAAACAAACCGATCATGAGATGGCCCCAATCACTTGAAAAACATTCATTTTCCTAAAAGAAGATGTGTTCACAAACCCATATTTTATTGCCCAACAAACTTAAAAAAAAAAAGGAAATCCTATAAAAGTTTTATGAGAACCAATATTGCTATTATTGTCCCACTTATCCTTCCACGCATGCACACTTTAAAATGAAATTCTACCCAAAAAAATAAATATGAAGACGTGAAGTTCCTTCAAACTCTACGTGTCCTTTGCCATAATTCGCAAAAATTGATAGACGCACAATTGCAAGTTGTTATAACAAAGGATTATAAGTAAGAAATAGATTAGAACTACAAGTCTACAAGTGTACCAAACCCAAAAACAAGACACTTTTTACATAGGGATAGGCTTAGATTAAAAGGCTGAGACCTTGTGCCATACACGTTGTCAGGTTTTTGACAATCTTAGTTTAATAAATTTATTTTAAGGTCACCCTCGTATGGTCACATCATACTAGTATTATTATATGTAAGTACTTGGGATGTGCATTTCCTATTGTCCACACAAATTTAAAAATGGTAATAAAAAGGACAGCGTAAAAGTTATCGAAGGCCCACATGTTTGTGGAAGGTTCTTTATGGCCTTTATCGTCTTTTCCATTGGTTGGTTATGCAGCCTCCTTTTATATCGTTGATTTAATGTGGCCATCCCAGGTCGGCCACTTTGATTAAAGAAAATAGGAATAATAATAAGTTCGTGAAAATAGGTTTGACAATTGAATTTCCTTTTTTAAGAAGAAAAAAAGCAAGAGTTGAATTTCAGGAAGTGAATGAAATCCCATCAAATCCATTTTCCGTACAATGTTATGGTTAACGATTAAAAATTAAGGATATTATATTATTGTCAATCAAGCGGTATTATCTTCACACTAATATAAATGTGGGTCGGAGTTCAAACATAAAGAACCCCAACCTATTTTACTCGGTGGTTAGAGTAGTGCTTTCAAGCGACAAGAACCATTGATTTAAATTTAATAGTAAAAGTCAAAAAAAATTTAGACTATGTGTATTTACATTTTGTCGAAATGTAATCAAACATATAAAAAATTCCCCTCCAAAATGAAAGATTAAAATTTTCAAAATACCCCATTCTATCTTTTTATTATTCCCCAAACTTTCCCATTTTTCAATGTATACATATCATACACATTTTATTATTATTCTAACAATAAAAAAAATACTCAATTCTATTTTTTATCCCAAAAACCTAACCAAAATACATTAATTTAATCGCTACAGTAAAAATTATTCCCCCCCCCCAACAAAAAAAAAACAAATGTATCAAAATTTCCAAAATAATTTTCTAATTATTCCCCAAAATATAAACAAATATTCATTACATTCCCTAATACAACTTCACATTCCTTAACCCCACTCCCAAAACTTATTCTTCCAAAACATACCATTTATAACCAAACACTACCTTTACAACATAAGATTCAATACTAAACATCCCTCCTGTTGTCGTACAGGACTCCCATGCGCATCTAAGGGCACCTTACTCGTTAATTGCATGATTATGCTTCTCTTTTGCTCTTTCTAATGTTAAATAAAATAAATAAATAAAAAGCCACTAGATAAGCACTTCCTTGAATTCCTCTAGATTGCTCCTTTGTCAACTAGATGCAAGAAATAAAATAAAATAGTAACACACGCATGTTTCAATTTGTTGGTAAAAATCAAGTGGCCCTGTGAATGCTCCTCTCATGATGGCATTATTCTATGGAGAACTATTGCTGGAGGCCGAACTGTGAGCAAAACAAAGTACAACATCGCCCAATTTTATGAATACTTAAATCATCAACATTTCTTTCTTACGAAACAATGGTGGTTCCAATTATAATAATGCAAGAGCTTAAATATTATACAAGCTACAAGATCACGTTGAACATAGTTACCGTTAAATCTCACCAAACCCGTCTAGACCATCTGCACAATCAGATCAATTCAGCAGGCATGTGGGACAGAAAGGAACAGCAGAATCAATCGTTTCTTTGGATCTAATTTTCAGAAGGCATGTGCATGTTCTGTGGAATGGACATAAAGATAATACGTAAGTATTCCAAAATGATGGAAGTAAATGTAAAGGGATTCGTATTTCATTACCATCACTTGGAGAATCATGGTTTTTGGACACTATGCATGTTTTGTAACACTATCTGAGGCCCGGATTACTCAGAATCAAAAACCCGTTTTCCCTTGATTGTAATCGGTGCCTTCATTTCCATGTGCACTGTTTGATAAATTATCATGTGGATCATCAAATGATTCCCTCTCTGTGAGAAAGTAATCCCCTTCCGCAGGTTTATAGTTCTTGCCCCTCCATATTACAATCTGCTCCTTGTTGAACATGACAAGAATACAAGGAACTATGTCCTGTGTTGATAAATAAATAACCATCAACTAGAGCATTGGCTTGACACTACATACAATCTAGAAGAAGTACATAGTTTTGAAAGATACTGAAGATAGATATCAGAGCTACGCTATTAGAAAAGGAACTTTCCCCGTCACATTTTTTCAGGAAACCATTTCAATAAAGTCAGATAATGCACCAAACTGGGCAGATTTGTTAACATAATTTGTTATGGCTTGTAGCAAAGTGTTTCCAAGAGATTTCAGAGTGAACTTTAAGGGGACCAAATCAAACCAAAAAATTTCAGTGCAACAACAGTGGCAACAAATGCTATATCCAAAAGAGATTTTCGTTCAAAATAAGTTCTTCTCCATTTGCCCTTGAAAAATTGGAAATAGTTTTATAAAATATTTCAATTTGACTTGTCTGACCTTCAGCTTCTCTCAAAAGGGAAACTGATAATTTATAATAGATGACAACCATTTTTACAAGAAGTACAAAATTCAAGGAGCATTACACGCATAATTTACCAGATTGGTATGCAGAGTCTTCCAATAACAAGAACTAATAATATGAAAGCACTTCAAACTTCAATCAGAAAGAAAGCATTACCCTCAGTTTGCACCCTATTTTCTTATAATCACTTATCGGGAGGCCTTTACAGTCTATCCGAACAAGTTCATCACAAAGAAAAGCATCCCGAACCATGGGTACAAGACTAGCATAATAGCCATTTTTTGCTGCAGCAGTAAATCATATGTTATAAAAGATTAAAGCAAAAATTTTTATTAAAGAAACACAGAGTGTAATCTTACCAAGTTTAGTTAACACAGGGACAGATAACCCTCTTCTTCTCGTCTCCTTTGTATGTTATAAAAGATTAAAGCAAAACTTTTTATTAAAGAAACACAGTGTGTAATCTTACCAAGTTTAGTTAACGCAGGGACAGATAACCCTCTTCTTCTCATCTCCTTTGTTTCCTCGACGCTCAAGCCATCAATAGTAGTTTTTATGAGCCTTGGATATACTGGCTCTTGAGGCTTCCACAACATTAATGGAACCTCAGGCATTTCCTTTGGATTATAGTGCCGACCTCTATAAAGTATGAGTTGGCCGCCATGTCTATGGATGATCTTCCCAAATGTTTTGTCCTGGAATATACATGTAAATGCTTTATATATCAAAATATATGCAATGTGAAAGCCACAACTCATAAACAAGAAGTCAAAAGATTTTTATCCGCATAAGGGAGGAAGAAAGAATGTAGATAAAACAATGTCACAAAATTCCTGGAAAAACTAGAAGCAAATTCAGACATCTATATCAGACTTATGGATTGAATTCACCAAAAACACAAATTTCCTCCAATATGCTATCTCAAAATGACAAAACGGGAAGAAAGTCACATGGGAAAAGAAAATACCTCCAATTGAGTGCATATATTTTTCATATCAACAGTAGGCACTCCCATACACTTTATCCTAACAGCCTCTGTATGTTTCCAGTGATTATGAATAACATTCAACATGTTGTGCGTTAAACCATCTCTCCCTGTGAAAGCACACTCAAACATCAAGATGAGAACCTGAGTACTTCAATTGTCGTCTAAAAGTATAAAAATATTTTAATATTGTAAATCAGCTTGCTTCTTTGGTCTAACCCTCTGTGCAAGCCCAGGAAAGTCATGGGCTAGGTAAGCATTTTTGAGATGCTTATTTCCAATCATGAAAAATCAACCATCAAAGAGAGTTGGAAAATCTTTTAATCAGAGAAACAAGAAGACGAAAGCATTCTCACTATAAAATGCAACTTTCAACACTCAGTTCACCTAAAAAGTGCCTTATCCAATATCACATAAACGGTCCCTTAGGATTTATTATATTACTTAAAACAAAACTTGCGTAAATTAATAAACAGAAGGAAATATCCAAAAGGACTAAATCATACTGATATTGTAGTGAAGAAATGCACCTGACAGAACCAGAAAATGGATAATTCACTCATGTCATGTGTCACATGACCTTAGGAACCACTAGTTTAAGGCAGTACACTTCTAATATGAAAAATACTGACCGACAATAGCAGCTTAGATTTTTAAAAATAAGACACATGACTGTATCAATAGGATTTCATGATTTCATCAGCACCCAAAATTTCTCCAGGACGTAGGATCAACAAAATTTTCACTCTCGCCAATGTTCAAAAGAACAAGTAATAAGATTGAATCTTCAGCAACCACATGGAAATTCTCTTACCACGGAACATCTTAAAGCCATCCACTTCATGTTCACAAGACAAAGCTTGCATCTTTTCTCCAACACAAATTCATCCAATTCGATGAATACTTGAATTCCTCAGTTCCATTGAAAGTTCATAAATTTTCCAACCAAGCTCATAATTTGCTCCACAACTCCAATTCTTCCACTCACCCACCCCCCACACCTCTTCCATTCTCCCTTGAATTCCACAGTTTTCATTGAGAGTTCGTAACTTTTACAACTCAGGCTCATAATTTGCACCAGAGCTTTAATTCTTCCACCTCTTTCCCCATGCCACGCCTTTCATTCTCATGCACTTTCTGACTGCTCAAAACTACTAACAACATCACCTATTCCACTTTTACAAAATTTGAAACCAATTAGACTTACTAAAAGAAATTACCCCATTTTGGTGATTAATTACCCAATTTCAACAAAATACATGAAAAAACCAAAACCTAAATAAAAATAAAAAAATAAAATAAAAATCAAACTTACCCAAATTTATCTGCCTCTTGGTTTTATTCCTCAGGCACCTCTCGACAAGAGCTTTCCTTTCAGCTTCAGTCAAGGGCTCCCCCTGAACTCTATCTCTCATCACTCTCCTCTTCTCCTCCAATTCACCATCAATTCCGGCGGAACCCACATTAGGGTCCACAGCCGGGGCACAAACCCCTGTCCATACCCGGTCCAGACGTCCCGGCCCGAAAGGCGAGTACTTTGGCTCCCTCAGCCCAATGGGTCTAACTTTTGGGCTGCTCTCGGTGTAGCTGAACCGAAAGTCGAATGGAAGGTCGGACCTGATCGGAGGGTCCAACCTGTCCAGGGATGATGGCGGGCGGTAAGGGGCTTTGGATGGTTTTCGGACTTGGTACTCCGATGCCGATTGAAAACGGGTACTTTTATTGGGCGGCTGCGGGTGGAGAGAGGGAGGAGCTACGAAGGCGTATTTAGAGCGGAGCTTCGAAGAGGAGGTAGCAGTTGTGCAGAGAGAGTGGCGCGTGGAGAAAAGAAAAGTTCTCAGCGGTTGTTTCCGGCGGGAGAGACGGCTGAGAAAGGTCATCATTTTTTTCTCATGGCGTTGGAGTCGTATTGGAGTCGCCGTAGGGGTTTTAGATTAGAGCCGTGGGCTTAGCGCTTTGTCTTTCTTTCTTTCTTCTTCTTCTTTTTTTTTCGCCCTCCTTTAGTTTAAATATTGAGTTCTCATAGTACTATTTTTATCTATTTAATTGTGATTTTCATTTTTCTTTTTGCTTGTACGTTCTTAATTTCTAATTTTTAGTAAATGGAACAAAGAAACAGAAAAATTGGTTATCAACTTGAAATATGACTTGTAATCAAGTTTGAGAAATATTTATTGTTCCCTAGATGATATTTTTTTACAATGGTTAGTACAAATCTACTTATAAATTGTAAAGGTTCTAAAAAATTAAACCATAAGATATTTTTAAAAATACTTTTTGTATAATGAGCAAGTTCTAATTCTAAAGTAAATTTTGTGTCTTATTATTTTGGAATTCTTCATCAACTTTTAATAATATAATACGCTTGAAACCTGCCATATGATTTGTCAATTATCTTAATTGACATACTATAAATAAATGAATTATTTTTTACGTGTATTTTCTCACTTATTAACGAGCATGTTATATTTTTACTCTCAATTTAAAATTATACATACACACACATATATTTGAACGTAAAAGGTTTTGATTCGCAATTTTCAATAACCTTAATTTTTATGTGTTTTTAGGTAATAATTGATTTTCATTAAACAACTCCAATAATCTGAATTATCTTTTTTGTACTTTACAAACTCGATCAAAAATTCATCCACACACCCAAAAAAAAAAAAAAAAAACCCTCAAAATTTAATCATCAAATGCCCAAGAACAATGATAAATAATCTATTATAAGGCCGGACACTTACACTGGGAAAAGAACAATCATCATAATATCTTGTGATGTGTTAGAAGCCCTGTCCATTCTTTACCCAAAATCTTAAGCATGTTTCTTGTATTAAAAGATGAGTTTGGATTTCTGACTCCTCTGTGGATTGAAGCCACTGTATTAGACGGTCCATCCACAATAACACAAGAGGAAAAAAGGAGGGGAGAACAATAGAGAGTATTACTTTTAGCCCCCCTAAAACCACCTTTCAGATCAGACATTGGCATGGAAACTATGCATGCCTTTAAGTGGAAGCAAAGGGAATATGATGACTGGTCCATATGCCCACTAAGCATGGAAATAAATTTTGAACATGGTTGGTGATATGGAAATAAATTCTGAACATGGTTGGTCGTCTCTGTCATTGAGTGGCAATGAAATATCATCCCAAGAAGTCATTTAAATTTGAAAGGATTAGTACAACTCAGCACTCCAATATAAGAATTCCATTTTTAACTCTTGAAATGCATGTTTTTACTGTTCAACTTATGATGATTTTAGTGTTTAAATTTTGAGTTTACTGATTTAAATTTCAATAAGTTTTCATTAAAATTCTAACCTTGAGATGACTTCGAGTTAAATCTCAATATTGATTAATCGACTGATCTTAAGGAAGGGCCATAAATAGATGGATCCCGAATCAAATCTATTTGATGATGTCAGATCGCAAAGGCGTCTTACAATGATTACTATCAACACACTTCAACTCCAATTCTATCAAACTTTGGCAGCTTTTTGTTCTCAAATATTCATATCCAATCTGAGGCGTGCTCTGTAGATAAAGCTGCACATTTTAGTGCGTGTGCCAAAAAGCACAGAATATATGTCAACCTCTCCCTCTCTGCCTTGTCTATAAACCTACAGAAAAAAACTAATAAGAGAGGCGAATTTTTACTTGTCTTTGTTCAAGTGCATCAAGAGGCTCAATCCACCGCCTTTCTAAGTTATCTCATATTCCATTTTGTACCTGTTCCCTGGAAAACCGGGCACCACCCGACATAGTTTTAGTTGCTTTATTTACTCACTTACCTCTGGTTCCTGTCTTTTGGCAGTCGGCCGATGGCAACTGTCCAAAGTTCTTGACCAAAAAGTTGGAAAAGCAGTATTTTTTCCACTGTGATTCATATGATTCAGGTTCACTTATCAGCATCATAACAGGTACTAGACTTTTAGATTGTACTGTAATGTTTTACTCTGAAGCATCGATCATTTGCAGTTAACTTTACATGCAGATTTATTACCAAGAACGGGCACGCTTGCCATGTTACTCATTAGTGGTTCTTAGAAATTATAATCAGCCAAAATTCTGGCATATCTGGTGAATATTAAGTATGACTTATAGCAAAAATCATCACTAATTTCCCTTTTCTGATTCTGTTCTTCTTCTTCTTCTTGCAGCAGCGACCATGATATTCAGGATATTCTTCCTAGTTTTATGTCTTAAGGTTTTAAGTTCATCATATGCTGTCTTAGACTCAGAGACATATGTGGTTCACATGGAGAAGGCCAAGATCAAAGCTCTAGATGTCTCTCTGGGAACACCGAAAAGATGGTATGAGGCCGTCATTGAATCCATCACTACGTCCTCAACAGAAGAAAATGAAGATGAAGAGCAGGACCAATCAAAATCAGAACCTCCAGAACTCCTTTACGTTTATGAAAACATCGTTTCAGGTTTTTCAGCAAAGCTCTCCAAGAAACATCTAGAATCTATAAGAAAAGTTGATGGCTTTCTCTCTGCCACCAAGGATGAATTGCTTGTCCTCCACACAACTTATTCGCCCCATTTTCTTGGCCTGCAAGAGGGAAGAGGCTTATGGAGTGCTCAAAATCTTGCTTCAGATGTCATCATTGGTGTTGTTGATACCGGTATATGGCCTGAGCACCCCAGTTTCAGCGGCTCAGGCCTATCACCAGCACCATCTCATTGGAAAGGAAAATGTGAAGTTGGCACAAAATTTGCAGCCTCAAAATGCAACAGGAAGCTGATAGGTGCAAGAGTCTTCTTCAAGGGGTATGAGGCTGTTGCTGGAAGAATAAACGAGACATTAGACTACAGATCCCCTCGCGACTCTCAGGGCCATGGAACGCATACAGCCTCAACAGCAGGTGGCAATCGTGTAAATGGTGCAAGTTTGTTACGTCTGGCTAAAGGAACAGCTGCGGGAATGAGATATACAGCAAGAATTGCGGCATATAAGGCTTGCTACCAACTAGGATGTGCAAGTTCTGACATATTAGCTGCCATAGAACAAGCAGTCAGCGATGGGGTGGACGTGCTGTCGCTGTCCCTAGGGGGATTTTCTAAGCCGTATTATACGGACAACTTAGCTATTGCAGCTTTTGGCGCAACCCAACGTGGAGTTTTTGTCTCACTCTCTGCCGGCAATTCCGGGCCTTTTGAGTCCACAGTTAGCAACACGGCCCCGTGGGTGATGACAGTCGCAGCGAGCTATATGGACCGTGGATTTCCAACAAAGGTTCATCTTGGAGATGGGCAGGTTTTCTCAGGGGCCTCATTGTACTCTGGCAAGCCCACCAAGCAGTTGCCATTGGTATATGGGGAAACTGCAGGAGGAGGAGATGCTAAGTTTTGCACCAGTAGCACCCTCTCTGCAAAACTAGTTAAAGGAAAGATTGTCATTTGTGACAGAGGAATCAACAGCAGAGCTGCAAAAGGGGAGCAAGTGAAAAAGGCTGGTGGAGCCGGCATGATACTGGCAAACGAGGAATATCAGGGGGAGGAGCTCTTTGCTGATCCACATGTCTTGCCGGCTACATCTGTGGGAGCTAAAGCAGCCATAGCTATCAAAATGTATACAAATTTCTCAAGCAATGCAACTGCTATGATCAAGTTTGAAGGATCAGTTTTCAGCAATCCTGCTCCAGTTATGGCTGCATTTTCCTCCCGTGGACCTAGTTTGTTTGGTCCTGATATCATCAAGCCAGATCTAACTGCACCAGGAGTTAATATTCTAGCAGCATGGCCGCCAAATATTAGCCCAACTGAGCTCAAAAGCGACAGAAGAAGCGTCCGTTTCAACATTATTTCCGGTACTTCTATGTCTTGTCCGCATATCAGTGGGCTAGCAGCACTGCTCAAATCTCTGCACAAGATTTGGTCACCTGCAGCGATAAAATCAGCCTTAATGACAACAGCTTGTACTAATGACTCTCAAAATTCCCCAATAGCTGATGCTGCCACAAGCTCAAAATACGCCACTTCTTTCACATTTGGCTCCGGCCACGTCAGCCCTGAGATGGCTTCGGATCCAGGGCTAATCTATGACATCTCCACAGAGGATTACTTAATCTACTTGTGTAGCCTAAATTACAACTCTTCACAAATAGCCCTTTTTTCTGGTGGGAATTTCACCTGCCCTGCTGGTTCTGATTTTCAACCTGGTGACTTGAACTACCCTTCTTTTGCAGTTCTTTTCAGCAGCAAGGCTCCAAATGCTACAGCTACATACAAGAGAACACTTACAAATGTTGGAATTCCTGTGAGTAGTTACGCTGTGAAAGTGACTGAACCCGAAGGAGTATCCATCATTGTGGAGCCTAAAATTTTGAATTTTCGAAAGTTGGGAGAAAAATTGAGTTACAAAGTGAATTTTATGGCAATGGGTGAAGGGGTTATGTCCACTAATTTCTCATTTGGATCTATAGTGTGGGCTTTCCGAAAATACTCTGTTAGGAGTCCTATTGCTGTCACCTGGCTGCAGTAATCAACTGTTGGGGTGCAAATTCTCATTCTAAAATAACCTCTTTCAGAATAAGCCAACATTCCATATCTTCTGCAATATTGATCTATTTCGAGAATAGAAGATTATATTTCTAGTTTGCTGCCAATATGATTTGATCTACTGTGATTTCTGAGTTTCAAAGCCACAAACTTCACTGGAGACAGCCATTGAAAAGAAAAGCCAATCCATATGCAAATTAATTGGAGAAACTGTTAATATAAAGTGTAAAACTTGTTGAGCTACCTATGCATCATGATTTTAAAAGCAATCCTTCTTTAGCCCTTGTTAGGTATGATGCAATACAAGCCCACTATTATTTTGAACTGTCCAGTTTCATAGGGTGAGTTTGATATTAAATCGTTATAAAAATAGCAATAACCTCTACTATCGTAAGAATTACCGGTACTACTACTATTGAAGGGTTCGCAAATTTTAGATCAAACTATTTGAATACGACTTTGTAATTTTTATGCAAAATTATGGATCAAACTATTTGAATACGACTTTATAATTTTTATGAAAAATTATGGATCAAATTATTTAAATATCACATATAGAGTTTCATGAAAAACAAAAATGAATAAATTTGAATTTCGTTTCAAGATTGGGAGTTGAGGGTGTTTAGTTTCTATATTAGTAGCGACACTGGAGGATCTCATCTTAACATATTTGTATATGTGATATCCCATAGCCAAGCAGCCCATCTCATTTGATCGAAGAATTGGGATTCTTGTAAAAAAGCAAAAATAACAAGATACTCAAAATTTTGACCATTGGAACCTTCTCTTCTTGGGATCTTCACTAGTATAACTTTTCCTCAACAAAAAATAGTTGAAGGCCCTCTAGAAGATGGATGGTAATATACCTAGTAGCAGTCAATTTAGCTAAATCTTGGCCCATCAAGCATAATATAAACCTTTTCCAGATCCTCCCTGCTACTAATCAACAGAATTACTTTTCACAAAAGATATGACTTAATCTTGGCAACATTTTCTTGTCTTACCCTGAAACTTCAGTTCAAAGTTGAAAATACTGACCCAGAGCAAGAAGAAAACCAAGAGATAGAAATAGTGACAAGCCAATCAGATTGCTCCACGTGCAAGACAAACCAAAGGGTGTAAGTGGGTAACTGTCTGAATTTGTCCAACCTACGCATCTCTGAATCATGAAAATGTTCAATCTGTAACCTGGAACAACCGGTAAAAAGTTTGACCTTTTTCCTGAAAATTTCTACCAAGAAACGGATATTTTGGAATTATTGCTCGTTACGCGTCGTATATTTCACCTGGTCTATAATCTTGATCTTTTCCTTTTTTGGGCTCTGGAACAGCGGAGAGATCATTGCAATTTGAAAGATTTCACATTTTTAAGGTAATCTTCTTCCTTTCGTTATCTCTCTCTTGTTTGGTCAATTTCTTCAGGATCCGAGCTCAAAGAGATCATAATTCATAGATTCTTCACGTTCTTGATTTATTGAAAGAGAGCCCATTTAATATTTTTGCTTACTCAATTCTGTTGTCTGTAAAGATTTCTTCTTTTCAACTAGAAGCCCTTTTTATTTCCGTTTCTCTAATTGTAGTTGTTAATTCAGGTGGGGCAAAGATCATTCTTGAATTCAAAGACAGAGGCCCCTTCGATAAATGTGCAATCTTTCTGAGTTTTCTATGATTAAACTGTGATCTTTATGTATATTGAAAAGAATCAGAGGTTCAGAATTTGGTCCGCTAATGGACAACAAAAATAATTATCCTCCACCTCCATACCCTTATAATCCTGCCTATACCTACCCTTATGGAGCAACTCCACCTCCAAATCAATATCCACCTCCAAATTCTGCTGCACAGCCTGCTTATCCTCCGCTAGCTCCCGGTCCATATGCCTATCCACAGCATCCTCATTATCAACCCCCTTATACCACCTCGCATTCTGGTCATCTGAATTATCCCTATCCAAGTGTTCCATCGCCATCAGCACCTCCTTCGGCATCCCATTTCCCAGCAGAGTATGGTTCCCATGCTTACCAATATCATGCATACCAGGCTCCTCCTCCTCCAACTCCATCACCTGCTCCTCCTCAGCCTTCCCTTCAGACATATGGTAGTTTCCAATACGGCTCATTTCATTACCTGCATCATCAACCATCTGGGAGACTGCAGCCTCCGGATGTTCAATCCGAAATTCCTCCGAGAGTCAGCAGTGATTATTCCAGTCACCACCATTACCAACATAGTTCATCGTCTGTGGGTGACTCTCTGGGTGATTCAACAGCAAACTCTGACTGTCTGGATGATATTCCTCCCACTTATCCTCCGGTTTATCCACCTATTGATGATCAATTAGCAAATATGCGTTTGTCTGATAGTCAAAACAAGCCATCTGTGCCTGCTTCTCCTCCAGCCCCTGCAGCTGCATCGGTGGTTGGTCCCCCTCAAAAATATCATTCAGGACCCTTGCCAATGACTAATAAACATAATGGTTCAGGGTCTATATATGGGTACCGTAATAACTCTTTTTCAAGCTTGGAGGCATCATCACAGAATACGGCCACACATGCAAATATTCCATATGGTGGGGGGATGCAGCTTGTGCAAGCTTCATCTCCTAAAACGTCTTTGAAGGTTTTGCTCTTACATGGGAACTTGGATATTTGGGTATATGGAGCAAAAAACCTCCCAAACATGGATATGTTCCACAAAACATTAGGTGATGTGTTCAACAAGTTGCCTGGTAATATGAGCAGCAAAATTGAAGGGCAAATAAACCGTAAGATTACAAGTGATCCCTATGTCTCCATAACAATAACAGGTGCCACTATTGGAAGGACTTTTGTTATAAGCAATGATGAAAATCCTGATTGGATGCAAAATTTTATAATTCCAGTAGCCCATCATGCTGCTGAAGTGAACTTTGTTGTGAAGGATAATGATGTTGTGGGTTCACAGTATATAGGAACAGTATCGATTCCAGTTGAGCATATATATGGAGGAGGGAAAATTCAGGGATTTTTTCCAATTCTTAATGCTAGTGGCAAGCCCTGCAAGAATGGAGCTGTTTTAAGTCTATCAATACAGTATTATCCAATAGAGCAATTAAGCATTTACCATCATGGAATTGGAGCTGGCCCTGATTATATGGGAGTTCCTGGGACATACTTTCCTCTTAGGAGAGGTGGAACAGTTACCCTCTACCAAGATGCTCATGTACCTGATGGATGCCTCCCAAATCTGATGCTTGACAATGGGATGCAATACATACATGGGAAATGCTGGCATGACATCTTCAACGCAATACGCCAAGCTCGACGCTTGATCTATATTACTGGATGGTCAGTGTGGCACAAAGTTAGACTTGTTAGGGATGATAATTCTCTGTCTGATTACAGTTTGGGTGAGCTTCTGAAGTCAAAATCACAGGAAGGAGTAAGAGTGCTGCTTCTTGTATGGGATGACCCTACATCAAGAAGCATATTGGGCTACAAAACAGTAAGTGTTTGCATTGCATCAAACATTTGCATTGCTCCATCTTGATTGTTGTGGTCTTACTCTTGCAAGATATCTTAAAATATGATTATGAGATCAGATAGTCATGTATCTTTCTTGGCTCAATCACGTTCTTGCTCTTCTAATATAAAAATGCTCATGAAAGTTTGAGTGGTATAAGGTTTTAGCAAGTATAGATGAAAACCTCTTTCTTCATCTTCTTTTACAGCCAGATGGTTATGGAGGCATATTTAATGTTCCAATATTTTTTGAAGTGAGTTAGACCGTTTGATAATTGTGATACTATAGACTTTCCTAGCTTATCGGCCAAAGTTTTGTCATTTTTCGCATGTTTGCTCTATGTGCTGTGAACAAATATAATTGATAGATTATCAGATTTTTTATTGTCTCCTAAATGATCATTAAATTTTTATTTTATTCTTGATTTTAGATAGGAGCTTTAGAGTCTAATTTCACTTAAATGCATCTATGAATCCTAGAGCTATTTTATTTACAATTTTGATAGCATATGTCTGCGGTTGAGCAAATTCATCTCCTTATTCACTTTCATAGCGAAGCCCTTACCATGAGCTTATGCATATTCAGGATGGAGTCATGCAAACTCATGATGAAGAAACTCGTCGTTTTTTTAAACACTCTTCTGTTCAAGTGCTGCTTTGTCCCCGAGTGGCTGGAAAGCGTCACAGCTGGGTAAAGCAGAGGGTATGGTTTTATATGAGTCATTTTTCATCTCTTTCTCTTAGTTTTGGTTTCGGGTAACTTATATTATGTTCATTCCAAAAGCATTATTTGTTGCTTAAAGTTTTATTATACCTTCTCCCAAGATTTTTGCTGCTTATAGCATAGATCATGTGATTGTTGGTTGCTTCCTTCATACTGGGTATCTATGACTAACTGATACATGTGCCTGTTCTTTGATTGTGTAGTGGTTCTCAACGAGCATCAGCTCCTACATCTCTGTAGTATTACTGAAGCATGATGATTTCCATGTTTCTTGATAAGTTCCATAGAAGCTCTGTAACATAGTACCCCTAGGATTGAACCCATTCCCATGTCTTATCTAAAAGCATTGCAAATTTTACACTAATTTCAGGAATAAAATTGAATAATAATGAATTTTTTAGTAATATAAGTAATGAGTGGAATGACTTAATAATGGCTAGTAGTAGAGCAAGATTGAGGATAATGTTAACATGCAAAAAAGTAACATAACTTTACCTTTCATACGGCTCATTCGTAATTTTCGACGATTTTCAAGATTTCCTTTTTGGCCCTTTACATTTGAGAAATTTGAACCCTTGAAATTACTATTAGAGTTAGTGCACAAAAATGATATGGATAAGTACATAAATATATGTATATATATGTGAGCTGTCGTCTATAACAGACTAAATAAAACAAGACTAGATACAGAAAATATTCTAATAACTTTTATTTAGTGAGTTCAATATGCCTATCTAATTGCCGAATTGCTCGTGGAAATTTGCTCTTTTGATTATGCTTATCACTTCAGTGTCTTATTCTTGGTGCCATTTCTTTAAAGTTTCCGAATTGATGGTAAAACTTGGTGTTTAACGTCTTACAATATCATGATTAGGAAGTTGGGGTCATTTATACACACCATCAGAAAACTGTAATAGTGGATGCTGATGCTGGAAATAACAAAAGAAGAATAATTGCTTTTCTAGGAGGACTGGACTTGTGTGATGGACGATACGATACTCCTCAGCACCCTATATTTAGAACACTGCAGACTTTGCACTCAGATGACTATCACAACCCAACTTATGCGGTAATTCTTTTCCTTCTGTCTCTCGTGGATGTTATTTTGTGTAAATTCTTGATTGCTACTCAAGGTTATAATTATTTCTCTTCCTGTATTCATGCTCCAATCAACTTTTCACCTTCCCTTTTTTTATCGTTGTTACAATATTTTTTACTTTTTTTTTCTCCTTTCAGTTTCTTTTTCTTAGGAGCACTTTGTGTGTGCGTGTGTGTGCGCATGTTCATCTTTGTGTTGATTCAAGTCAGTTTCTGAACAGGGAAATGTCACCGGTTGTCCAAGAGAACCATGGCACGATTTGCACTGTAAAATTGACGGACCTGCAGCATATGATGTTCTGACTAATTTTGAGGAGCGGTGGCTCAAGGCTTCAAAGCCACATGGAATCAAAAAACTGAAGATGTCATATGATGATGCTTTGCTTCGAATAGAACGTATGCCTGAAATATTGGGGATAGCTGATGCTCCTTGTGTAAGTGATGATGATCCTGAGGGTTGGCATGTACAGGTAAACCAATTTCATTGAGTTTTAGGCTATTCTGGTCCTCCAATTTTGACTAGCGAAAACACTAAGGAAAATATTTTTCTCAATTCACTTTTGTTGATGATTTTTCTGAATTCAAATGATTGTGTTTTGTGCTTTGTTTTTGATACTTTTCTTCTTTTTCCTTTTCCTCTCCAATATCCATGGTCCAAGAAAGCATTAAAGATTGAAAAGATTACCTTAGCTTCACAGCAATGTGGACTTTGATTATTATTCTGCTTTGGTACATTATGCAGGTGTTTCGTTCCATTGATTCGAATTCCGTCAAAGGTTTCCCAAAGGATCCTAAAGGGGCTATAATGAGGGTTAGTTGAAAACTAGTTTCTTTGCAATCAAATTTTATTGGTTACAAATCTCTTTTCCCCTAAAAGATTACATTGTATTGGAACAGAACTTGGTGTGTGGGAAGAACGTTCTTATAGATATGAGCATACATACTGCATATGTAAGGGCCATCCGTGCCGCCCAACATTTCATATACATTGAGAATCAGTACTTCATTGGGTCCTCATATAACTGGAATCAATACAAGGACGTTGGTAAGAGCTGTGTTTCTCATTTAATCATAATCTATACCTATATGGCCATTAAAACAGTTGAGGCTCATGAGAACTTGTCAAGCTTCCTCTCCTATGGACGTTGAAAACATTGTGATTTCATGCAGGTGCTGATAATTTGATTCCAATAGAAATCGCATTAAAAATTGCTGAAAAGATTAGAGCGCATGAGAGGTTTGCAGCTTATATTGTTATCCCAATGTGGCCGGAAGGTAATCCAACTGGGGCTGCTACACAGAGGATTTTATTTTGGCAGGTGTGTGTATACTGATTTCTATTTTTGACTCTTATTGCATCAACAAGAGTTCCACTTGGATGTCTGCTAATTGTTAGCTTTTGTCCAGCATAAAACAATGCAAATGATGTATGAAACTATTTACAAAGCTTTAGTGGAGGTTGGGCTTGAGGATGCTTACTCCCCACAAGATTATTTGAATTTTTACTGCCTTGGCAACCGTGAGGCTCTCGATTCGTGCGACCTGTCCGAGAATCTACCTGCAGCGAACTCTCCTCAGGTATTCCGTCCTCCTTTGCTGTTCATATCAATGAAAAGTATCCCTTTTACACTTAACTTTACTACAGTGAGTTGCCTTTGGCCCAGTGTGATGTAAAGAGTTCAAATCTAATGAATTCTCCTGTGCATGTGTAAAAATTAAAAAGAAAAATATAATATTACTCTAAAGGAAACTTTTGTTTCTATAGTTTTATTGTAGATTCGCTCATTTACCAACCAAATATATTTAAACTCCATCGCATAATAACTAGGATAACTTGGGCCTTAGAGGAATTCCTTCTACACATTTTAGCATCCCAAATACTTTGATGCCTATTTCCACACGAGGTTTTTATGATGATTTTATTTCAGGGACTCAGCCGGAAAAACCGCAGATTCATGATTTACGTTCATTCTAAAGGTCTGATAGTGGACGATGAGTATGTAATACTGGGGTCTGCAAACATCAATCAACGATCTATGGAAGGAACTAGAGACACAGAGATAGCAATGGGAGCCTATCAACCTCATCACACCTGGGCAAGAAAACTATCAAATCCTCAGGGCCAGGTAACCATTTAATGCTTTGATCAGATGGTTGTTGCACATTTTTGACAAAAAATACGTACTTTTCCTAGTCTGCGATACTTTTGAATTAAAAAAGATATGCCAAAATCAGCAAATGAATTGACTAAATTCTGACAAGACCAATTATGTAATAAGATTATCAAATTAAAACTCCTCCATCTGACCCGCGACTCTGACTGGATATGCGTTGTCTAGATATATGGATATAGAATGTCTCTATGGGCTGAGCATCTTGGGGTTTTGGAAGACTGCTTTACTCAGCCCGAGTCTCTGGAGTGTGTCCGACGTGTTAGATCAATGGGGGAAGTTAATTGGCAACAATTTGCATCCAATGAGGTATCAGAAATGAGGGGACACCTTCTCAAATATCCAGTTGAGGTTGACCGGAAAGGCAAAGTGAAGCCCCTCCCCGGATGTGAAACTTTCCCGGACGTTGGAGGTAACATTGTTGGATCATTCCTTGCCATACAGGAAAACCTGACCATCTAACCTCTGTCTTCTCAACCTATGAACCGAATTCAGAACCAGTATCAACAACGATATAACATGATATCATGTGAAGCGGTGCTTTCGAATTCTTAAAACTGGTACTATGTTGTGAAAGAGCAAAAGATGATTATACGACCAGTTGTGGTCCAATTTTTGTGACATATGTATAGCTACTGGCCTTTGTTGTCACAAAGTGGTATTCATCAAAAGACAAAAGATGTAATGATTCATCATATGCTATGATGGAGTTTTGAGATTACTGGTTCCCAGCTCTTGTTTGCCCTCTCAGGTGGTCGAATTGCTGTTTAGTAAATGATTGTTGAACAGATATGTTGATGACCAGGGCAGGTTGTTCGGGCCCTTTTTTAAGCTTTATTTGATTCAATTCTTTATCATTAGGTTAGTAAATCGATTCCGTGGCCAATTCAAACGATAAATTTTTATCTTTTTGAGTTGTTTTGGAATCGGTTGTTGGAGACCTCTGGTCCATATTTATATTTTTTGAGTTTCTTTGAATTGATCAGTCGAAATTTGAGTCCATATGGCTGTCCTTTTCAAGTTGTTTCATGGTTTAGTCTTTTATCTGTTGAGTCATTTAACAAATTAATTAGTTAAAGGGTATTTTTGAGTTGTGTGGATCATTTATATATACATAATTTGTACACGTGTATGTTTAGGGATGTAAGAGGAGTCAAGCCTGCAGAGTTCGACTCTAGTTCGAGCTTTAATGTAATTGTTCCATCTTATGAGCTTTTTTCTATTTTTAAATATTTTTATATATTAATTAAATAATATTTTTATTTTTAAATACTTTCTATACACCAATTAAATTACTATTTTTACTTTGACCGGGCTCACGAGCTTGAGTTCGAGCTTAAATTTTTTTTCAAATTCGACTCGAGTTCGACTCATTTATATTTCTATGTACACCTTATACTGTATATGTGAAATTGATGTTGGTGAACCAAATGACCATCTACTTATGCGAATCAATTGTCAAGTGGATTTTCATTCATCTTTTTTTTTTCTCACTCCAGCCATGTGATGAATTTTGGAAATAGTATTATTTCAACTATATATTTTTTCAAAAAATTATTTTCACACTTTCATTGTGCGATAGGGGATAATTTGGCAGAAGCATTAACGTGTTGGACCCAAGTAGGAAACCAAAAAGTACTATACGTGCCCAATTGCGGGGTACAAATAGACCCACTATCAGTGGACCTTGTCTCTCATGGGCTTTTTAAGCATGGACTAGTACAGACAAAGGGGTCGCCTTGATTTCAAATTTAATAAGGGAGTTAACATTTACATTCTAAAAAATAATATTTACGCTCTGTTTTGACTTCATTTTTAAATTATTTATAATGTTTCCCATTATTTTATGGAAGAAATAATTTTTTTAATGGAAACACCTGTTTGTATTGAGACAATTGTTAATGTTATTTTTAACTATAAAAATATACCCTTTGTCATTAATTCGTTCACTTCCAACAAAATATTGTCAAAAATATGCACCGAAGATTAGGCTAAAAACGAGCCCACGTTCTATTCTTTAGCATTAATTAATAAAATTAAGTTTCATAACAATAATAATTTATTTATCTAACAAGAATAAGAATATTAAAAATACAACCTTTTGTATTGGTCTTAAATTATAGAATAGCTTGATTTGTTTTTTACTCCATTATTTTAGTGGAGCCCTTGGTTTCCAATACCTAGATGACTTGTTTAATAGGTAAAAATTAGTACTTGATTTGAATTTGGTGGTATTGGAAACACACAATAGGTAGGCCACCTTTAATGTGCTCCAAATGTGGACCACCTACCTAAGAGTGGTCCTTGGTTCCCACCCAATTCGGGAGCCATGGTCCATTGACCATGGGCCACATCATTTCCTTGTAAATTCACACA
>JACGDI010005666.1:169071-191656 GCA_014898725.1 Jacaranda copaia
AGTGATTTTATTAAAATTAGAATAATAAAAAATATATATAATATGTATGTGTATATTGAAAATTGTGTATTTTGGAGAAAAAATAAAAATATATTTGGTTATATTTCCCCAAAACAATCTTGTTTTGGGAAAACATAACCAAACAAAGCCTAAATATTTTTGTTCCGTTATTTGAGTTGTATTATAAGTTATTTTTTATTTGTATTTAGATATTATGAGTTAAGTGGTTAGATGGTCCAATAACATTATTCTTACATGACATTATCTTCACACTTTTATATATGTAAAAATTTGAAGTTTGAATCACGATAAACCTTTAATGCGTGTTCAAGTGTAAATAAAACAAATCGTTTGATATATTATGATAACATATAAAAAGTACCTCAATTTTTCTCTTTAAATAGGACAAAACTATGTAGATCTATATGTAAATATAGTATTAAATATTTATCTAATGGAATGACATAGGAATTTTGTTCACATACGTCCAAATCTATTTCTATTAAAATCGTATCGATCATCAGATTATAAATTTATAATCTAATTTTTTTAAAAAATATTTTTTTATGATGTTTTTATGAATATATTTGAATTTTATAATAAAGAATTATAAAAGTCATCATCCAAAACCCAAAAATTCTACTCACAACCCGTGTTAAGCATTTTATAGTACTTTAAGAGCACATTTGGATTTATTGGTAGGATTGATAAAATTATAACGATATAGTAGAATTATATTATTAAAAATAATAAAATATTATGTTTGGTAACTAGAATTATATATTTTGAATATGTATTTATTTTATCAATCCTTTGTATGGATACCAAGAATTAAATAATTGGACCACTTAATTTATTAAAATACCCATTATAATAAGACAAGTTCAAACTTCAATATTTTCATTTATGGATATAATTGTTAATTGACTAATTTCTTCTTTTCACTCTCGATTTGAATTATATAATCTCACCCCATAGCCTTGGATAAGTTATCGATTGATTCTAGGACTGAATGCAGGGTCTCTAATCAATCATGGGCCTAAGTCAATGACACCAATCATTTGACATGTCTTGATAAAATTGTCTATCGAACTAAGTCACAAAATCCAAACGAGCCCTAAGGGTGATGAATCCATTTCAAACTTGTTTTGGTGATTTTGTAGAGAAAACAAAAAATGAAAAGATAATTTCAAGATTAAAAACTTTCAATGTATTTGGACAATTTATTAGAAACTCGAAAGATTTTTTAGCAAAAACGAGACTATTGTAAAAGAATGAATGATTCGACTAAAATGGCATGAACCTCGAGATGAGATAATGTGCATGTAAGAGGATGATTATCTTATTTACTAATAATATATAGTGGAAATTTATTGCTATTTGTAGTTAGTTGTCCCTTCTATAGTGGGGGGCCATAACGCTTTAAGGGGGTGGAAAATTATAGTATAATGTATTGGTATTTGCTTTTATTGGTCTAGGGTTTGGCCTATGTACCACATCCAAGCACACTTCTATTTTACCTAACAACAATGGCTGCGAAATCTAATTTTGGAGGGCGGCTAATTAACGTTTATAGGCCTTTCTATAAACAATTTTGAAAATCTTTAGTATAAGGCATTTAATATGGCCATAAGATATATTTAGAGACATAGACTAAAATTTTATTAAGAAAAGTATAAAATAGGCTTTTATAGAAATAAGATTAAAAAATATTGTAAATTCATGAATACGTTCCATTTTGTTACCCTTTACACCTTTCCTTCAAATATTTTTTTTACCAATATATTTACTTTTATAATAAGAAATATATTTGGATTCAAAAACCTGTTCTTTGCTCCCTCATGCTCATATTAAAATTTTCCAAACATCCACAAATCCCTCGTGTTTCTATTAAAACTTACCAAAACTAGTCTCATGGGATTCTATTTGAGAGAAATAAATTGAACAAATATGATAATCCTTACCAAAATATAATGTTAAACCTAAATTGCGATTATCTACTAAGTAATTTACAAATACTAGACTTGATTTTATGAAAGACGACCACAACACAAACTCTTAGCCATTTATGTGTTGGAGATCTTGTTTAAGGGTATCGGGTGTAAATTTGGTCATACCATAACTATATTAAATTGAATATGAACTCTCAGCCATTTATACGTTGGAGATCTCATTTAAGGGTACCGGGCGTAAATTTGATCATACCATAACTATATTAAATGCAAATCCAAAGTAGGCCATCCACTCTTTTAAGGGTTGGGAAAAATCTACCACAGATTTTCTAATAGAAAGGTGACAAAATTTGATGCTACAACAAATCAACTAAAGGCTATAGGCTCTATATACATATTAGTGGTAGTTACTGAGTTCTGATAGAGGAAAAGCATCCACAGAATGAATGCAACTATTAATATTTGTTTCAACTTACACATAAAACTATCCTCTTAACTTACTTATGAATGTGTGTATTGTAATGATCTCAAGCACTGAACCGATAATTGAAAGCTAAACATGGCAATGTAGAGGCTGTAGCAGCACTTAGAAAGAAACGTCACCACTGAAAATTGGAAAGAAACTCATCAAGAGTTTCTGTCATGAACCAGACATGTAGGTGTACCTCGTCTGGGCTCCAACAAGAAGTTCGACGAGTTTCTCTAGAAACAGAAAAAGGGAAGATTTTAACGAAGTCCCAGAAAGAAAATACACATTTCTGTCCAAAGCCATGAAAAAGAAGATGTAAATATAATTCTAACATAGCCACTAAACCTACCAGTAAGAAGCCCAATAATGGGAACGGGTTCTAGTAGCTTTTGAGTGCCATCAAGTCTTTGCCTGAAGCATAGAACAAATCTTATCATATTTTTTTCTTCTTTTGGGAAATCATGAGGGAGAACAATAAGGAGGAGATGAGAGAAAATTTGCCACTAGAAACAAGATATTACCGTGTATACTTGGTGAAAAATGGATCTCTCATGAGGTAAAGTGCCCAAAGCAGCTTCCGTCTTTTTAACTGCAGTATAATCATAAACGAAAAGCCATTTCAGCATTAAATTGATATCAGATTAGTTTATATTTCACAGCTTCCCTCCTCACGATCAGGGAAATCAAGAAAAAGATCAAAAAGAAGGTTAAACTTCAAGAAGCAAAAGTAGAGCATCGTTATCCAGTAGGCAAAACAAACAAAAGGCCAAGTTCATAGGTGCAAACAGTGAGACTAGGAAAGATAACACATGTCAACAAAAATATGAAAAAGTCTGACCTCAGTCTTCTCAGTGTTGGAAAGACGAAAGTCCTTGCTATCATGCCACAAAATTGTGACGAACGAAATAATTCCATTTCCAAAGAGGTCCACGCCCAAGGAAGTAAGCCAAGGAAACCAGGATCGTGTCCCATATTTTCTTATTAATAATACATATATGAGCGGTCTAAGGATAAACATCACTTCCCCTGTTAGAAATAAGCCCCCTGGAATACCCTTCTCAGACAAGAAAGTTGAGAGACTAGGTGTTCCAGCCACAGGGACTGTGTTGGCATGAAAACATATTTTAGCAGACAGTTGCATATATACTAAGCAATGATTTGAAAAAGTAAAATAAGCATAGTAGAAAATTACTTGGAGGGTCCATGACTGCCTGCTGGTGCTGAACCCTGCGCAACCATGTGGTCTCGGAAACTGTCCTGGCATTTTCACCAAATCTACTTAACGCAGACAATGCCCTCCCTTCAAGATTCCATGGAGTCTGTCCAAGATGATTTTTCAGAACACCAGAAACCCCTTGCTGGCCTGGCGTCGACAATAGCCCATTTCTATGGGAATCAATATCATCATTCTCATTCCTGTCATTTACATTCTCCCCACCATGCAAAAGCATTTTATACCCACTGTTCCGCAGAATTGCCAACCTAAGTAATACTCTGTACTTGATTAATCCACAAAGTTTATCTATGGTTAACAAATTTTGAATAATTATGCAGAAAGGCGAGACACTTCAAAAGAGTTTAGCTGATTAAGGCACTTACTTGACAGCTTCTGTTATGGCAATGAAGTTCCATTTCTTTCCTTCACCATAGAATTGCTGGGCCACAACTTCAACAAGAGTTTCCAAGTCCTTAAGCAAAGTTATGCATAGTGAGGAGGGGAAAGAAGAAGACTCCATGTGCCCTGTTCGTGTCTGTATTCGAGTTGTATCGAGGATATGTTCGTTGACGGTGGTGATAATACCCAAAATTGATGTTACTGCAGCAAATTTTATGACATATATGGTGGAAATTATTGATTTATTAACAAACAAACGATCAAATCAAGAATATAGAAGTGTTACAAGAATTTCAATATGACAATCAGTTCCACAGTCTCCAGGTACAAATATTACCTACAACAAGTGACTGCATAAAGAACTAAACTATACTATTGAATAATCATCTCGTTCTTATGATTTTAAAGAGAGGGAGAACTAAAGTAGGATGGATCATTGCTGCCTGGGAGGAGGCCCCAAACACAATTTACAAAAGAGCAGATAAATAACATTGTTGATACACATAGTAAATTATCGAAGACAACAATTACATGACATACAACATGATGCAAAGTGATTAGATGTGCAAAAACAAGAAGAATCAATGACTATGGTTAATCATGTTACTCTTTTTAAATAACAACGTCCATTGAGTTCTCACTGGTGTAATGCAATAAAAAATATCGCCAGATCTATGTTTGGACATTTGATTTTGGTAAGGAAAACACTTTTAAGACATTTTTCAGGGAACAAAATGCTTATAAAGATGTAATACAAGAGATAATAATGGACTTATAATCTATTTCACTTCTTTCCTGATCCTTGATTGATACTTAATTTGTCCCAATGGAAAATATAAGGGAAATTGTCCAATGCTTCTACTTCTTGTTTTCACTTCCCTTGTTATATCTAGGGTCCAAAAGAAGTGCTAGGATTCATGAACGTGAATTTTGAGATTCATTATAAGAGTGCTGAAAGACAATACAGAATGGAAAAGATTTTCATTTAGCATATCTCCTTAGTGATAAGAAGAAGCTTTTGTTACCAAAATTCTACAAAACCTGCTTCTGGTCCAATTTCTGACTCCGAAAACCGCTCAGGAAGAAGCCATGTTAAACCCTGAACATACATTTTAAACAATCTGATAAGGATGCAGATTGAAAATCTCAATGACATTATTGTATTAAAAAATGTCCACTCAGCATGAATGGCATGAAAAGGTGCTAAACGGATGCCAGAGAATACATATCCCAGATATTTGAAGAAAAGTTGCAAAACTAAGATGCATCTAACATTCCACAAGTACTTGATTTCCCAACATAAATTGCACATAAATACTCAACATTCTGTGAATTATAGACAGTTTAGGGAATGGGGCTTCAAGTTCTGATATACAAAGCCAAAAATTAATTCCACGTATAAGTAAAAACCTCAATCAGGGATAAACATTTCCAGGCTATATGATGCACATGACAGTGGATTCATCACAACCTCACAAGATTTAGTACAAAAGTATTGCTATAACTAGAAAGAAATTTGCTTATAGCCGGTGTACTTGTATTAAATCAAAAATTACAAAATCAAGGAATTCATGCGAGCATTTTCCTATACTCAATTTTGCGCCATGAACCCACAAGCACAGCCTAAAACATCAGAAACTCTTATTGCACCGTACTCTATTCTTGATAATCAAAAAAATAAAAATAAAAATAAAAACGAATACATCCATACATGATATTGCGGCACGAGCAGGCAAATTCATAGGCCCAAAAATAAAATAAGCAAGTATAAGAAAAGGAAAAGCTTGTCTCAGGCTCTCAGACTTACATTAGCTAAAGACTCCAGCGAATGCACGTAGTCTCTATTCCTCCAAACCCATCTCTTGTAAATTTCCATGGGATTCAAGGGTTGAATTTTTACCAAAAACCAAGTACTTCTCAGGCTTAAGCTTAGCTCTATTGAGTTTAATGGTCAAAAAATTCAGTAACCCTAACCTACTAAGCCAGTCCACAGCTTAATTTCGAGTGAAGCCCAGGTGACAAAACAGGTAGAGTAGAGGACCCTTTTGGGGGTTTCGTTTCTTGGAATGCGTATTGGTGGCTATGTGACATAAGCTTACAATTTGTTGCGGTTCGAGGAGGGATGCGTCTCGAATGGAAGAACGGATATTTTAGTGGAAGGGGTTCTCAACTTCCCATCTAACATGTTGTCTTGTTGCATTGAGGGAAAAATGGAAAAACATTGGTTACGTTTGTTTACAAGTTATGCATTTTGAATTATATATTTTAGAATAACAAATTTTGGGAATAGAATTGAAAAATATAAAATTGTATTGAAAAATATGATATATATTTATTTATAATTTAAGAATAGTAAAAAAATTATTTTGAAAAAATTTGATATGTTTGTTTATATTATGGGGAAGACAAACTCTACTGTAATAGTCAAATCAATGTCTTTTTATTGCGTTTTGGGAGTATGAATGTATTTTAGTAGTATTTTTTATTATAATATAAATATATTTTAGTAGTATTTTTTTTATTATGATATAGTAATAAAATATTGTGATATGTAAATGTATATATATGTGATGGTAATGATTGTGATATAAAGAATATGAAATTTTTGATCATTTATCAGTTAAATTGCAAAGATAATTTAGTCATTTTAAGAACTATTTTAGCATAAAGGAAAAGCATATATTTGGTTACATTCTTACAGAATAATTTTATTTTGGGAGAATGTATCCAAACATAGCCATTACTTTTTCTTTTAATATTTTTATTTTTTTATTAATTTCTAGGTACTATTTTTATTATTTTAGGGGATATTTTTGCGGAATGGGGGCAATTCAAGGATATTTATTATCATTTTATCCATCAACTCAAAATCATTATCATTTGATTTTATTTCAAATTTAAAAATTGACTCATGCTCGTTTGGAATTGTGAGTTATCAACAAAGATAAAAATAAAAATATTAAAAATATAAAATTATTTATCCTCAATTATATTTGGTTAAATTAAAATTCATTCAATGAACAATCAAACTAAATTAATTAATTAATTATATTAATGTCAAAATTAAATTATTTGGATGTTTAACTCAACTTCTTTATATTCTAATTGACCATTTTATATCAGAAAAGATAAGAAAATAGACTTCAATGCTGGCACATCTGTTTTCTTTGATTTCTGCAATTTGATCAATAAGTTCAGCTGCAATACTCTTTCCCTAAGGATTCTACAATTCATCTAATGAAGAACTCAACCATTCAAAGAGCCCAAAGGTGAAACAGTATAAAAAATATGAAGGGATTTTTGTTTCCATCTGATATTATTAAGTACATTAATTCCCAGACATGAATCAACTTTTTGTGACCGTTGCAAGTTTACAAATGATACAGCATATGACCATCAAATCAGACAACTAGTTATTATCACTAATAAGATTTAACAAGCTCCTCTTTTTGACAACAAATTCCTTATTGCAATCCAAAAATGAGGAGTTAAGAATTCATACAGCCCATTTTCAAAGTTGAATGGGAACAACAATTTGCTCTCTTTCTCTCTAAACCTTTTGTTTCCCCTTCTTTCTGAGTCTCTCAAGTTCTGCTTCAGCTTCCTTCAGCTGCTCTCTTAGTGTGGCTACTCTTTGCTCCACCTCTTCTACTGTCCCTTGAGTAATCAATGGTTGATATGGCGATAGAAAATGGCGTGAAAAAAATTTCAACGCTTCAACCCCACAAACCTGTTAGATTATCGCTTGTCAAGCACAGTATATCTAAATGTTTGCGAAGATTTTCCTTACAACTCATGCAATAAACTAAAGTTACAATCTTTATATACCTCTTCAGGTAGCAATGGCAACTTAGTTATATGAAAATCGTCGTATAACATGTAGAACTGGTCCAGGTATTTTTGCTGCATTCGCATTCTAGCTTTGAGCAGCTTTGATTCGACGACTGTAAGAATAACAAAGACAAGCAACTGTTACCAGTAAAGAAACTAATCTGGTGTAACAAAAGTGTTGCTGGACCAAGAAAAGAGAGAGTTACCTTCTTCGTCATAAATTACTTGGTTAATAATGATATTATGTGTATCAATCTCAAATTTAGTAAGCTCCTGGACGAGTCGTTCAGTTTCATAAAGAGACAGGAACTCTGGAATGCAGACACAGACAAAAGTTGTCAAATCCTGCCAGAGAAGAAACCATGATGCATCAGGAAAGAGATCGGTTGATTGTTCTTCATAATTATGTGTTCCATTTCTTTGATTTTCAGCACATTCTAAGTCAAATCTCGAATTATTTAACTTTAGAATTGCAGTAATGTAATGTAGTACTGCAGAAGTCATTTTTATGCAGACAATAGCGAAAAATTAGAAATGTGTGTTTTCATAGGAAGGAATGAAATCTTACTGGATCCTTAAACTGCTTGTTCACTTGTTGAATCACATCTTTCATGCTCTCAAGCTTTCCCAGGATGGCATCTTCACCAAATTCATCATCAACACCAAAGAGACGAGTCATCTGCCATGAAATGATTGAAAGCTACTTATTTTTGTATCAACAAAGTAAGTAAAACACATATGAGAAATTAAAGTCAGTAATAACTCACTATAGTTCAACAGGTTCTCTGAAAACCAATAAGCAGAATGGTTTTTTTTCAGTTTATCTGGTGGGTTATTAGCGGACGAACTTCATTAGATTGATCGTTTTCAGTTTCTCTGGTTGGTAATTATGGATGAACTTTACAAAAATTCCAAGTATGAAAAGTTCCTTGTGCAGAAATAAATTTCATTGACTTATGAATTAAATATAGCAGGTAGTTTTTCTAACTCTAAACCCTTACAGGAAAGTAGGTTGATGTTACATCATTGTTCTAAATGAGAAGGAGGTATTGCTAATTGAGAATATAGGTTTCAGGTTTTATGCTTCATATTAGTAATTATGTGATAAGCAATGCAAACATAAATTATCATGCTTGAAGCACACACAAAAAGAATCAAAATCAACAAAAGAGGAAAAGAATTTGGATCAATGTCCTGATTGAAGCCAAGAAAGTTAGAAGAGAGAGATTGATCCCTTCCTTGAGTCCTTGAACTTATACCAAAGCTCAAAGGAACAACCCACATCCCCCCCACCCCCTTCCAACCCCCAAAAAATGGAATATTGGATATGTAGTAGGCAAAATTACAGATCAATTCACAAACAAGGGAATTCCATAAGAAAATAAGAAGATTTTAATTATTTTTGGAAATGAAAGAGAGGCCCTTTTTGGAGCAACAACTACTAACAACTATAAGAGAGACTACAAGAACATACTCCTACATGCTATCTATATTGATAACTGAAATCTACATGGGCAACAATAGAAGCAACAGATACTACTTTAGTTTCACTTAGCAGAAGTTATCATCATACCACCTGAAGCAGCAACACAATCTCCACTCTGCAAATGGTACATTTATTTCATCTAACAAAGTAAATTGAAAAGTAAGCAAGATATCTCACCTGGCTCAATAAGCCACCAAATCTATTCTTCAAACTCATCACCTTGGCAAGCCCTTTTTCCAATGTTGAGGGGAACTGTAGAAGTCGAAGAGTGTGGCCAGTTGGAGCTGTATCAAATACTATGACAGAATAATCCATAGTTTGCACTAGCCTGAAAAAGATATTTGGGACAAGTTTGAATTTTATAAGGAAGATCAATATACAATTCTACAAATCATATATGATAGATCACCAAGAATTGCTCTAAATTAATTATTTAAAACATGATGAATTAAATATTCTTACCTTTACATTAGTTCCCAGGTTCCTATTGTCCTAACCATAAAGTTAACAGTATATTAATCTTAGCGCCATCATTATTTTACTCTCAACTTTCCATGAGGATAGCAAGGACATAGGAAACTTCTGCTAAGAAGATATCAAAAGATGGTCACCCTATTATAAAACTAATGGCCTAAGCTTAACTTAAATCTGTATTACTTTTCAATATAAACAATGAGGCAAAATGAAGTAAAGTTTTGTATCTATACATGTGGATTTCCTTAAAAGAAAGAACACAGAGTACTCAAAATCTCAACTTTGGAAACGTATCAACAAATACAAGAAAGATCTTCTGCCAGAGAGATCAGTACTAAAGCTTGCTCACTTTGTAAATTAAGGATAGAGCTGCAATATTCCAGACATCAAAGGCAGATCATCTTGAAACACTAGTGAGACATCAAACTTACTTGAGCATTTCAGCAAAACTCATAGCCTCATCGATTCCTGGGATAGAATTTGCTAATTCTGAGACAAATCCATCAGTGGCATCTGAACCAACAACGTCGTCATGTTCCACATTAGGATCAACTTCCTAGAAGACAGAAATTTCGATCAATCTCACATCTGAGATCAAATCATTTCGTATATACTATTGCATATATCGGCAACACACAAAGTCCTTCAAGGCAAACCACATTCAGAAACAAATTTAAATTCAAACCAAAATCTGTTTGCTATTATTGCCTGGCTTTCTTACAGCTATTCATCTACAAGCATAAACAACAACACAAAAGAGTAAAGAGGAAACCGATAATTCTTTGTAGCCATAAAACTTTATTTGAATCAATAATTATTTCATACAAATGCCAAAGGTGACAGCCCATTGACTATATAACTCACATTTATACACAATCTAAATCCAAATGAGGAAGAAAAACAATGGAATAAGTCTTCCAATTAATCAACATGCCAGAGATGATTAATCACTTTCTTTCAAGGTAAGCCCCACTGAACCCCACCCCCAAAAAGAGGCTTTTTGTACTCTGACAGAAAATCAAAATTAAAACCCATTTAAAGTTGAAAGATTGGAACCGAACAAAACCTTTTTACTTTCAAACAATGCACAAACAAAACTATCAATTAGCAAATATAAAAAAGACCCAAACTTCGAATCCAAAATCACTCCCCACCTTCACTTCTCAAGCCAACTAAATACAACAACACCCACTTGAAAAACAAACCATCTAACAACAAGAGCAATAATATCAAGAATTCAAATTTCTGGATACCATACCATGGCGAACAAGTTAGAGAAGCCATTAACGAGGGTAGGAGTCTTGGTGAACCTCTGCTGGAACGCATCACTTAGGTTATGCGCAGGGTCGGTAGAGATGATGAGCACAGAGGGTCGAACCCGGGCCAGCAGTATAGACAGAACAGAGCTACACGTGGTCTTACCCACGCCGCCTTTTCCGCCAACGAAAATCCACTTCAACGAATCCTGTTCCAATATATTCTGCACTGTTCCCTCCGGCAACTCTTCGGTGGAACCCATCAATCGATGTGAATGCACTTGAACTTCTTGCTTTTGTATTATTGTACTTCTTTCTTGGGTTTCTATGTTGTCTGGGGAATTTATACAAAGAGTTGGAGTACGGCGATGGTTTTGCTTAGTCGTCCTACCTAGTATTGCGAGAGATCTGGAAGTTCGATTCTTCCCTGTAATACAATTCTGCCTCGTTGGGTTTGCGAATCTTTTCTTGATTTTTCTTGGGGAGGTTTTAGAAAATAGTTAAAAGTAATGATGGTGATTTAGTACATCATACGCAAACTTCTCCCACGTGATCGTAATTGCAATGTTTCCCTTTAAGTTTCGGTTATTGCAAAAAACTCACCCATATGGTGCAAAAAGCATTTCCTTTTTCTTTTCCTTTCCACCCCTTTTCTAGTCATTTCTTTTCACTTTCTTTTTGTAAAAATCTTCCATGTGTTTTTTAGTATCCAATGTTAAAAATTATAGGATATATGACATTTCACCCTTCTAATTTAATAATGAACAATAGAATATTAGGATTTTTATTCTTTTCTTACCTTTAATTAGTTCATTTGCTTTTCTCTATTATTTATAAAATTAATTATTGATGAAAACAGAACAAAATAAGTTTAATTAGAAGCATTTTCAATTTTTCATTCATGTGGTAAGGATAGCGGTAATGCTGTAAATAACATTTTCAAATGATTAATTCATTTTATTGTTTGGTAAGATTGCTCAACTAGCCACATTAAAGAAGCAAAATCACTAGCCTTTTTTTTCTAATTATTATAAGGAAAATCACTAATTTTATTATTATTCAAAAATATTTTTTTCTTACTTTATAAAATATATTTTCAAGAAATGATAAAACTCATACTTCATAATCTAGTAATACTAAAATTATTCAATCAACTTTTAAAGAATCAGAATCATTAACTTTGTCATTCCTTTAAACTATAATTATGCTGATGAAGAATGAAAGAGAAAGAAACTTCACATACTGTAATTTTATTTTATTTTATTTACTTTTTTGGATTAACAACCAATTCAATCTTTCAACTACATACATAATTAATTAGTTTAGTAAGAAATGCACTTTACAAACTAATACCCTCCTACGAAAATATATATACAATACAGTACGTAAAGTGTCGCACAAATATGCTGAGAAAAGTAGGAAAAAATGAAAATGACAAAAATAGTATTTTTCTCCTGACACATGACTTGCCAAAAAATTGTATTTGAGCAGCAAAGTGTTCCGATGACTCTAAGTTGGGGGCAGAGTAAAGTGACTCTAAATTATCTTTAGAGGGTAATATGCCAAAATTATTAAATTTAAGAGATTTAGTACCATTATATTAAAATTATATTGTAATTACACGACATAAATTTATTATTTATAATAAAAACATCCAATATGTATAAGTATTTTTTCATCATGGACTTCTAAGTCTAAATAGAACGTAAAATTGAAAAAAGAAAAAAGAAAAAAGAAAAGAAGCAAGTGAAACACCAGTTTATTGGAACAATTTTTAAGAAGAAAAAATGAAATACATATGTCCATATTAAATTAATGTACATAGTAAATATATTTTTCTTCATCTTTTTCTTTAGAAGCAAAACAAAGAGGTTTTTCTTGCTTGAATTCAAGATTTTGCTATCAAATTTTTTTTGCTTGTTAAAGATTAAGGTTGTGATTGGTATGCATAAATGGAATTAAGTGGAAATGGGATAAATATGGAAAAGGAATGATGTTAGTATAAGTTATGTCATGCTTGGTATGATAAAAAAATGATGAAGGAATGGAATCATTAATCTTTACTTGATTCTAGTATCAGGATTGGTATTTAATAATGATAGGCAGAAATGAGATGAAAATATTTTAAATGGTCAAATTATCCTTTCGTACAAAAATTATTAGAATGAAATATTTTATTGATAAATTATTTATATTCCATAATTCTATGCTTTTTGTGCAACCTTTAATTTTTTATTTCGTAAAAGTGTGTGACTAAGACAATGATTTATTTATATTTTGAGAAGTAAAATTAATTTTTTATGGGTAAAAATAAAAGGATGTAATACATGGTTAATTTTTCTTTTATTAGAATTTGAAGATTATGGAAGAAATTCTTGTAGATAAGAATACACTATGAAGAAGATATATATATATATATATATATATGAAGGTTTTTGTGATGGTTTAGAATTATATTATTAAATATTATAGGATAATTTTATCAAATACAAAAATAAATCTATTCCTAATAAATTGGGAATAACTAAACTTATAGAAAGGGAAGGAACGGCTGTACCTATATTTTTAGGAATGGGGATTCCTATAGAAATAAGGATTCCATTCTTAAATTATACCCATCATGAAATTAGGAATAGAATTGAAAATGCTTATTTTATTCCCACCTTATTTATATATACCAATCATATCATAAAGATTGTTCTTTTCCCATTCGTCTTCTCAAAAACTCCAGAATAAATGCAATTCCGTTACATTGTGAATAAATTAAGCTCAATAACAACCAAACAAATCGAATAATGTTATCAAGATCAACGCTTAACTTGAAATACAAGTTTTAGTAAAACTTGTTTTAGTTCTTATTCTTGTCATATTAGAATCCAACAAGTTGAACTAATCACATGACAAATATTTTTGTACTAATCATAATTAGCACTTTCCTATTGTCATTCTTTATGATATAGAGTAACACAATATAATTGAAAAAAATTCCTATCAAATCACAGGGCAAATGTTACTACACTAATCATATAATTAATGGTTCTTCTTAAATCATATACTAATGGTGCTTAGATCTATCACCTATGTGAATATGACGGGTACGTCTTTGGCCAAGAACACTTGAGGTAGGTCGATTCAAGAATTAACACTAACAAACTTGAAAATAGCCTCGTAGAGTGAGAAAGAAAGAGAATGACTTATAAACTATCTCGTACTCTCAACTCCTTCCGACGTAAAACAACTTACGTATCATCATAGCTCCCATATGATAACGTCTAGATCTATTGCTTACGTGTAGATTTAACCACTTTGAATTATTGTTCCTTCGACATGCATTCGGTAACGCTCATTTTCATGACAAAACTCCTCACTAGAAGTATGTCGACAGGATAACATCTAGAAGCAATTGAGTTCATACACCAATCACATAACAAATGTAATTCATTCACTGTATAATTCACTTAAGTTTGACCACACCCACTCCGAACTTATATTCTCCTTGTAACATCTCTGACTCTCTATTATTTAGCTTCCAATCCAGCCTTGCCTAAGTTGGGAAGGAATACAAGACCAAGTGCATTTTCTCCACATCCCATGGATACAACTATGCCGCTCTTGAATGCTTATCCCTGGACATGTGGATTTCAACTTGGAACCATCTTATAATGCCATTTAATCCTTGAAGTGGAAGACTTCAATTCAAAAACATAGGAATATACATGTGAAAAATAACTACAATGGAGTAATAAACCTCTTAATCTCAAATCTTCAAGTGCACATTCAATGAAGTAATAAACAGTCAAAGAGGTGCAAATAGCTACCCATCTCTTTTGGGAACCCAAAACAAAACAAAAATTTTTTCCAGCCTGTAGGATAGAGCTAATTGTCAGCAGTTTGCAGTTAAACACACGCTAATGCTATAGCACGAATTTGTATTCTGAACTGACGTTTCTTGACGAAGATGATTTGCATTTATGTACATAATATTTGAGTGTTAAAGAGTGCATATGCATCATAGATCTATAGAGGTTTGATTAATAGAGAGAATTGTAAGTGAAGCAAGTGGCTATGATGGAGCAGACACAGATCAACAGGGAAGGAAGCAGGGTGACATTCAAGAGCTTGCTCATACCCCAATTGCCCGCAAGCGTTATTGTGCCATCTGCAACTACTCGAGCCAGAGTCCCAGCTTCTGTCGACAGCAATCCACCATTGTAGGTCCCTTTCGAAAGCCGGGACGACATGACTCGGGATAGGAGCGACAGGTTAACACCTATAAGGAAAAAGATTATTAAAGAAAGAATTAACGCGTTCAAATATGACAATCAAGTCTTATGCATTAGAGGATGTTTGACTAAACTTATTTAAAAGATCTTATAAGTTCCTGTATTTTATTTATAGTGTTTGGATAGAATAAGATTTTGAGGCTTATAAGATGTTAATAGTCATAATTTTGTAATTAATATGATTAAAGTTAAAGGAGTTTGTTAATATTTTCAAAACTAGGAAAAAATGTAAAAGATGGGCTTATGAACTCATTTTTCAGAAATTTCATAAAATATTTTATGACATTTTATAAGCTACTCAAAACACGCTCTTCTTACTGTTCCCTATAGCTATTTAGACACGATGTTTCAAGAGTCAAAATATAAAAGTTTTCCATCATATGCCAAAGGATGTAATGAGAAGATTGGAGCTTACCTTCAAGAACTTCAGCAGCTACAAATGTAACCAAAGCTGAACAGACATACTGTGGCACAGAATAAGGGATTATCAGGTGGAAACTGAGAACTATTCCCAGGCATACCATAACTTCTGATGCCAGCAGAACTTGCCTGCATATACAGAGAAGCCGTTGTACAAGCTGGCGCATAAATGGACATAAAGAAAAGCACCATATCTTTCCTTACTCTTTCCGTAATTCAGAAAAACTGTCTTAGAATACCTTTCCTCAAACCTGTTGCTGAGGTAGCTTCCGACAATAACATTTACCGGGAGGACCGTAAGTCCAAGACATGCAAGAAAAATAGCCACATTGCTTGATGACCATATAAAGTAGTATGTTGTAACAACACTCGACTCTGCCAGTAAAACCTCCATAGCATACTTGAGCATAAAGTATATAAATAACTGTACCTGTTCAGATTATCACAGCAAATTCAGACATCATTCCAGCAGAGATGAGAAATAGTTGACCAGAAGTATGTCTTGTGGCAATAGCACTAAGTAGACATCATATGAAATTCCACATTTCCGATAATTCAGATGTAAGAAAACACAAAAAAGTCAATAAACCATAAAAATAAACCTTTCTTTTGGAGTCAATGCCATCAATGTACTGGATATATGATTAGTTTTATAATTAAAACTATTTTGTGAGTGGAGGCCAGACCTTTACAGATGGTGTAAGCAACTTATATGCAGACACAATTGAAGTGACAGGTTTATGGCTATCCTCTGAAGCTTCTTCACTAATGTCAAATTCTTGGTCTTCATCTTCATCATGTTGCTTCTCGACCGAGCTTGAAAGCAGTGGTTGCAAAATGGCATTCTCTAAAACACCAGTTTCCAGTCCTACAATGCAAAATAAGCATAACTAAATCTAATCTAGGCACTTTCGAGAAACCATATGTTGTAATAAGAAGATTTCTCATTGAAATAAGTTCAACTAAAGCCCAATTCATCTACCACCGTTGGTCTCTGGTTGCATGGAATTCACTTTCTCGTCACGGGGAGGCTCTCTAAACGACACCCATAACCACAATAGATAGACGAGCCATGCCAAAGCCATAACCCATCCCGGCAAAGTGTCTTCATTGAATGTAATTTTGAAGATCTTAAACTTAGTTTGGAGTAGAGAGGCAAGAGCCGGACCGCATGCCATTCCAAGTGCACTTGCACTAACAAAACCAGCAGAAGCCTTCATACGCATCTTTAAAGGAACACAATCACTGATGTAACGTCGATTAACGGCCCTTGCAGATCCCAATCTGAAACAGCAATTTTCAACCATTACAAAGATTTCTATACTTCACTTTTGAAGTACAATTCAAAGAGGAGAATAATCACTTCTCACCCACAAAATAGACGACCAATCAGAAGTATGTATATCGAGTTGAGATCGTAAGCTAGAGCATATAAGGTGTTCCCAACGAAAAGAACAATGCTGCTGAATATGAGAGGTTTCATGTACGATTTGTTCGACCATGCACTAAAATATACTGAAGAGAAAACCTGAGCAACGGCCATCGACCCAATGACAGCCCCACAAACAGTTGCCGCTGCTCCAAGACTTAGCGAGTAGCTATCTGCTGTTGGGACGATTATGTAAGTATTCACCATGTATAAAAACGTATTTGCAAGGTTTAGAAGAAGAGACATGAAATGATATCTCTCGTCAACATCATTGTCCGATGGAGTGGCCAATTCCTCCTCGAGAATAAGTGCATGCTTGCCTAAGTACTGGAGGAAATCTGTCAAATTAGTTAACCTGTCAACTGCAGCTTTGATAGACTCAATGATAGGGTCCTGCAAGGGAAAACAGCTGAGAAAACTACAACATTTCTTTTGGCTGGACGATAAGAATGTTAAATTCTTACAACTTCAAAAGGACATACAGACAACAGTGGTGTATCTAATTAAGGCGTCCTGCTTATAAAAGATAAGCAAAATGTGATAATTTTGGTAGTTCTGATTTAATTAATAGATGTGAGCAATAACCGGGAGAGACAGGGCTGGCTGATCATAGATTGAGATAAAGTTCCCCTGTTGGGCCTGGAGATCAGCAAGATTCAGAGATAAAGTTCCAACAACTGCTGAAATTCCCTGCATGTGTGTTTTTCAAAGTTCTCAGACATGCTACAAGTACAGTGATTTTACTACCTTAAAATCCTCAAGTTGCACTCAAGTTGGAAGCGTAATAACTGAAAATTTGTCTTACCACGTGCTTAAACACCTGCCGTAGCTGAGAATAAGGATGGTTTGCTCGTGTCTTAACATAGTAATTAGTGAACTTGTAACCAAATCTCTTATCAAACTTCTTCAATATTTTACGCAGTCCAATGGCATTCAGTTCTACAAAATACAGGAGTTTAAGAAGATCCCTTCCCACATTTCTATATGCTTCCTGCAATTCATGAATCCTCACGGCATCAGCTTGCTGAATAAGGGCATCATTCTGTTCTCCAAGATTGGACAACCTGCTCGCCAGCTGCCCTTCTTGTTCTAATAAAAATAGAACAGTTTTTTCAATCTGCAGTTGTGTCAGAGAAGGAATATTTTCCCTGAGATTAGCGTGAAAAATGAAATAAGATGCACCTTTAACATAGTTCCAAGGAGAATACATTTATGGATTTTCTGTTCATTTTACATCTTTGGATGAATAAAACTCGGATTCTACCAGAAAATATATGATTTTGCTACCTGCTTATCCAGAACTCTTGAGAAATCCTTGAGGATGACCTCGCGATTTTGTTCAGAAACTTCAATTTGCTGGACATATTGCTTCACCTTTTTCTTCATTAACTTGTAGTTAATATAGTAGCTGGTGGAAAATGTAACATAAGTATACTAATAATATAGATAAAAGTTAAAAAAAATAAAAAAATGACAGAATATTAACGTTACATTTAAACCACATATTAATACATTTTATATGATAATTACATGAACAAACTTCTCGACTAAGGATTAAATCAAGTTCAAATAGGCACAACTTTAGCAAAGAAAGCTCCTCATAAAGAAATTTGAAAGCAAGAACTGGAAAGGAGATGGCCTTTGTTCTATCCACTAGCAAGCAAATGAAGTATGAGAAGAAAGTGATACAATCAATAACCAGAAGAATTCAGCCATTCCTCCAGAAAACCTATTTGCTTGGGTCCATTTATCATTCCGACACAATGGAATTAAAACGTTTCAGCGTAAAACTTTTAGACAGAAGTGTTCTGTTCCATAGAAGAGACTCCCCAAATATGAAAAAAGGCACAGCAATTCTGTTGAACTAACAAATATTAAATAGTTGCTGTACTAAGATGACCTAACAAACACAAATGTCAAATGCCAGCATTCGTGAATCTAGAAGTTTCTTTGATCTTGGAAAATCATTATTCACCTTTATCTCTTTCTAGTAAATGCATACCAGGCCTCTCTCCATGAAATCTCCACCCTCGCGCCAAATTTCTTACTAGAGACACTTATAAAATGATAGCAAATGTCTGATAAAACAACATAATTAAAATCCCACATTCTTTTTTACCTTTTTCCCATCATACGGCTATAGGAGAAAAAAGAACAAAATTTCAGCAAAAAATAAGAATACCATTGCCACTCTTGAACTTGTAATTGTTTCAATTTCTTCCCAAAGGCAACCATCCTGCATTGAGCGATAAAAAAAACCAATGAATTTACGAAACTCAGAGGATACCTACCTACAGCACCAATTCTATGAATACCAAACAATTCCCGAGACACTGATGGCATGTCTTAAGGCAATCTTGATTCTTAAAGTTTCCCATTTGGCACTGGGCAAGTTATTTGTCCATTATCAAGATTCTAAAATAGAACAAATTCACTTTCCCTTCCTGCACTACGGATTTTTTCTGAATTTCCCAACTAAAAAAGATTCAGATTAATTCTTCACGTAACTGGGGAAAAAAATCCTCATCACCTAATAGAAAGACTTCACAATTCATTTTGTAATGAACCAATTCTTCATCAATGTACTATTACAATCTAGTATTTTCCGAACCAGCTCAACTAATCCACCACAACTAATCCATGGAATCAAATCAACCAAAAGCATGCACGTTTATTTTTCACAATCCATTGCTTCCAAACAATTGAAACTCAGGGTTTCGTTCATTATGCAACATAATCTAAAACAGAAAAATACCTCAAAGAAATCTGATGACAGGGCCAGAATCCAGAAATGTCCTGTGAATCTCAACTATCAGTTGGAAGTTGGAACCCAGAAAAACTTTATATATGCAAGAACTGTAAGCTTGCATGTACACAAGAGTATTCTTTTTGTTCTTTCTTTCCTTCTTTTTTTTCCTTTTTCCAACAGGGTATATTTTGAAATGAATTATATTTATTTTTTATTTCATTTCATCGCGTTTAAAAAAAAAAAGAAAACATTGAAAAATATTTATTGTAGAGTAATAATTAGCATATATTTATGAATCGTCATTCCCGCGCATAATGCCGATTGCCTCGGCGAGGGATCAATGGCGCAGCCACGTCCGTTTAGTCGGTAAATAGGTTCCGATTCTTTGACACCAAAATATCAAACGCTGGTTAATTCATTTGGAAATTGTAATCGGCATTGGTGCCGTATAAATACTTTATTTCAATATATTTTTTTATTTCCTATTTTATTATATAAATGTAAGAATGAATGTATATTATGTGCATTAAATATTTTTTTTATAAAAATAATTAATTAAGAACCAAATACATTTAATATATATACATTACTTATAATAAAAAATGAAATGCAGAATGAAATAAAGAATCCAAAATAACATTAATGTTATTGTTATTTTATACAGGCTACAAATTATATTCTAAAATTTTCTTTAATTAATGCGAATGAATATTGATGAAAATCAAATTTATTGCTGTATATAAAGACTCAATTATTTTAAAATATTCCTTTATATGCATCTAATAAGGGTATAAGACTTCTATTCTAAAACATACCTTGTAAGGAGGGTGAGAAATAGATATTTATATTTAAGTTTGCAGTCAAAGAAAATAGAAAGAGGCACAAGACAAAAATGAAAAGAGATATATAAATGTTGTTTCCATAAATGATGCCAAGTCATATTTCTCTCAATTTACTGTAGTTGATTGGAATGGAAAGAAGTATATGATCATCATTTCTACATATGATACTAATGATGATAATTAAATTTATTGCAATATTATTAAAGCTCAATTACTTTGAAGTATTGACTCTGATGTATGCATTTAATAGGAGATTTTGTCTTAAAAAATATATTTTGAATAGAAGGTGAAAGAGATAAAAATTCTTATATTCAAGTTTCATTCCTCGAAAATAGTCAGAAAAATTATTTAGTAATTAGGGTACAATATTCTTCAAAAAAGTATTGGAAAAATTTATTAGTGTCACATAATATGTATATTTCCTTTTCTTCTTTTCATTTTTAGTTTTCTTTTTCATGTGTATATGCATTTTATTTAACTATTTAACAGCATAATCATAAATGAAAATAAGTATATAGAATAACAAGATTATGCTATTAAAAATACCATGTTTTTTTAGATATATTTTAAAAAAATACACACGTATAATATATGCAAAATAAGCTAATTTGTCGATACATATATGTATATATATAGGAGTAAGCATCTAGATCTCCTCTTACATAATTGATTTGATTGATCGATTTATGAGTTCCACAATAATTATAATTATTTATTATTTATAAAATTTATATGAACTTACATATAATTTCATAAAATCAATGATTGAGATAAAAGTGAGCGACATATTCAAGCCCGACAAAAATTACACTTAACTAAATTTACATGATTAATAGTTATCATAAAATATATGAAACAATGGAATTCGATATAATAAAAAAAGAGAAAACATTATCAAGTGACAAATACTATTTCTCAAAAAACTATAGAAAAAGAAAAATAAAAACAAAACTCAAGAAAAGTGTTTTTTTTTTTTTTGAAAAAAAGAAAAGAAAAGAATAGGAGAAGATATTCTACCAATTTTTGGCCCACTCTCGTCAACCACTTATTTTTCTTTTTGGCAAAATTTTCCAATACTACACTTTAGTTAGTGGATAATCTACCACTGTAGCTGTCTTTCACCTTCACCTCTTCTTTTTTTCTCTGGGAAATATTTAGTTTGCTATAGACATTGACATCCACAATTCGCATCATTAAGTGAGGTATCACTGTACACCAGTTGTGATTTCCACGTGGCACCACCACATTGAATGTTCAAGTCTACTTTAGTTGGATTTTGATCAAATTGGTTAGGACCTCATGTAAAGAACAAAAAAAAAACTTACCTTTTGGATTTTATTGCATCTTATCATTTCCGTACCATAGTTTGGCCCACTAAATATTTTGGTTCGGTTATGTCCAACATCAAATTATGTCAATTGAGAATGTAACAATCCAACAAATTAATTTATAACATACTTTTTAATCACAAAACTCAAAAGTATGTGTCCGATTTGAAATATAAATAATGATGGAGATTTAAATAGAAAGAAATAAGATGAAATTCAATAATATATTAATTTGTTTGATATATAAAATTAATTTTACAATTAAATATAACTATAATTTATCTTAATTTCTAATGCATGTTTGATGTGTGAAATTAGGTCTATAAATGATAAATTTATTCTTGAACTAGTAAGGAGATAATATTAAAAATAATAAAAAAGGGAGGGCAAATGCGGGAGCAAATTTTTAGTTGGGAGAGTATGATTATAATTGCACTCTCAAGGACAAGAC
>JACGDI010005667.1:0-12647 GCA_014898725.1 Jacaranda copaia
TGGGAAAATCTCATTGAGAACTATGGTGTCCGGGAGAGGAAAACCCTCATGCGGCGGCGCGCAGCCGCCACTTTCCGGCAGCATTGCGGCTACCGCCGTCTCAAGACTCAAGTTCATTTTATTTATTTCAATTCCTTTGGCATATTCTTTATTTCACATTCACAAAATTAATCCATTTTGATATAAAGTGCATAGTAGTAGGTTCATAATTATTTTAATCCATCAAATGAACTTTCAGACAAGTAATAAAATGTAATAAAAGCAAATTAATCGATCAAATCTTTATTTATTTATTTATTTTTTTATGCTCATATGCTGTATTCTCGACAACATCATGCAGCGAAACCACAGAGACTACAATGTTTCTGATTCGCCAATAATTAAAAGAAACAAAAAAGATGGAGAACTAATTCTTTTCCTCCACTGTTGATTTTCCTCCGAAAAAGTCAGAAAATGTGGGCAGCTTCATCTCACCTGTGTACGACATCGGAATGGTGATGTTCCCAATAACAGGAAGATCAATAATCAAGCCCAACTCCAATACATAATCGATATCCCAATCGCCGCCGATGTCGCGGACCAAGCTCACCACCGCGCTGTGCGGCACCTTCACCGTCACATCCAGATTCGTCTTGTCATTGGCCTTGAGGGATCCGGGGTCCGGGATAGAACCCGACGCGATCCCTCTCCCAGCGCTCTTGACAGTATACGCAATCTCCCCGATCGGGATCGGAACGGAGTAGGGATTGGAAACTGAAACCTTCGCCAGGAAAGTGATTCCGTCGAGGCCGAAACCCTTGAGATCCACGTCCGTTATTGTTGCCTCCGGCTTCGGCATGTTGGCCACCTTCTCCGCCACGAAGTTTTTGGCTTGCTCTACTAAATCCATATTTCGGCAATTTAGTGCTAATAGCTGCTAATTGATTATAATTAGTCCGTGAATGAGGGGCGAATATATAGAGTTGGGGGGTGTACTAATATATGCGTAGCGGAGGCGGGGACGGGCGGCGGCCCGAGTAGGTTATGAAACTTGAAAAGGGGACGCGCTGTTAGCAACGGATGGGATATGGAAATTCCGCGTTTTGAGATCTGTAGCTCGAAAAACTGAACTCTTTATTTAATCGAAAAAATTACCGATTTATAGTATATTAATTCAATTATTGATCAAATCATAATTAAATTATAATGTTATAATTACATAATATATATTTTATATATTATATATTATTTAAAAATTAATAAAATACTAAACAAAAAGTATAAAAAATTTAAATTATATTATTCAATTTTATAAATTAAAATTTATTGGAAAAGATAGGTTAGAGCACAAAGATTGGGTAAGAGATTAAAGGTTTCTACCTTCTAGTAGGATTTAAAATTAGAATATTATGTTTGATTTAGAGTTTTTATTTTGTAAATCCATTTAAGTGTTTTAGAATTTACCTTTTTAAAATGTATTTTGATTTTGAAGGTTCATATTATACCAAAAAAAAAAAGTGTTAATTATGTCAAATATTAAAGGGAAGAAAAGAAAGTAAAAGAATTAGTCTGGTTTTCATAAACCATTAATAATTCAACGTTTCAAACGATTTTCACAAAATAAAGTATTTTTCTTTATGTATTGATTTTTACTCAAAGTCAAATTAATTCATAAGATGATTGATGGTTCAACCGATCCGATCATCCAATTCGATCCAATTTTTCAAACATTAATCTGAGCACGAATTTATTAAGCATGGAAACGTATAGAGCGATTGCAACATTTTGCTGGTGAAATTTGAGTCAATGGGCTCTCTCTTACAAATATCTTTATTATAAGATATTAGAATGGCATATTTATATGTGGGTGGACGAGGGTCGAGTTGAAGCACTTCAAATTATTTGGCGAATCAATTTGAATAAATTATGAAAATTTCAAATTCGAAAATTTTGGATTCACTATAACTGAAATAATTTAACTTTATTAGAATGTAATTTATCATTTGTAGTTTGTACGATTTGAATGTAATTTAAAATTAATTTTAAATAATTTGGTCCCTTCATTCATGTAAATATTGTATTATTCTAAATTTAGTACAAATATTCATGTGAAACAAAAAAATTGTGCAAAATAATTATACAAAAAATATTATCACTTTTTTTCTTGATTATTAGTTCTTGTCATTTTGTTAGTTTCGATTAAAATTGAAACCAAATCGATTTGGAATCACCAAAAATTGAACCAAATTCGATTCAATTTTTTTTGTTTTACATATTACAAAATTGATTTTTTCGGTTAACCAAATTGAACTTGGTTCAATCGATTAAAATTGAACATAACACTCTTAGTTTTGGATGTCTTGTCTTATCTATTTTTAGAAGAAAAAGTAAAAATGCATGTAGAAGATGGCTATTTGAACAAATATTTTTCCAGAATTTAACTAAGATATGGGTCATTTTTCATAGTAAATTTGGGAGGTGTTCTGAGTGAGGGAAACATTTGTGGGTAAAAATATGGAGACAAATCTCTGCACTCTCTAGTAATATGGTGAACCTGCAAACGCAGATGGCAAGTCAAATGGACTCGCGGTAGATTAATAGCATTTAAATGATTTACTTTTAATTGTATGTATAAATGGATATTAAATGGATGGAATATATTATTTTCATATTTGTATTTGTTTAAGTTTTTGAATATTCGAATACAAATACAAATTTGATGGATAATTAAAAATAATATCTAAATTCATATTTATCGAATAGTAGTCGAATTCGAATATATCCGTATTCGATTATAATTATTTAGATTTATTCATATTTTGTTAAAGTTATCCATATTTAAATTATTTTTTTATATCCATATTCGATTATAGTTATTTAAATATCTATTTACAAATATCGAAATACGTGAATTTATGAATTTATAACAAATACATATTTTAATTAATAGAAGAAACTACATAATTTTATTAAAAAGAAAACAATCAAACAAATAACATAATTTTTAATTAATAATTGATTTTATAATTAATTATTAGTACTTAATAATAATAATAATAATAATAATAATAATAATAATAATAATAATAATAATAATGGCATTGGACTATATTAATTATAATGTCAACTGACAATATTTATGTTGATTAACTTTATTCTCCAATTTTTTTCTTTATATTACAATAATTTTTTTAAATTTATTCGTTATTTCTTCCCAATTCTTCAATTATAATTTATATATACATATATGGATTATGAGATTTTTATTAAAAAATATAAATAATATACTATTTAATAAAATATATTCAGAGTGGATATTAAATCAATTAGATACACATTTATCATATTTGCACCCATTTATAATTAGATATATACTAATCAAATATGGATAATATTCCCTTTAAACAGATGCGGATAAATTTTATATAAATAAATATGAATGCGAACGGTAAATAAATTTTTGAATGTCCATTTACAGCCCTAATCGTACCAAATTGAGGTAAGAGTCGATGTAAGTCGACTTTATTTTAAATAGAACAAGATATCAAATAACACAAATATTTGAAAATATTCTATTTAATGCTGTGTGGAATTGGAGCCAGCTCCTTTTCGATAGAAAACATAAGGTCGGTTCGTTTTCTTCAAATTGCGTGCAAACAGATTCTTAGTTCTTGAAAGTTCATTATTCTTTATAAATAAGTCCAGGTTGTTTTTGAAGTTTAGTATTTATAATTTTTTTCTTAATGAGTTCAAGCCCATTAGAGTTTGGCTCTTTTCATGGGTTTAAATTTAATTAATTAATTTAGTTCATTGGACTTTTTTAGTTCTTTTACTAAATTGCACTTATTGACTTAATCGTCCACATCATTAAGCCCGCTTATTTTCAATTTTGAAAATCTTATTTTTATATAGAAAATATAATATAGAGTTCGATTTTAATGTTTACATTATTTTAATTTATAAAAATGAGATTATCAGTTTGATTAATTATCTCCAACAAAATTAAGTGTGTAATTGCATTTGTGAAAAGACTTGGCAAAGAAATTTTTTTGTTGCATTCATCTAAGGACTTAGATGTATCTCACATGTCTAAAAGATTAGGAAAGTTTCATGTTGCCTTCGTCTAAGGACATAGATGAATTTCTAGTGTGTTACTGCAAGGAGCGGAATGTTGAGAGACAAGACCTAATTCAGATTAGGATCGAAGTTGAGCCAAACTTCATAGAAGGGAAAGAGAAAGAGAGTTGTGAGGGTGTCACTGTCTAAGGGCCATCAACTGCTAGCAAGACAGTGGCTGTGTGGAGGCAGTGCATAACACCTAACACCCAAGTTAGGCATTCGTGCCTGGCGCTTGTCGGGCGCTCGGCACTCTCCATTGCATTTGAGGTTGGAGTCCTTATTTTGCTCTGATATAGGATTATTTGGCCTTTTTTTCTAGTTATGGAGTTCTTGTCTAACATTCACGCTTTGCAAAGGACTTAAAAAATTCTAGATCAAAAGCTTTGTACTTTGGAGATTTTTCTCTTGGGAGACTAAGAATTAATCAAATATTTTTCATGCATCCTGCTAGCATTGAGATTAGATCTTTTCCTTTTACAATTTTTTTTTCATCAATGCACTCAGTCAATTTGCCAACTTTTAGTGTTGTCTTGTCAGTGATGCATGGCGAAAGTGCATGATAGCTTTAGTTTTAGAAAAGCCCCCTAGATGGGTTTTATTGTGCTCCCATGAGGAAATGTGCAAGTGTTTCAACAAAGTGTTTTTATAGCAACACCTAGTCATTTATTGTAGATGCAATTGGATGCTCATTTTCTTTTTTAATTAATGTGGCCTTTAGTCTTTCTCATGACAAGGTTTAGATGAGTGCCAGGAAACAAGTTAACTTCATGGATAGAAGACCCAGAAAAATTTCTTAAGAATGATTTGTCTTGAAGGGCATTCATTTATAAAACCAAAAATAGGCTAAATAAAAATTATTTGCTTTAAATTCAAGGATCCAATCATGCAATTAAAATGGATTTAATGGCAGAAAACTAACCTTGAATGCTTAATCCAAGGAAGAAGAGGATGACAAGATTGTGCTCTTCAAAACTGTCAATCCACGCACAGCAGGGAAATGCCAACAATTGACTAAGCAAATCAACTCCAAATTGACTGAAATTTGGATAGAAACACCACAATACATTTCAGAGTGACCAGTTAAAATTTTATCCAAATTCAAGCATGGGAATGCCTCCAAATCAGCCTCCAAAGTTACTGTACTGTAGTATATCTTCAAGAGCAAAGTTCCCCAAGTCTAAAGCCTCTAATGTTATGATCCACACACCCAAGAAAAGCTCCAATCTACCTCTAATCAACTAGATCACTAGAGGAATAAGAAGAGAGGGAGAGGCCAAAATGTGGAGAGGGAGGTGAGGATGGTGTTAAACTTCAACACATGAGTGAATCACAAGTTTTGGAGGAAAAAAATGGAATCTAGCAACTTGCTTGCATTATTCTTATGTGGCTACCCACTTCTCCTCTATTTATAGAGTGGGAGGTGCGATGCAAGTTGGCATCAAACCCTCCATGAGGTGGTTTGCCAACTTGGCAATTTACTCACATGTAAAATGTGAATTTCACTCGCATTTGGATTTAATTTGACTCTACATTTCATCTCATGAAATGTCTTTCAGATTAATCCCACATTAACCTCAAATGAACTCCTTCATTTGAAATTTCCTCCAAAATAAAATAATCCTTACATTAAGTAAATTAACTCTTTAATTTAATTAATTAACTTGACTTAGCTCCTTAAGTCATCTAACTTAACTCTTTAAGCTAAAAAGTGTCAACTTAACTCTTTAAGTTAACTTGACTAATTAATAGTCATATGGCACCAATTAAATTAATTCTTTAATTTGATTGATCTAATTTAATTTCTTAAAATCTTTCAATCAATTTAACAATTAAATTAATCAATCCAAAATGACTAAAAAATTAGCCGATCGATTTTCTCCACAAAAACGGCAATGGTGAATTTTCTAACTTCTTAGAGTATTTCTCCCATAAAATAGAACTTCCTTTAGGCTTTTGTGTATGACCCATTAGGTTCTCCCAATCATTAGACATGAGCTCACAACTCTTGCGATATTTAGAATATCAAAATATTTACACTAGTTTAAATTCCTTTAAACTAATAACTTTTTCAATAAATCTCTATTAATTGAAGAGTACCCAATTTTCATGGTCAATGTCTAGCCTCTAGCCCATGGAGCCCAATTAATTGATCGAAATGAATATTCTCTTGGTGAACCATTCTAGCTTTATGCTTGCTATGAAAATACGGTCATTCCGTCTCATATCTCCCGAAAAAGGCCTAGGACAAGAATTTGTCGGCTCCCTAATAGCCTCAATAACTATGTTTCTATTTTCAATGTTCAATTCCTTTTTATGATCTCATCTTTGGAAAAATTCTTTTCCAAATTATCATACTACCTTGGCCAAGAATTTTTTAAAATCAATTATTATAGAATACATAGGAGATCCACTCGCCTTTCACAGCGACAAGGAGATGGATCCAATCTTGAATCTCACAAACCTCTATGTCTAAGTTGCTCATATCCAATCTCAACCCTAAAGACTCATTATATGTTCAAGAAAGAGTCAAAGCACAAGAACCTAAACACAAGGTTACCATGGATCCTTAGGTCAAAGGATTAATTATATGTATTAGTGTAAGCTAGAGAACTTGCCACTTCGGCAATCTAGTGAATTCTCTAGTAGGCCTTCAGTGAATGTTTTATTTAACAAGTATCTATTAACAAGCACCCATATCTAACATGGATTGGTCATGAAACAGAGCAATATCCAACTCATTAGATTTATGTATCGTTTGTGCAAGACTATCTAAATTTTAGATGCCTCATCTTATAAGATTCTATGACTTGGAATATTTTAAAATCACGATTATGTAAGACTTATTTCATGATCACCACCTAGTGTGTAATCAAGTCCCATAGTCATGTGTGATTTAGGGGCTTCAACCAAATGCTAGTGAAGTAAAATAAGCATAAGATGAATATGGCCATTTAATTTGAATTTCATTCAATCAAGATTATATAACAAGTGAAATTATTTGTATGCCAATCTAATTGCCTACAGGGCACTATTCCAACATATTGAGGTTGTCTTTCCAAGGTTTGCACTTTGCAATTGACTTAGAAGGCTTTGTTTGAATATTTCATGCTGAGGCAGACTTTGTCAAGTCTCGACTCTTGGAAGGTATTTTTTAGTGTCTAGAAAGAGTAGATTCTCTTTGATAGGCTTGAAAATATGTTGACTTTGTTTCATTCGAGAAGAAATTTTTAGGTTTTGTATAGACTACTAGGTTAGATGTAAGTGTTAGACTTGCGTATTGCAGTAAGGTCGAGATATGTCTCACTTTAAGTTCCATATAGGACTTAGATTTTCTCATGAGGCTTTCTATATTGGAGAATCCTCAAGGTCGCACTATAGAATTTTGTGCTCTTTTAAGTACTTGATCATTTTCTCGAGTTTGAGAGGCTGTTTTCTTAGCTAGAATAAGCTTTCAAGATAACTCATTATTTTTTGTTCTAAGTAATTGCGAGGTGGGTGTTTTTGCAGTAAATGGCTACAATATAACTGACTTTATTTTTGATATCATGTCATCTTTTGAATTCATGAGTCCTTATTTGACATTGACATTTTTACATCAAATCATCACTCTGCTTTTGGAGTTAGACATTTTCAGACATTAGGTCATTGCTTTGGCAAGTTAGAGTTTCCAACTAAACTAGGATTCGAGTTCTTTGGCTCAATGTGGAGTTAGCACTTGCTAGGATAAGGAGGTAGCATTTACTTTGCTAGGAATTTAGCTATATGATCCAGCATTAGGAGACAAGCTTCAGGTGTTTTGGGAGCTACTCGGGCGATTGATGTCTTTTTCAAGCACTCGGTGGGTGCTAGGAAAGGTGTTTAAGCATAACTTAGAATCTTGCTCAAGGCTTGACATTTTTGAGGTTTCTTTTGATTTTTGACAAAGCTTTATGCTCAATGAATGACCAAGAAATTTTGTAGGTAAATCTTTATGCTCTAAATATCTTTTAGGTTTCTTGCAAAATTAAGTTTTTTAGGAAGCTATTCAAAGTGCTCAAAGGTGTTACTTTGAAGACCATTTGGGATGTACTATCACATCACGACATTTTGTGCAACCTCTAAAGTTCTTGTTAGGAAAATGACACTTCGTGCACCATAGATTCTTCCACTTTATGCAGTTCTAATTCCTTTGTTGGGAGTATCTCTTAGTGAGTCTTTTTGAGAGGTTTCACAATGATTATGGTTTGCACTAGCACCATTTTATTTTTCTTTAATGATTAAGTGTTAGCTAGATGCAAAGTAGCTTTTGTGCTCATAGTATTTTCAAATTACATGTTTCTATTATGGGAGTTGGAGTATTGTCATACTCCTTCTAGCACTAAGTTACTTGAAAGACTCATCATTTATAGAACTCGTCGCTTTTGTGTCATCGTCTATATATTATTGTGCTTTTGTATTTACCTCCTAATGGTTGCCTTCTTAGGGTAGTTATTGTGGAGTTTTTCAAGTGGGCATATTAGTGTAGCATCAGACATTAACTTATTATTAGGACACTAAATGCCCATTAGGCTTCTAATTGTGTTTTGTGCACTGGTTACCCATGGAGCACTCGGCTATGCTAGGGTATCCAGCTCCTACTAGATACATGTCTACTTTGTACAAAGCTTAGGTAGCCACTTTGGGTGATTGGTGCCCATCCTGGCCACCTATGCTAGGTGTTGTTCATTAGAAGCTAAGCACCAGACCATTAGATCTTTTTTAGGATACTTGGATTTCACCAAATATCATCGATTTTCATTCTTTTGGTAGATCAACTATTCAGAGAGCATTTAAAATTTTTGCCAAAACTTGGTGCTTTGCAAGTGACTTGAAAAAACTTTTGTTGGATTGGTGTGTGTGCTTAGTTAACTTGTTGACTCCAAGTGCTATTTGTTATCAAGGTGAGCATGAGGTGTAATAAAGGCATATAAGTGAGTCCCAAAGCCTTTTCTTATTAAATTTTGTTGTAAGTTCCCTTGAAGAGGTTTTTTTATTGAGTTAGGTAGATTAGCACAAGAATGTATTTGGGAACCTTACTAATGAAGTCTCACCGTGATACTTAGTTAATTGATTTGAATTCAATTGGATGCCGTATGGGTGAGGTTCTATCACATTGCTCAGTGATTTGCTTTCAATGTAGTTGTGTGCCTTGCTGGATAGGGCTTGTAAAAATTATGCTAATATTTTGTAAAGAATCTCATTTAAAGGGTCTTAACTTGATTGATAATAGCAAGAGTGAAGTTTGGTTGGAGGCCTCATTTGAGAGGACTTTATTATTAGTGCTAAGTATTGAGATGATGTCAAAATGTGAGCTTTGTTTAAGCGGTCTTATAACCGAACATCAAGTTATTACAATGAAGAGTGGCATGCAGGCGTACCTTCAGAAAGGTTCAATAATTGATATGGGGTATGCAACCATGTGCCTCCTGAAGACCTTGTAATGGGCTTACACTTAGTTGATTAAGTATTAGCATGTCTTGAATTTTTGAAGTGTTGAGGTGTTGCCACCTTCTTTCAGTAAGGACTCAAGTAAGTTTTTTCTTGGCTACCATATATTGCCAGGAAATCATCATAATAAGATTATGCTAAAGAGTTACAACTCATCTTTTGGAAAGTTTAATTGTGGGCTTTTAAGCAGCGACCACGTATCCCTACAGAGACATTATAGTGGGATTATATTGAGGAGGTTCCACCAATCCAAAGGTATTATAGTAGACATTTTTAAGGTGGTGACCACGTGCCTCCTGTAAGGTTGTATAGTAGGATTACACCGAGGAGGTGTTGCATACTTGAGGAATTATAGTGGAATTGTTTGAGATAGAAACCACGTACCTCTTGGAGGGTTATATAATGGGCTTATGCCCGTGACGACATGCCCCTAGAGGACCATATAGTGGGATTATGCCTAGGTGCCTTCGAGAAAGCTCTAGATAGTAGTGTGTAAGTATTTCAAGCAAATCAAGTCATAGTTAGAGATTGCTATAAATAACTACATTTATTTAGGTAGATAATAGAAATAAGAAGGTATTGTCCCCATATTGGTTGACATTGGCCACATTAAAATAAGAAACTAAGTTCCTACTTGGAAACAAAATAGTACTTTAGAGTAAATATGAAATATTGAATCAAAAATTATTTTAAGGAAATAAGAAATAATCGAGAGCACCGCGAGAGACGCATTCAAGCATTGTGGGAAGTGGTCTCTTGGAGCAGACATCACCATCGCATCAAGGTTTTGGGGCATGCCTTCTTATTTGCCTATTTTCTTACTCTTATGTGACTATTTCACTAGGTCAGTTTTAGCAAACTCTTAGTGTTCTTCAAGATATTGGTATCATAGGTCAAACCTCCACTTATCTCTCTTAAGTTGCTCTGATTACTCCTCTCATAGAAATTGATGCTATATTAATTAGCAGTACAAAACTTTACCTCTAGGATTGGCTGCTTGCTAAGAGGACATTGACGGTGCTCTCTTCTTCTTGCTCTTGATCGTCTCTTGGGAGTACCCTATTTTTCAACTGCATATTTTCTAGGATATATTTGCTAGATTAGTGTCATCATTTCATCTTTTAGGTTTTGGCATTCCTCAATAGTATGTCCATAGCAATAGTGGAAACTATAGTGTTTGGGGAGGGGGGGTTGTCTCTTTGCAGACTCTATAACTTTAGGGATTGTCCAATCAAACATTGTAATGTAAAGATCTTAAGTATTTCTGTCCTTAGGGCTTTCAAGGTGTGTAAGGCTATAAATGGATATTCAAAAATTTATTTACCATTTTTATTTGTATTTGTTTATACAAAATTTATTTGCATTCATTTAAAGTGGGAATTATCCATGTTTAATTAGTAGATATTCGATTATAAATGGATACAAATATGGTAAATGCATATTCAATCTGTTCAATATCTTCTTTGAATATATATTTATTATTTTTTGATAAAAATCTCATAATCCATATATGTATATATATAAATTATAATTGAATAATTGAAAAAAAAGAATAAATTTAAAAAATTATTGTAATATAGAGAAAAAAATTGAAGAATAAAGTTAATCAACGTAATTATTTAGTTGACTTTATAATTAATATACTTAAATACCCTCATCGTCGTCGTCGTCGTCGTCATCATCATCATTAAGTGCTAATAATCAATTATAAAATTAATTATTAATTAGAAATTATGCTATTTATTTGATTGCTTTTTTTTTAATAAAATTATATAGTTTCTTCTATTAAATAAAATATGTATTTGTTAGTAGTTCATAGATTCATGTATTTGAATATTTGTAAATAGATATCCAAATACGTATCATCGAATATGAATATAAAAAAATATTTCGAATACGAATAATTTAATAAAATATGAATAAATTTGAATAATTATGATTGAATACGGATATATCCGAATTCGATTGATATTTGATGGATATGAATTCGGATATCATTTTTAATTATCCATCATATCCATATCTGTATCTGAATATTCAAAAAATTAAATGGATACTAATATAAAAATAATGTATTCGATTCGTTTAATATTTGTTTACACCCGTTAGGGCATGTACTTGAGAGGTGTCCATCTAGTGCACTGCCAACAACCAATTTGTCTTTGGCCAGGTAAGCCTCCTTCTCTTGTGATCTACATTTGCTAGTGCCTTAGGGTTTATTATTTGCTTAGTTTTGACTCGTCTCTCTGTGCGCGTGCAGATTTTCTTCAAAATAGTAAAGGGGTTTTCGAATATGAAATTTTGGGTTCTTGATGTTTTAGGTTCCACCAAGTGATGTTAGGCATCATGGGTTATGCTCCAAAAAGCTCCCAATATAAGGTCAATGATAAGAGCTTGTATTTGTCTTATTACTTGTAATAGTGCCTTCTTTACTTTTGTAGTAGCTCCACTAGTAGGTTCTCCTAAGACTGTCGGGGCAAGAACAACTGAGGAGAGGCTTTTTAGGTCACATAGGTGCTATTAAGTTTTCAAGCCTCTGATGCACACTATGATGTCGTTAACAGCTTTTACTACCTCTTATTATTATACCCTCCTTAAAAGAGTTTAGCATTTGCTCTATATATTTTTTAAGGTGTCCTCTTTAGATTAATCTTTTGAACTTATTTCTCAATTGTTTGCACCATTCAGTGGTGTGTTTGCCATTGTAATTGAAAAAAGACACCACTTTTTCAATCTTCACTTCTTTAGATCTTATTATTTTCTAAGGACGGTGCTAGATGAGGCTACGGTGAAGGGCCACAGTTAGAATCTCTGCTCTAGAGGCAACAACCAGCGTGTAGGTGGTAAATAACTAGGAGGGACTACATCTATGATCTCCCAATCCTTTGTTATCATAACTTCTTTCATCATGTATTTTGTGCTTACTAGTTTCTTGAGCGATCGCAAGCAAGCGCGCGTTCCAACCTCTCATGTGGGTTGTAGTGCCAGCAAGAGAGTTTGTACTCCAATTGTAATAGGTAATTGCTAAAGGGAATCTCCTTAGAGAGATGAATGAAAACCCACTTGTGGAGTTGGAGAAGAAA
>JACGDI010005667.1:12730-173796 GCA_014898725.1 Jacaranda copaia
CCCCCCCCCCCCCAAATTCTAATGATAGGACTATTATAACTCATCCATGTAATAGGAAGCCGCTTTTACTATAGCTCAAGTAGTAGCATTTTCTAATAGAATCATTAATATCTTTAAGGTTAATAGCAAAATGGGATCTCCATAAGGTGGTGCCCGATGTACAGGTGCTTCCTCTAGTGCAGGTTATGTGTTTGGAGCTAGCTTTAGTATCAGGTGCAATGGTACTTCAAGTTGGTGACCTTCCATTTCTCCAATGTCAGGGCAACTTGGTAGCTAAAGTCGCAAGCTCTTGATCTCGTCTATATCATCGATGTTCCTACTACATTCTTCATAGTTTCCATAGGTAGTGACAAATGATGTTGCATAGAATTGAAGTGAGGTTCTTTCCATTAGACAACAAAAGTTAGTTCATTTTCTCCAAAATGTGCACAGAGAAATTCTTAGTTCTTAAAAGTTCTCAAAAGTCAGTGATTGTTTTCAAATAATTTCTTATGCCCATGTTCTTTAAGTATTTATAGTTTTTCTTAATGGGCATAGGCCTATCAAGGTTATGTTGCTCTTTTTCATGGGCTTAATTTGTCTTTGGACTCTCTGGCTTTTTTATTTAATTAATTCATTTAGTTTATTGGGCTTTTTTTAGTTTTTTTACCAAATTACCTTGTAGTCATGATTGTCCACATTTATATTTTAAATAGACAAACCAAATCATGAAGACGCTACCTAAATTGTAGCAATATTCAAATTAAATTCATCTATTTAATTATGTAGCAAGCCATACCGTATGTAGGATAAAGTCAAATAGACCTAATTATTTAGCATGGCTAAATTTTAAGTATAAAATGTAGTTGCAAAATAGTGGCAATTGATGAGATTTGACAACACTTAACAAATCCTCCCATTCTATCAATGCTTGTAATGAAGGCTTTCTTAAAACTTTAAATAACACGACTCAACCCTGGGGCTATGCTAGCTCAAGTTACCCCAAATGATAAGAAAGTGAGGCCTATCTATTACGCCAACAAGAAGTTTAATGATTGTGAGTTGAAGTACTTGACCATAGAAAAATCCTATGCTGCCTTGGTTCGACAAAAGTTGACACATTACATGCTTACCCATATGGTCTAGTTGATATCCCACTTAGACCCATTAAATAGGCCTGTTAATGGGTAAGATATTACCCCACCCACACCCTAAATTAGCCAATTAACAATACCCAATATTTTATCCTACCCTTAAATACCCAAAATAATGGGACTATAACTTTACTCTACCCTATCTACCCACGACCCGTCAGGTCTAACCAGATGGATTTAAGATTTAAATGTATAGATTAATTTTTTAAATATACATTAGACAAATTATTTGGAATATGATACAAAAAAGTATCACTTAAATTTAATTTAATGTATACATTTAATTTAGTCATTAAATATAATTTAATAAATTTTTACAAAAAAAAAATACTATTAACAATTAATAAATATTAACTGATAATATTTGTTATCTACTTCCACATTTACCATATGTTCTCTGTACTTTTCAATTAAATTAACTATTTACCTTCCCTAATATTAACTGTTCAATTAGAGCTTAGATAGGAATTTTTTTTTTTAACAATATAGAGCTTTATCCTACAAACAAACTTAAATAAAAAAGTTTAGGAAATATTTTTTTAATAGGATTTCAATTAACTTTTTAATATATATTGAAAAATTATATCAAAAGTTCTTAAATATTTCTTAAAATATTTATTTGGTGTATTTATTATTTCTTAAATAAGATATTTATTTCATGTATTTATTACTAACTATTTAAGTACTTTCACAAATATTTTTAACTTAATCTTTATAAAAATTAAAAAATATTTTTAGTTATATATATTAAAAATGTATCATTATTATACATTTAATTTCGAGATAGATAATTTTGAAATTATTAGGTTAAATCTAAGTATAGGTTAATGGGTAATTTTAGGATACAGGGTAGGTATATGGGTAATTTAAGTTATGGACCCTACTGAGACCCATTACATTAAGAGCGAACATAGGTCTGGGTATCACATTTTGGGCCTAGGGGTTGATAGGCTTTCATTGAAGTATCTTTTTAAGTATAAAATGGTGTCTCAAAATGACATTAACAGAATGCATTTTTAACAAAATAATTTAGAAAAGATACACATTTGCCCAATTAAAGCACAAGGAGCATCAACTAACAATCTAACAAGAGGCCAAAATAATTAAATAAAAAAGACCACTAAGCCCACCAAATTAAACACACTTAAGATAGGCCCTAACCTAAGTAGGTTCAAGCCCACCAAGGACTCAACTAGTGTAAAACTAGCTCTCAAAGTCAAAAAAGCATAAAACTGATCATTTTTTTTCAACTCGAGCTCTATCTCTATACAAGCGCATTCGATTAATAGAAGCCCAATAATTAATGATTTATGGAAAGGATCCAAAGTCCATTTTCTTGCAACATTATCTAGCAATGTCTATGGAAAATTCCTTTCTGACATACATAATGTTGATAATACAAACAAGATATAGAACTTGAGACTTCAATGCTACAATGGCAACCAGGGAAAGAAAAGCAGTGAACAATTGATAAAATGTACAACATGTCCTAGAGACTTAACAAGCACCAAACATGCCCTGAGCATCAGAGGTGCCATGCTACAAAACCTGCTATTTGGAGGACCAACGCAATAGAATACTCAAGAATCTATGATGGCATAGGCAAAAGACACCTAAAAAAGGACCACAATAGAAATAATGGCCTAATACATTGCTTGCAAGGCGACCAACCTAAAGCACTTGGAGAAAAAGATGGGTGACTCTACCACCACCTCCCCTAAGGTTGGTTGCCCATACATCGACTAGATAGTAGAAAAGGATAGGCACAAGAGCTCAAAAAGCAATACAACACTTAAAGCTGGTTGCTGCCTTTGGTACCACAAATTCAAGTGACCAATCACTCAAAACTTGATAAAGTTGGAGATCTCCAAGAGTACTTAGATGACGACGTGGCATGTTTGGAGCTGTATGCCGAATGGAACACACTTTTACCTAGCTTAACCAATTGCCTACTGGAACTATTAATGAACATAAGAGAATGGTACAGTGCCACTTAGACAACTTCTTTGCTAACTAGAGATACCCTAAGACTGCAACGTACTCAGTTGCTATAAAGTAGAAGGAAGAGAAATGCCTGTGAGAAAATTTCATCCAAAAAGTGGATAAAATTCCCTACATCAGCTCAAAAATCTTTCTAGCATTGTACAACAAATGTGAGGTATAGAAGGCTCAATAAACCTATAGTGAATAAACGCTCAACCACTTCAAGAGAGCTCTTAATTTAAGTCAAAAAGGCATCCATTCAAAGAGACAAGCGATGCCAAAAGCTAGAGTTTGGAGAAGTATTGGGGCTTCCGTAATAATAGAAAATGTACTATAGAAGAATGAAATTGTTTGAAGAGGGAGATTGAAAAACTATTCTAGTTAGGATGCCCTGAGGAGTTTGTTTCTAAGTAACGAGAAACTTAGAAAATAACCTAGATTTAAACATGGAGGACAACTAAAAGATATTATAATAGGCATTAGAGACTCGAAGAGAGCCATACAACATAGGGCAGATAATTTAATTAGGGGGCTATATCAATAATTTCGAGCAGATCTACTGGAGGTGAATCCACTACTACAAGAAACCCTTCATGGAGATTCTTAAAGTTCAATGGAATTAGAGGCAAACCCCCTAAAGTACTTCTAGAGGTGAGCATAACTAAACATACATGAGACAAGGCATATAAAACTAGAAGGATGAAAGCATATAATACTCTATTACTTGAGAAGGCTCTAAGCTGGGGGTATATCAATGAGAAAAAATTATAACTTTGTGACTCATCACAAAGCTGGATACAATATGAGGAAGACTCCGTAGAAAAATAGAGATCACAAAGGCAAGAACATATAAATTGCATAACACAAAATAGAAAAGGACACCTTTAATTAGGAACAATCCCAATCTAGGGATTAGAAAGCTCACTTATTTCATGTGACTTGCTCATCTCTGAAAGTCAAGTTAGATTTATGGTAGCTTTAGATCAACTTTTCTTTTCATGATAAAGTTTTTTCCCCATCTAGAAGATGGCAAGCATCATTTCAAAGTTAGTGAGATATTCAACTCTATCCTAACATTTACTTTGAATATTACCTGTAAACCTCTCAAAGGGCAAAAACTACATAAGCTAAGCAATAATCCATAGGATACCTAAAGGGCTCTATTTAGATAACATCATCTTCATAGAATTCTCTAGAGGCTTTCTTTATGGAGTAGAATGACACTTCTATAACACCCCCAAGAAGGTCTGCAGGAATAAAGATAGCAATAAGACCCTAGGCATGTACTAGGGCAAGATCCCAAAGGTGTGGAATAATGACTTACTGATAAAATCTGAGGTGCACTCTATGGCAAGATCTTAGGCACTTGAAATATTGGCTTTTGATGAGATCCCTGACATGTTCTTCAATAAGATCCTAGGTACTTTATGTGTAAGATCTTATGCAGGTAAAATATTAACTTGCAATAAGATCCTGGGTGCGCACTACAGTAAGATCCCAGGTGCATAAAATACTTGCTTGTGGTAAGACTCTAGGCTCTCAATGAGGTAAGACCCTAGGCATGTGAAATAAATCAACAAACAAGGACAACTATAAGACCCCCAAGGATGATACTTAGCAAATAAATAAGGACTATTACATGACCGCTAAGGAGGCATGCAGCAAACCAGTAAAGATAGTTATAGACCCTCCTATAAGAAGCATATGGCAAACCAGTAAAGATAGCTATAAACCCACCTATAAGAACTGTAAGGGAACACCCAATAATAAAGACTGTTATAAAACCCCGAAGGGGACTACTATAAGACTCACAAGGGGTGCGCAACAACAAAAATTACTATAAGACCCTTAATGGGGCATGCATAAACGAAGATTATCTAAAGATCCCTATAGGGTATAAGAAATCAAGTTTACTAAAAAAACCCAAAGGAGCTTGCAAAAAATTAAGTTCATTGTCAAATCCCTAAGAGGACTTGCAAACCAGCATTCACATGTTAAAATCTTGAAGTATCATACACAAGGAAAAAAAAGAAAGTGAGAAAAAAGAACCACCTCATGGGAGAACCCCAAAATTGTGAAAACATGACAAAGTGCAAGTAACATACAACATCGATAAATCTTCAATCATGTGATCAACAAACTACCAACAATGAAAGAGTGCAAAAGCTATTGAAACATCCATAATGAAGGAATAAAGCCTAATGAAATTGAAGTACACAAATTGCAAAAGATGTCCAACATATACTTGGCCATAAAAAAATAATATCACTGTAGTAAGATCCTAAGCACACCCTATGGTAAGCCCTTGGGCATGCAAAATGACATCTCTAAAGTATGACCCTAAGGGGCTCGTAAACATCTCCACAATAAGACCTTAAAGGGCTCACAAAAATTTTCTTATGTGGAACCCCAAAAAGTGTGTGGGATTATGAAATTTAGCATAAGGCTGAGGGGGTTCTTTGAATGACATCTACACAAGAGATTCTAGATGATCCCCACAGCTAGAAGGTGAATGAAAAATTTTAGGACATTTTAGAGGCATAAAGCTTTGCCAAAGATCCTGGCAAACCCTGGAGATAAAGTTTAATAAAAAAATTCTAAGTTAGTAATAGAGCATAAAGCTCCACTAAGGAAGCATAAGTGATCCCTAAAGCATAGAGCTTAACCAAACGTTTCAAGTTATTCATAGAGTGTAAACTCCTATGAAAAAATTCGAAAGCATTCATGAAGCATAAAACTTTGCCAAAAACCATAAGCAGCCTTTAGAGTATTACCTAAACAACCACCCTAAGTAGGCGACCTTCGAGCCGCCCTAGTTGCCCAATGATAGTCTCCCATCTATCCCTACTGCTCTCTAGTTAGCTTCAATTTGTTGCTTGCATTGAACTTACTCTTTTTTCTCCTCAAAGAAGCCTCAAGAAAATTAACACACAGTTTCACAATGACCACTAAAAGAGTTAGTAGGAAAGAAATAAGGTAGATAACACCTAGAGAAATATAAGATATTTATGAAGTGTAAAGCTTCGCCAGCAGTCCTAAGGGATCTCTAGAGTATAAGCTCCGCCAACAACCTTAAGAGGTTTCTAAAGCATAAAGCTCTATGAGAAACTCTATGTCACTTAAAAAGCACAAAGTTTTGCTAGAAGATCCTAAATAATATCTGGAGTGTGAAGTTCCACCAAAAATTGTAAGTCATTTATAAGCCCAAAAGCTCCACTAGAGATTCTAAGCAACCTCTAAAGCGTAAAGCTCAACAAAAAAATTCTAAATGATTCACAAAGTAAGGACAACTACAAAAAGAATGGCTAAGTCCCTAGATGGCCCACAAACTCCAACTCATCATAGAAACTAGACCTACGCTTCGATAGTTCTAATTTCTTCAAAGTGAGTAAACAAAGCAAATTGCCAATACCAATAAAGATTTTATCTAAAACAAGAGCATCCTTTGGCTCATCTTTTAAAAAATCCTCTTCTCTAGACTTAGACTTTAGATTCAATCTCAGTTTTGATGAAGAAGATAAATTAAATGTGCTCACTTTGCACACCCCCACAATCTAAAATAGGACTATAAGATGCATGCAAAATAGGGCTCGTGAAACTAAAAAAACATTGTGGCACTGCATGGGGACTATCCTTGAGAATCTGTGTAACTTTAATGCCAGCACAACCACCTGAGACTATAGGTGCCCCACCAAGAGAAGTTTTAATTAATTACATTAATTATTAATTAACTGAATTAAGTTAAAATTAAATTAATGAAATATTAAATTATTTAATGATAAAAATAAATTGGCAAAATGTCATGACTAGGTAAAATTAAAAATGAAAATTAAAAAAAAAGTATACTTTCAATTTGAAATAAATGGTTATTGAAACATAGCATCACACACAACTTACGTATAATGTTACAATTGTTAGTCATTATTACTAATCAAAGTATTAAGTTAAAACGAATTTTATTATATCAAAATCATATATGATTTTCATAAATTTAATAGCAATAAAATATTATTATATTTCGGATGATAATTTTATCATGCGACATGAACAATAAGGTACATGCATATATGTCTTTTTTTAATTACTATCCAAAGGCGAGGGTTAAGGTGATGCTATTACAAGTGCAAAAGTTTTGGCTAGTGAATAAGTAAGTAAGTACGTCCCTTACATCAAATCCAAAAGCAAGAACAAGTACAAAATATAAGGCTATTTCTTGAAAAGTCAACAATGTCAAAAATTCATCAAATGTCAACTTTAGGTTGATCCAAATGTATAGGATGAATATTCTATATTCCTAGCAACAAAAAAAGGGCATAATAAAAGAAACCAAATTCTGCTCTTAATTTCAACAATAGATGGAAAAAACCATTAGTCATGAAGAAAACCAAATTCTTCCTGGCCACCATTGACTTATGAAGATTTTATGTCCCCTCAAAACATAGAATCAAAACCAAAGATTAAATAGAATTTGCACAACAAGATTTTAGTCTATCGATCCAAATTGGTCACTGGACAACTTTTAGTTGTGTGAAATTATCTACTATTGTAGCAGGCTCAAAATATGTTCCAATGGTGGTCAAAAAACAACTTATATCTATCCCAAAATTATAATAACAACTAGCATCAGTCAAAACAAAATTAGGTGGCATAGAATTATTGGGAGAACTATGTAGCATCTCAAAACCATTTACATAATAATTGATGAAAGAATAGCTATAGAAGGGTCATTTATCAACTACACATAAATTGTGGATCCTTTTCCAACCTCTACTACCCAAAGTCTACAAGATTGTAAGGTAGATTAAATTAAATAATGGTTGGATCAAGCTAAACACATATGGTGTGTCTAAGGGAAATCTAGGTTCATCAAGAGTTTGGGAAATTTTGAGGGAAAAAAATAGCGATTCAATTTTGGCCTCTGCTAAATATTTTGGACACACTGAGCTACACTTTAGTTGAGTTACATAAGCTCCTTAAAAGCTTGGAATTTTCTAATGATCTTGGCTACACTTAAATCTAGGCAAAAGTGGATGCATTATGCATCATCTATTTAGTTGATTTTACACAGAAGGTATATGTGGATGCCAGCACCTACTCATTTAATTCAAAAGATTAATATTAACTTTGATGGTCAAGCTCGCACATATATTTTGTGAAGGGGATCAAGTAGCAAATTTCATAGCAAACCTCGCTTGTAGCTCTTTTTTATCCCAAGTTTTGAGACGGAATGATTTTCATGGACATATCACTAGGATCATTTGCATGAGACAAGCTAGCTCACTATTTTATAGAGTTTATTGATGTAAAAGGAGTTCTACTCCTTATTTTAGGGCATTTTTTACCTTCATGAACTCTTATACAATGTCTTTTGACACTTTTTGATGTCATATATACAATAGATAGGTGTAAACTATATCCCTATCCTCTTTTCTTCACAAAAATAGAAAAAAAGAGAGAAAGAAATACATTGTTAACTCTCTTGGTTAAAAAATAAAGTTTTGACTTCTAACAAGCATGTATAATTCAAAATAGAATTCAAATACTATGTCTCTATTCTCAATATTCAACTCTATTGTGGGATCTCATCTTTGGAAAACTCTTTTTTCAAATTGTTACACCACCTTGTGCAAGAATGTTTTGAAATTGATCATTATAAAATAAATAGGAGTGCACTCGCCCTTCATAGAGATCGACAGTTAGATTCTATCTTGAATCTCATAAACTTTCATGCCCAGTAGCTTATGCCCAATCTCTACCCTAGTGGCCCATTAAATGACCAAGAAAGAGTCAAAAAATGAGGACCAAACGTAAGGTTACCATGGATCCTCAAGTCAAAGGACTAATAATATGCATTAGCGTAAGTAGGAGAACTTGCCATTACCAACTTGCCACTATGGCTATCAGTGGATTTTCTAGGTGGGTTTTCAATATCTTATTCTCTAATAAACACCTACTAGCATGCATCCATATCTCATACAAGATTGCTTATAGAATGGAGCAACACCAACTATTGGATTTATGCATTAGTAGTACAAGTCTATCCAAATCTTATATGTTCTATCTCATAAGTTCCTAAGACTTGGAAGGTTTAAGATCACGACCATATAAGACTTATTCCATAATTATCATCCAATGCATAACCAAGTCCCATAGTCTAGTGTAATCTAAAGGCTTCATCTAAATGCTAGTGAAGTAATATGGAGCATAAGATAAAGATGTCCATATAAAGAATATCATTCAATCAAAATTGTTTTTACAAGGAAATAATTTTACAAGGCCAATCTAATTGGCTTGCTGGGTACTATTCCAACAAAAACATCAGTATGGAATCACAAAGATCAAAATAATTTGTGGCCATGAATTTTAGGAATGAGGATAGAAGACATAAATTTGAAGCTAGAAAAGAATGCAAGACAGGCAAAATCTAAGATAATGACACTCACATGGGATGATTCCGATAGTGAGGAGTTCCACAATGAGGAAGAGTGATTTATGGTTATCACCAAGCAACATTCTTGGAATAAAAAATTATACTTGGTCTATGGATATTCTAGATATATGATAAAGGATGCACTTATGTTCCACTAGATCAATAAGTATCGTACACGAAATGTTATCTTTCTAGACAACTTTGAGAGGCACATTATTGATAATAGATTTACCAATAAAATTTTATATATAGCTTGATGTAGGCCTTAAATACAATTTGCTTATTATTATTTGGATGAGTGACAATGAATATTAAGTAAAATTCCATTCAACTTACTACGTTGTTAAATTGGATGAAAGGTAGTATTTACTATTGCTATGACAAGAAACATTTTTCATACTACACTTGATGATTTAACCTATCAAAATACTGAATATTTAACTATTACAAATGGAGAAAATTAGACATTAAAAAGTATAATGTGTCCCATCAACATAGAACTCATTCCTCATATCACAAAAAAGATCTTGTTAGAGGGCTTTCCAAATCAACTTTTCAAAGGATAAGATTAATTACACTTGCCAAAAAGGAAAACAAATTGGAATTCCAATCAAACCTAAGAATGAAATCACTACTAGTACTAATGTTTTTAAGAATTATTTTCTTTTGACTATGAAATAGTGAATTCCTCTTTATCATTTTCCCATTGACTTGTATGGAAAATTGAAGAGGGATAAAACTTTTATGTCTTTAATAGAGGCTAAAATGGCCTCTATTGAGATGTGTGAGGGTAATATTTGGCATCTTAATAGAGGTAAATTGCCTCTTTTAAAGGTAAGTTTGCCTTTGTTAATAGAAATTTTGTTTTGATTTAATTTAAATTGAGAACTAATTTTAATAAGTTTCATTTTATAAATGTCAAGTTTTCAAGATGATCTCAATGAAAATTTAATGAAATGCCAATCAAGAAAAGAGGTAGGTAACGCCAATTTTGAATGTAAAAAAGGGTTATTGACCTTGATCATAGTGGTGGTGATTTTGATAGTGATTATGAAAAAGAAGAGGAGGTGTACTTAAATCTTAAAGAAAAAAAGAGTTAGAAAAGAAATTTCTTCCGAACAAAATATTAGAACCATTTTGATAAATTTATTTGTGAAGTTGACAAGGTGCAAAATGGTAGACTCAACTATTATAGTAGAGAGATTAATATTGACCCAGAATTACATGGTATTACATCTCTTAAGCATCACTTTGGATCTTGCCAAAAAATAGATAAAGTTGCAACAAGTCAAACTAGAAGATTAATGCAATCCCTAGGGTATGTGAAAAAGAAGTCCATCTTGTTGCTTGGAAATTTGAACAAGATAGGCACTAAAAATTTAGGTTTTAAGCACTTTATGTTGGTTGCATGTCCTATGTTGTTTATTTGATCTTGCAGGACTATAACCAAAGATATTTATAATATATACATAACTAAAATGGTAAAGTTGAAGTCTTTTATGAAAATGCATAATTGGGGAAATTGATAAGATCTTCACTCTGACGGTTGATAACTCTTCATCAAATGATGGTGCAATTTTGCACTTGCAAAAAAGGGTTGATGTTTGGGTATAAATATGTTAGGAAGGAAGTATGTATATTTGAGGTGCATTGCCCATATTATTATTCTTAATGTGGTGGATAGTTTAAAGGGCAAGGATGAGCATTTGGCTACCTCTCATATTAGAAAAGCCATAAGGTTTGTTCATAACTCTAGCTAGGTACAAAAAGTTTTGGAGTGTGTTGAGATTGAAAAATTAGAAATAAACAAGTTGGTAAGTCTTGATATACCTTGGTGGAATTCCCCCTACTTGATGTTGGAGGACACAATAAGTCCTAAAAAGCTTTTACTGATTTTGGAGATGTAGATTTTGGCTATGTGAATGATCATTTTTGAAGCAGTTATAACATGGGATTCCATCAAAGTATGATTGGGAAAGGGCTAACTGATTATTAAAATTTTTGTTTCATTTCTATAAGCTCACTTTGTCCAATTTCAATTCTTTTTATGTTATCTCTAATACCATATTTCATGAAAAGTGTCATGGAGATGCTTCTTAAACCTAGTTAAATGGTGATGATTTTAAATTAAGTGATATATTGAGAAAGATGAAAGAAAAATTTGACAATTTTTTAGGAATAAATGACCGCATCACAAATTGAGTTAATGGAATTTTCGATTGATATATGTATAATTATACTATAAAGAGTATGATCATGAAAGAAAATATGAAGCATGGCATGTTGGAATTGTTTCATAAGTATAAGCTGAGATAAGTTTCAAGAAGTCCACATCTCTCCTCAACCAATCTATCAAATCCATTTACTAGTATTTCTTTGTCTACATTATGTGATTGTAGAACATATTTGAAACATCAATTTAAGGAAACAAAATGGAGGACAAAAAGTGGTCATGTAAAGTTGGAGTTGGAGAAGCATTTAGCTAAGGAACTTGAGGATGATGAAGAGTTGATATATTAAAGTGGTGGAAAATTATTTATCCTAGGTTTCCTATTCTCTCCAAGATTGCTCATAACATATTGGCAACTTTAGTTTCTGTAGTTGCTTCAAAGGCAGCATTTAATATAAGTGAGTGTGCTCTTGATGCACTTAGCAACTCTTTATCTCTTAGAATAAGTTGAGCCCTTATTTATGCTCAATATTGATTTTCTTCAGATTTAAACCTAATAAAAAGGATAGGAATGGCAATGGAGTAGGTCTAAGCCCAAATCCAAATTCAACTTGCCCCAAATGGGGTAGATTTGAGGTGGCGTAACGAGGTATGGGTCAATGTATAGGACAGAATTTTCAAAACTTGAAGGATTTTGGGTGGGTATGGGTTTTACCTAACCTATCCTAGACTTGCCTCGTATAAGATATATATGCGATAATAATAAATATTATATATATTTATATTATCTTTTTTGTTGAATTAAGAATAACATTCAAAATAATTTAATGTTTTTACTTTTTAGTTCTCTATAGTCTCTTCTCTACTCACCCCGCCTTCTCTTCCTTACTTATATTATCTACTTCTTCTAGAAATGAATAAATGAGAAAAGGGAAAATTTTATTTAATTCAAAAAAGCCAAAACAAAAGCCTTAAGTTTATACTCTTTTTTTTCTTTTTGATTCGGTAAGTTTATGCTTGTTGTTTCTATTTTAACTTGACTAAATTGTTGGAACTTGAAATAGAATTATGGGGAACTAAAACTGCTAGTTCAAGTATAATTTTCACATGGTTTTTACCAATTAAAAAGCTTCAAAAAATTGTTGACTTATCCAAATTCTTAATTTTTTAAGCACTCCACTGAACCTAAAGAAAATGTCTTCTACACTGACAAAATGAAAAATATTATGTCAACTTCTATTTTATTTGATCATACGTCTTTCATGTTTTTCCTTAAACATTTTGATTTTCTTTGTTCTATTTGAGTTGGTGGGTTAACAAACAAGATGAGGCAAGGTAGGTTTTTTTTTTTTCGGATAGGGTGGGGTGTGGGGTAGAATGGGTCTAGGGGGTAGGGTATGGGTTGAGCCAAACCCATCCCAACATGTCCATTATCATTCCCAAAAAAGTAGGATTTGAGGAAAATTGAAATAAGTGACAGATATATGATTTAATTTTACATTTATTCTCAATTGAATTCCACTTATGAGTTATGATTTTACTTAGTTCATGATTTTCTTTTCTTTTTGTTTTGTAGGCTTGAAGAATATGGGGGTCAATTCAACTATCTTCAATATTTGATTATCTTGCAGTTATCACAAGTTATAATCTACTGCCTATACTCTAGTTCTTTGCTTTTGTTTATATTATAATTCATGAATTTTAATTGAACATTTAGGTTGTAATTTTGAGAATGTAAAATGCAATCATAAATGATAATTTGTGCATATCATTATCCCATTATTTAAAAAGATTAGTTTTGTAATTAATGACCAAATCATTTTATAATGAATTAGCCTTTGTTAATACAATTTAATACATTGGCCAAATTAGAATTTGGTTCCTCTATGTATTTTATCAAAAACATCTAAAATATTTATTAATATATATGTAATAATATGAATAATAAAAAATAAAAGTCAAATTGGATACTTGAACCCAAACTTGTTCATCACTTAATTATATTTTAGGTTGATCATGAGTACCCAAGCCCAAGCTACCCCATCCAATGCCCACAACTAAACTAAAAAACAATATTAACAACTTAAACATTCCTCAGGTCATCCTACCAATATAATTATTGTTGATCCGCAAGCTAATAGAATTATTCCAAAGTAAGAGAAGAAACAATAAATGACTCAAATTGTACATTTTTGTAAATGATTGAACCAAAGGACATCAAGGAAGCCTTGAGGGATTTGTACTAGGTAGATGTTATAAAGGAAGAACTAGAATAGTTGGATAAAAATGAGGTTAGAAATGTGTTGAATAACCAACAGATCACCTAATTATTAGTACCAAATTAATGTTGTGAAACAACCTAGATAAAACCAATAATCACTAAGGATATGATTAACTAGCAACTAAAGGCTATAGCCAATAGAAAGACATTGATTAAGATGAAAATTTTGCATTAGTAGTTAGACCTAAGTCAATTCACATGCTTATTGCATTTGCATCACATGCCAAATTTGTGCTTTATCAAATGGGCATGAAAAGTACTTTCCTAAAATGGTTCCATGAAAAAGAAGTATTTGTTGAGCAACCCCCTAGTTTTAAAAACAAAGATGTTCATGTCACACTTTCAAATTTTTAAAAGCTTTAAAATGGTTAAATAGGCTCATATAGCCCTGGTAGAAAGGTTTAAGCAACTTTCTCATAAGTAATTATTTTCAATTGAAATTATTTGTACAACCCTACTTTCTAGCTCATAATTAAAATAATATTAATAATTAAAACATGATCCCAATTGAATAAACTTTAAGTTAACAAGTTAGACCTTAATTAAATCTTAATAACATTGATTAGGAAATAATTGATAGAAGTTGAGAGACCGAAAGATAAAGAGATAAGTTGATTTCAAGAAACTTAAGGTGTTGGGGTTACCATGTGAGATTACCGAGCCATTCAGTTTTATTTCCAAAATTCATTTTCATTTTCAACTATTTTTAAAAGCTAAAATGGTGGCTATAATTTTGAAATGGAAATGAAAATGTGTTTGGATGAATTGTTGAAAACTAATTATTAGAATAGGTACATGGTTGAAAAGATAGTTGGCTTATATTTTTTATGTTTAAAAAAAAAAAAATTTTTGAAAAAGATATGTATACTTTATTAAATTTAAAATGATAGTGGGTATTTTATGTCAAATTAAATTTAAATTTAATTGACGTGATAATAGGATGATATGATAAATATAGAAAGAGTTTGAAAATGAAAACAGAAATGCTATGAGCGAAAATATAGAGAAAGTGATAGTTTTGACTTTTTATTCCTGGGTGAAAATGGAAATGGGGTGTGGAAATGAAACCAAATAGCCTGTAAAACTTCCAAAGCTGAATTGAAAATTCATGGTGCAATTGAAAATGGCCAGAAAATTTTGGGGCCTAATGGAAAAGCAATTAGATATCTTGGGGTCAATTTAGAATTTCAAAAAATATATTTATATAAATATTTCCAACCTTGCAATTTCTAATTCTCAAAAACATATCCAAACTAAATACGAAAAAATTGTGATTGAGAAAATGGCTAGAGAACCTAAAACTAATATAAAAATTAACTCTTTCTTATCGCCAGTAGCATTTGGATACAAAATACTCTTCAAATACCCATAAATTATTTAAAAATTAGACGCAACAATGGTGCTTTGATGGGAGTGGTAGTGGAATGGTCTACCATGGCAAGAGTGCAACAAGTGATGAAGGGAAAAGCAATGTAGCATGATAAGGATCATTTTGGTGGTATCAATTGCAAGAAATAGTGGCCAAGAACAATGGAACAAGCACGAAGGTTGGCAACAATGCACAAGGATTTGAATAGCCAATTAGTCAGCTACAACATTAGAATCAAAATTGTTTGGGTTTTTACTCCCCAAATTGAAACATAGCTACTAGTGGGAATAGCAACCAACTTTAGTTGCAATGATAGTAAATTTAGTTCTAAACTTAATCGGACTGATATTAGACTTTAAATTGAACCCAAATGTGATTCAATTTAGATAAAAGTTCAAATTTTAAGTTATTGAATTAAAGTCTTTAATTTCAATATTTTGATGGAAATTTAATTATAATCAATTTACTCTAAGTTTAAAGATCAAATTTTATAATTATGGAATAAACAAACAATTATAAGAACCAAACCTACTAAATTGAGAAATATCAAATAGTCTATTGAAAAAGCTTCTGCTCCAAAATGTTCAAATGAAATATGGTTTGGCAAGTCTCTAATAGAGGTCGAACTCAACTCAATTGGAGGTGCATAAGTCAAACCTACAACCATAAGGAGCTAGTTAGGCTTCCTAAGATGGTCCTCAACTATGACCCTTTGATACTTAAGCCAGTCTTAGGTAGGGGGAATAGATAAGATTGTAGTTAGGGTAGAATATAAAATGATCTACATACTTTCCTATGGCTTGGAGTTGGGACATTTATAAGATATGTGAATTGGGATTTTATTATTGACTCCTTACTATGTTTTAGTGAGCTATTCCCTTTTAAGGATATATTGGGCCTTCTCTAAAAGGATCAACCAAATGCTCCACCTAGGAGGGTAGGGATGCGGCACCCTCGCCCTACCATATGATAGCTTTAGCACGAACAAAAAGTTCATTGCTAGTTATTAAGGCAAGGAAAAAAAAGAATGTACTAGTAATCTGTTTACATTAAGTGCAATCACCCAATATCAAGTTAGCGCATCAGAAACTCCCTACCTAATCTAATTATTGTTGGGTGCTTGGTTTTGGGTCATGATCATGTAGACTAGTCACCTTACCTCTATTGAAAGGTTAAATGCTAAGGATGAGCTTGAAAGAATGCCAAAGACTAGGGTCAATAGATCACCCTTATCATAGGGCCCCCTCCTCTCATTTCCAAGCCCAATGGATGGACAAGAAGATAGCTAAATAATTGAGTTTGTGAAATACCTTTACAAGTGTTATATCATCCAACCTTGGGATCTCAGGGAAATTGACCGCTCACCATCACTAATAAATACTTTACAGTGAGGTTTACCTAGTGCATTTACAGTTAATCTTCCACATTGGAAAGCATGGCGTATGGTGTATCTTCTTAGAAATTATTTATAGCAATAGAGACGTCGAAGCTATTTATATCTTTTAAGTATGTCCTAAAAAGGAGCCAAAGCCCATACCTGGTGCCATATAAATAAAGCTCCAAGCACCCATTCTCACACTCTAATTCATTGTGAGAGCTCATACCTGAAGTTGTCTTGATCACTTACTGGACTAGCCTGTCATCCTAAGCACTAGGCTTTCTCTATATGGAGTTGCTCATATGTCTTTTCAATTAGTCTTCTGCCCATATCCATTAAATCTTCTTTCATTTTCTGATGGTAGACCTCCTTTTTAGGCCTACGGTTTATCTTTTCTCTTGAGCTTTACCTAGGTTTCTTTTTGTTACCAAATTTCTAAGGTTTTCTATTCTTCTCTCTATGCATATGTTGAAAGGAACATGTCAAGCTGTGATACATAAGCTGCTCACGTCTTACCAGGACCAAAGGTTAGGGCTCTCTAGGGGCCACAATGAGTTCCCCTTTGCAACTCATGACAAAATACTCCCCAGATGACTCAGGATCTTATTTCTCTAGTCTCTTTGCCTCCACATCCTTCAATTTTGCTATTTGAGGGAAAAGGTTAATTAATATAAGTGCTCCTTCCGTGACACTAGAGGTGTCAAGTGAGCCAAGCCAAGCAAAGCTTGGACCACCTTAATACCGACTCATGATGAATACAGTTCCAAGTAGCCTAACCTACAAACCTCTAGCAAGCCAGGCTGTTATGAGCCAAATTCTAAAATTGGCAACCCATCTGGAAATCAACCCCCCTAATACGTAGGTCAATATGTTGATTGACTAAGGTATGTTGGGCTAGGCTAATTTGTTTTTAAATATATTAAATTAAGTTTGAAAAATCCAAATTTTTTATATTTATATGATTCTTAATATTTTTACAAATGCTTTAATTTTTCTAAAAACTTAAAGATTTATACTTATGTTATTCTTCTGTATCAATTCTATTTTTTTAAAAAACATTGTAGAGTAAAGTGGTAAGGGATTTAGCATAGATCCCCTTACCTATTCATTAATTTTTTTAAAAAAACAAATAATTACATAGAGTCAAATATGACCAAATCTCTAAATAAAATTAAATATTATAACAAAAAAAATAAAAAAAACTTTGAAAATTTGAATAAACACTTTATACTATCTAAACACCTAAATTTAAACAACTTTATACTATCTAAATTTAAAATTAAATTTTAAATATATTAAATATGTGTGTTAAATGGGCCAACCCATAACCAACACACTTAGCCCAGGAGCTAGGCCCACTCGTGGTCCATCATGGGCCACAGGCCATGCCAGTCTTAGGCTACAATTTAGGCTCCTATATAAGCCAGCCTTGCCCAATCTATATCAAGGGCTTAAACAAGTTGATTCGATCTATATTTTATTATAGCCTAGGCCGATCTAAGCTAATCAACACAGCTTGTTTTGACACCTTTACCCAACACCGAAGAGGCATCTTGCAGAGAGTTCTACTGTGGAGATATCATAAGTCAACTTAAGTGAGGTCATGGCTAAACCCGTTGACCTAAGTCCCTTCATCAACTTGAACTAGTGAATGGCCTTCATGAACCTCTTTGATCAAGTGGATATACCTTCTTTTCTAGAGCCACATTTCTTCTTTCTCACCAATGAGGAAAGCATGCTGGAGGGGAGGCCATCATGAGTGGTGAATTAGGAGGTTTTAGTGCCTAATATTTTCATCGGGATGTCAACAATATGATGTACTTGCCTAGTTCTGATGCTATAAAAAGATTTGCTTATTATAATAACCTGATAATTTCATTTACTCCCAAGTTAGGTTATGCAATCCACCGTTACTTCATGGTTGCAATGCAGGATAAGAATAATTTGACACATTTGTGGAAAACACCTTAATCTATTCTAGGGTGGAGCAGTTAACTGTGGGGACTAAGCATTCATACGATTGCCAACACTTATCTACATATTGTGACATAGAATACCTACCTAGTAGCTGAGGTCGATGAACTTCACAAAGAAATATGTAGGTTAAAGAGCAAGGTGCTAATCCTAGAGGCCTAAGGCATAACTAAGGTTTCGATCAAGCTTTCAATGATGCCAGCCTTAGCTATGAGCCTAAACTCTTTAAGGAAAGGATGAATGTTGTCACCTACTTTATCCAATCACCTGCTTTCAAAGAGGCCAACCACTTCTGAGGGGTGGTGATACCAAATGAAGATGTGATAAGGCCTTGAGCAAGTATGACTTCATCCACCCTTACTGCAAAGCTTAGAGAGGACTAGGAAACCAAGGGAGTGAGAATGTAGCATAGAGGCCCACCAAATCTAGAAGTTGAATTTATTAATAAAGAGATCAACTAAGAGAGCCCTTCTTCAACTATTGGCCCTAATGGGGAGTTATGGTGAGACCCTCACCTCCAACTAGCTAGATTTTAATTTCTTTGATTTTTGGGAATGTTTTTTGTATTCATAGTGAGGATTGCTGCTGTATTTCCTTTTGCGGTCTTGTTCTTATTTTTTCTTCTTTCTCTTTCTCTTTTTTCTTGTTATTATAATTGATCATGCTTCAAAATAGATGCGTCTTTGCCATTTCATCATTTATTGTCACTTTTTATGCTTTGTATCCATCGAGAAAATATTGCTCACCAAATTTGTTAAATAAGTAGGGATAGCGTAAGTTATTGGATTGTAGCATTGAGGTAAGTCTAGACTTAAGGATTGTTCCAAGTGTTGGAATAGTACCTTACAAGCCAATGAGATTAACCTTGTAAACTATTTTACTTGTGGTACAATCTTGATTGAATGATATTCTTTATATGGCCATCTTCATCTTATGGTTTGTTTCACTTCACTAGCATTTGGATAAAGCCCTTAGATCACCCATAACTACAGGACTTGGATTGGTGACCATGGAATAAGTCTCACACGATCATGATCTTAAAACTTCCAACTCAAAGGATATTATGAGATGGGGCATCTAAGATCCAAATAAACTTGTACTAACAATGCATAAATCTAAGGGTTGGAGATTGCTCCATTTCATGAGCAACTGTATGAGATATGGATGTATGTTAGTAGGTGCTTGTTAGAGAACAAAACACTAAAGACCCACTGGAGAATCCACTAAATATCCGAAGTGGCAAGTTAGTAGTGGCTAGTTTTCCTGCTTACGCTAGTGCATATTATTAGTCCTTTGACCTAAGGATTCATGGTAACCTTGTGTTCGATCCTCATACTTTGACTTATCCTTGACCACTTAGTGGGTCTTTTTCAGATTGGGAATGAGCCACTTGGCATGGAGATTTGTGAGATCTAAGATAGAATCTGACTCCTGTTGTCATGAAGGATGAGTATATCTCTTAGGTATTTTATGGTGATCGATTTCCAAAATTCCTTAAGCAAGGTGGTGCAATAATTTGGAAAAGGAGTTTTCCAAAGATGAGGTCACACAATAGGGTTCAAACATTAAGAATAGAGATATAGTATTGAAGCTAATGGGGAGCCGATAAATATCTTGCCTTAGGCCTCTTTTAGAAGACAGGAGACGGAATGGTTGTATTTGCATGACATGCTTAAAGCGATGATGGTTCTCTAGAATATTCATTTTGGCCAATTAGTTAGACTCCATAGGCTTGAGATTAGACATCGACCATGGAGATTGGGTACTCTTTAATAAATAAAATTAATTTAATTGAATCGACTAGTTTAAAAGGAGTTTTAAACTAGAATGAATATAAGATATTCAAAAGTCCCAAGGAGTTGTGAGCCTGTATCCAATGAATGATAGAACCTATTGGGTCGCACATAAAATCCAATTAGCTTCCTAATTAATGGGAAAAATTTTCTAAGGTGTTAGAAAATGGTGTCTCCTAGTGGACTGATTTTTAGGGCCAACTTTGAGGGTCAATTTTGGCTTGATTGATTTAAGTGTTAAATTAATCAACTGATTTAAGATTTAAATTAGGCCAATAATTAAGGAGTTAATTATTTGGTGCCAACATGACCGTCAATTGGTGAAGTTGACTTAAAGAGTTAAGTTAACAAATTTAGCTTAAGAAATTAAGCTAGTTTGATTTAAAGAGTTAAGTCAAATGATAATTAATTAAATTAAAGAGTTTAATTTGATTAATTAAGAAAGAATGAATTTTGGAGGGAAGGCTCAAATGAGATTTGAGATGACATCTTAATTAATTTGAAATGAGATTCCAAATATAATTAAGATGCAAATGAAATTCAAATGAGATTTGAATTCAAATTTTGCCACCTAAGCAACCCCACTAAGCCACTCCCTCTCATGCATTATATGATGCCAACTTGGCATCACATATTTTCAGCCTCTATATATAGATATAGAGAGAGGAGGTCATGCACATGACAAATGGTGTGAAGAATTAGATTCTTCATTTCCCTCTAAAAACATTTGCAAGCTAGCATTTCATATGTTGAAGGCTAAGCTTATTTCTTTATCTTCCTACCCCAAATTCAGGCTCCACCATCAATTCTCTTATTCTATTCCAGCTCATGAACTAGAGAATTAGGAAGCTTCATTGATGTGTGGACTATTTTAATAGAGGCAAGACGTGTGTCTTGATCTGTTTCTGGAGAGCTCTCTACGCGAGGTCTGAATTTAAGATTTTCTCTAGGACGATCCAGATGGACAATCAATTTGAAGTTTTTATTGGAAATTCTGAAAGGTGTTAGCTATCTCCATTAATATTTTCAGAATTTTTGGAGGCGATTTGGTAGGGATATAATCGTAATTCGTTCATTGTGCCGCGAGCAAGTAGATTCTGGAACATGTGAAGTGTTCACTAGTTTCTTCTTGGATTTGCTTATCAAGGTAATCCTCTATCTAAATCTACATCCAAGGCATGATTAGATCCTTGTTTTGCTTGTAGGCACTATTTATTTTATGTTTTGAAATTTTGATTTTAGATCCTAGTGTATATCTTGCTTTCACCAAGTATAGTAGGAATGATGTGACAGCATGTGATCTTAATATGGCCTATACGAGTTATCTTAAGCTTTTTATAGTGACTTATATGCATTATACTTTACAGCAAACTACATGTTCAACCTAATGGTGGCCTCCAGACTTAAGGATCTCTAGAGAATTAACCTAAAGGTGGCTTACATATAGCTGATTAAGTATGTAGCCGGAAGGCAACGTTTAGATCTGGAGGTCTCTAGAGTGGCAACCTAAAGATGGTCCACTGTGTAGTTGTGTGAGTATGTTACCTGAAGGCAGCCTTTAGACTTAAAGGTCTCTGCGTTGCCAACCTGGTAGTCTATCCCTATTGATGAAATAAAGATCGGCCTGAGGCTGACCCAATCTTATGCTTTTGCTAAAGATAACCTTAGGACAATTGTGGACAAAGTACCATTATTGTTAGCATTTCTTGAAATTGAAGTGCAAAAGATAGATAAAATCATAATATACATTTGTGTTTTGGTAATGTCAATTTCATACGTAGAATTTCTTTAGGTTGATTGCATTCTATGGTCTTGCAATTCATGTTATTCAAAGTTTTATGATCTATAGGAGTTATTCTTTGCCACTTTAATTACTTCATATGGGTCTTTCCAATTTAGGTCTAGTTTGCCAATATGCGTAAAGGCTTCGACCTTCTTAGGTATCAAATCAACTAATGGAAAATTTCTTAGGCAAAAGATCTTGTTGTATGCATTAATCATTAATGTTCTATATCATTGCATTATGATATATGTCTGTTGGTAATTTTTGTCAAGGGTTTCTACATCAAGGAGCTATGCTTTGTTGTTGTTTTCTTGGCAATATTGAAAAACCTTTATCATTTCATGTAAGAGTTCTGCAGGTACTACTGCTTCCAACATATATAACAAGTTATATAAGGCTTTCCCTGTGGTCATTCTGGGAGTCATTCGATATGCCCATAGCACTTCAAGGAGATTGTTTACCACTATCTTGTCCTCCTTCCAGTTATGCTTTAATATATTTGACAATTGCTCTGTTGGTGACCTCTATTTGTCTGTTGGCTTGTGGATTAGATCTAAAGGGCTAATTACATTTTAGCCCACCATAAAGTGGCCAATGGGTTGATAACCTCTCATAATTTTCTCATTAGCACATCACTTAATCTATTTCTTAAAACCTAGTTCGCTCACCTCAATTGATTTAAATTATTTTTGGAATTATGAAATGAATGAAAGGCCCTCATTTATTACTAAGTTGTTGGGGAGGGGGGGTTGTCATATGTAGAACGGACTAAATACATTTTACCCCGTATAAATTACCTAATTGGTGGAAAACCTCTTATGCTTTTCTATGCTTCTCTTTATTAACTCGAAAAACACAATGCTCAACCAAATTGAGCCCTAATCCTTCAATTATACCCAGGATTTCTAATTTCTTGTTTGATCATCTATGATCAACTTTACATAAAAGCAAGTAAATGGAGCCCGCATTTTCTATTTCTTACTCAAAAGCAAACTCTAACTATAAAGTTTTCTAATAAAGCAAATTGCAAAGAACGTTTAGCAAAGTTATTGAAAATATATTGAAGCTCCATTCGAGTTGTGAGGTGATGCATATTTTTCAACAGAAAAATTATATATTCTAACAATTCTTATTTTCAATTTAAGATTTAGGAGTTGAATTTATGATGATTCTATTTTCATGTTCTACTATGAATTTTAAATTTTCTACTAAATTTGGAGTTTAACTAAGTTGAAACATTTATTCCATCAAGTATGGCGATGAGTTGTGTTTTCTATTTAGCAATAAAACATAACTTTATTGTTGAAAATTTTAATTTTGTCCACTAATCATTTTATAGAACTTACAAATAGTTTAAACTATTTTGAAGTTTCTAACTGAAGGTTAGGATTTAGGTTTTTATGTTGTAAAAAAAGTGCTTGTTTGAAATGGTTCAGAAACATGGGGGAAGGGGTTTGATATGCTAATTAGTTTTCAGCACATTAAACACTTTACGAGCGGGTAAATTTCATTTTGCTTGTTTCTTTATATTTAATTGGAGGGTATAAATATCTTTTTAAAGGCCAAAAGGCCTCCAAAATGAAGAAAATTCACATTCTCAGCGCTTCAGCCACACATCCAGCAACAGGGGTCTAATTTGATAGAAATAGAAGGGGCGATCTGCCAATTGAAAAATCATAGGGAGTTTTCAATCAATTCGATACGTTACAAGGTGGTAAATTTTATTTTACCCCTAAAATCTGCAACCTGACAGTGATACCAATGTAGTTCGAAGACAGACAAGCAAATTGGCAGGGTCATCTCCTTATCTTGAAGTAGTAACTGTGGTCAATAAAATTAACCAAATTACAGACAACATCACATTGATTACCAAATAAACAATCAGCATTTTATAAGAAAATTCGACGAAAAAATTTACTACCCATAAATATTCAGGTTAACAAATACTTTCATACATTGTCAAACCAAAGAAAGCTCACGTACTACTGAAAAAATTAATGATCTCATCTTCACAGAAATTTTTTTACCTACGCAGCACAAGTCAAAATATTCATGCACACATACGTCGTCAAGGCAATTCAACACCGCTGTCAATACTATCTGCTTGTCTCTATTGCCTAAAAAAAAAAGAGTAATGGATTTCGTGAGCTTGACTGCAGTTCGAAACAAGAAAAGCAAATTCGCGAGGGCCACTTCCTCATCTTAAGCCACTAGTTGTGGTAAATAATGTTAACCAAATTAATTACAGAGAATATTAATGTACATAATACCAGAACATACTGAGCGTACTCCGCCTTGTTTTGATTATCAAATAAACAATCAAGGTTTGAATAGAAAAATTACTACATAAATATTTAGGCTGTATGGTACTTTTATATATTATTAAATTAAAGAAGTTCACACATGCTGTTAGACAAAGAAAAAGAAATTCAAGATCTGATTTTTAAAGCACAATTTTAAAACAACTACCAAAATACATATGTACATCCCGCCGGCCAGTGCTTCCACACCAATATTATATGGCATTTATTGACTGTTATTTTCAAACTATTTCTTTAAACGATATATTTGTGTGTGTATGTGTGTCGTTGGACAAAGTATTAAGTCACTCTTTTCCTTTTAATTTTTAACTATTACAATATTAATAACTAGTAAAACAGTTGAGTTATAATTTAACAGTATAAGAAAAAAATTGCACCATATAAATTGAGCCATTTTGTCTATTCGCTCAATGAGAATTCAAGAAAAAAATAGGGATAATTACAATAACTACCCTTGAGATTAGGGGTAATAATAGAAACTACCCCTCGATTTGAGAAATTACAAAAACCCCCTTCCAAAAAATTGCTGTCTAAAAATTGTGACGGAATGCGTTAAAAGATGGTTTTACTCTTCAGTTATTTTATTTTTTAAAAAAAAAAGAAACTAAATATATGTCAAATAAAAAGACAACAATACCCTTTATGGAAAATAAAAAGAAAACAAGGCAGAAGGAACTAGTTAACACGTGAAAAAACACCCATTCTTCTACCTTCCCCAAAACTCTTCAGCCCTCTCATCTTGCATGAAGGTTTGCCATCATGGGGAGCCTACTGGAATCCTTGTTTGTTGGTAGCATGAAGAAGGTCGAGCACCGTGACCCTTGAATATTATTCTTATCAAGTTTTAGTGTGAGGGTTTTGAGTGAAATGGGACTAGTAAAGATAACTATCCATCTAATTTTTCACTTTTTTGGCTTATTGTGTTTTGAATCTTCATATATTATGTAAAAATCAATTCTTTTTGTGTTATTGTTGTGATTTATATGCCTAGGGTTTTATAAGAATGCATTATGGTAGGATTTTTTTTCAAATATGATTTTGGTATGATGATTTGATGAATGTGGGTAGTTATTTTGTTTGATTAGGCTATATTTACAAAAACCCAAAATTTGGGACTATAAAAATCTTGTTTTATAGTTTTTTTTGTTGGTGGTGTGCTTTTTGTGACAATTGGTTTAGATAGGAATAATGGGTATTATCCTTTAGCTTTTGCTATGGTGGAGACAGAAGGCAAGGACTCTTGAGGGTTCTTTTTCAGATGCTTGGAGGAATTTATTGAAGGTTCTAGTCCATATGTACCTTGGACTTTCATGATAGACAGACAAAAAATACTACAGTTGCAACTGCTTTAAACTATGTTATTTCTTAAAATATTTAAGGTTTTTTTAGTTATAGTTTTTAGGATATAAGATGTTATTTGTTTTATTCAATAGCAACATATTTGTTGAACTTGAGTGCAGTGCAATGTCTGAGGATATTAAGAGATGTTTATATAATGATTCTAAGTTAAAAGGGGGATAATTGTAATATTTTGTTGTAATTGTGATTTCATATTTTTTCATAGTAACTTATGAAATACTTTAAAACTCTTTTTATAACATGTTTTATTACATAGGGGATTAATTGTAGTGTTTTAAAAGGTGATGTTAGTTGAATTTGAGATTTCAATTAGTTAGAAAATGTTTAGGGCTCTTCTCGTTGACATATGTAATGGGCAGGGGGCTAATTGCAATGTTTTGAGTTTTGATGTCAATTGAATATGACTTTTACGCAATATAACAAACTATTTTAAGGTTCTTTATGTAAATATTTTATTTACTCAAGGGACTAATTGTAATAACTTTCTATAAGGTTTTGCTACATTTGAAGGTGACATTACTTTTGATGATAGATTTTATGCAACAGTTGACAAACTTGTGGAGTCAATTGTTGGGAGTGCTAGTGGAGTTGGAGGTTTTGATGATGTTGGATGCTATGATGGAGCTGCTAATATTGGTAGCGGTGTTGATAGAGTTATTGCTACTGGTGGTGGTGATGGAGTTATTAGAGCTAGTGATGCAGTTGCTAGTGCTGCAGACAGAGGGACTAATGTAGGCTAAAAAATATTCTTATTTATGATTGAAACTAACTAATACTTTTGTCACTTCCATAGAAAAAACCAACTCAATAATTTTTGTGTAGCTTGAAAATAATTATTTAGTTGCAATGATTCTAACCTGTGTATTTTGGAAAACTGAATGTTCTACTTATTTGTTGTAAGTATAAATGCAAGTTTATTCTAATGTTGATTTGGTTTAATTTGTGGTGCATTACTTGGTGCTTTTGGAATATTTGTGTTGCTCCATAGGGGATGTGCTTGTAGGTTTTTAAAATACTGAAGGCTTTATATATTATATAACTAAATATACGGGGAGTTATATAAAAAATTCAAGCAATCTAAAGGTGTTGATTGTAATATTTTAATCTCATAAATTTCTGGTTTTCTACTCACAATAATTTTTTAATTAATTAATCTCAGTTAATTAAATAATTCAAAAAATATGATTAGTTGATTAAAAATTAATTAATTAATTGGATTAATTACTAAATTTTATTTTCAATGGCAAGATTAAGTATTATTTTAGTTTATTACTTTGATCCCCTTGTATGTTTATTATATTACAATTACATCCCCACATATATGGACACATTACCAAAATAACACAAGGGTGTTTTGGTCCCAAAAGATAGTCAACTGGCTAAAACAGTCAACTAAGGGGTAAAATCAAAATTTTTAAAAAATTCAATGATGACATCAGCGTTTCCGTTAATTTGACTAACGGCAGGACCTCGTTGTTAGAAGACAACAAACCTTAGAGAATGTGTCTGTAATTTTTCAACCCGATGAGCAGTTTCTATTATTACCCCAAATCTGAGAGGTAATTTTTGTAATTATTCCAAAAAAATATGCATTCTCCTGAATCATTATGGTTATTTTATATTTGTAGTTCTTCAGCTCCAATATTTTATTAATTGCTTTGCTGTATGATATTTACATTTGGCCAAGTCTTGCAACTTTCTGAATCAAAGTTTGAACTTCCAAATTTTTTGACATGTTTAAATAAATACACTTATTGAAAAAGAAACTCTATCCTTTCTTTACATTTAAACACGTATTGAAACTCTTTTCCGTTACTATTTAATTCCCAAATACTATTACATGGCATTTCTGCTGTCCATTGAAGAATAGTTCTTCGTTTCCTATTAGTGGTCGAAGCTTCTCCCCCGGCCCCCGCGGGCCCCCCTCGCAATTTTGCCAGAAAAGGCCTCATTCATAAAATTGACATGTATTTCCACTATCAAATTAAAATGAAAATTATATCACCGGACAGCATCCTCATAAACCCCATCGCAAAACTCATCAAAGATTTGCATATAACATTATGTCATACTGTAAAAGAAGCTGCACAACTTCTTCTACTAACTCTACATGTGCATTCAGTGCCAAGCAGATGCTGAGATCAAATTCCTATCCTTCCATCCCAGCAGCATGGCTCCATCTTTCTCTAGTAAGGTGTAATGGTCGGAGTAGCATCTCAACAATCCCCTAATCACTGAATTGACATAAGAACTCAAAGGAAACTGTTGAAAACCTGCCATCATAAATCTCAATCTCCACTTCCCGAAGAGCTCGTGACGCTCCACTCGCTCCTTCCTTTCGCATGCTATCACGTTCACAATGTCCCTGGCTAGACAGTGCTGCTCCACATTAATGCGTTCCTTCCTGTCCCTTGGCATCGTAACATCAATTGACTCAAACATGGCTGAGTAGTAGTCCAAGGCTTCTACGAATCGTGGGAGAAAAGGGGCTGTATTTGTGTTTGATTCTTGCTCCACCAGAGTGACCACCTTTGGAGAAAGTGATTTCACCATCCTCAGAAGTCCATCTCTGGGATTCGACACATCAACACTTTCATCTGGGGTGTGGTGGAGCTGCAGCGGGAAATTCACCGCTCGGGCCTCTCCGGGCCTAACATCAAGTATCTCCCTCGTGATATCCAGAGCAAAAACTGGAATAGCATGAAACTCAACAGGGATGTTGAATTTCTTTGAAATTGCTTCAAATCGTTTCCCTACTGCTGCTAGACCATCTCCTCGAGCATATTTTGAAACTGGATCGTCAATCCCAGTTATGCGCACATGTGGAGCCCCACTAGGTCTTGCTGCAAGTGCTTGTAACAGAGTCATCCACTGTGTCCCCTGTGCAATCTGGAAATCTATGATGTGGATACGATCCTCATTTTTGCATGCTTCAGCAATGGCACCATTTGCAGCCATATAACCAAACTTCAGATAAGGACATATTTCATATAGAATGTGCATGTAGGACAGCAGATCCTTGCTATCTGGCTCATTGCACTTTAAGGCCCGGTAAATGTTAGTACCAGATGACTCTTTCCTTGCTATCAAACCTTCTACCATGTAAGCACCCAGACGCTGAATTGGCTCACCACTAATAGACACAGCAGCACGTGCATGCTCTACCAGTTTTTCAAATTCATCTAATTTATTCTCAGAAAGAGCTCCAGCACACGCAATCAGCAGCTGTTTGAGATTATTAAGAGGAATACCTGGCAATGCAAAGTCCTGCATTGATCTGCGGCGTTTCTCAACATGAAGTGAGCCACTTGAGCTTCCTGGCCTGGAATCACGAAGTAAGTCAGACTGATATGAATGAGACACCTTGGCTTCCTGGCTCCATGCTCTTGACCTCTGACTAGGTGTTTGAGATCGCATATTTTTTGGTGTTGTCCCTTCTACATCATCATCTGCAGCCATAAGAGCACTCTCCAACTCCTGCAAAGCATGCCTTATTCGCTGATTGTCATTTACAGTTTGAAAAAATGAAGGCCCACCTGAATGAATTAGTAGACTATCTTGAAAGCAGAAGGGAGAGAATCCTGATTGCTGGAGGTAACTGTTGTAATCCAGTGAAGAATTAGAAGAAGGGGTGGCTTCAGAAAGATTATCTGTCGAACTATTCTGCTCATGACTATCACTATATGTGGGGAAGGTCTCAGTATCAAAAGGGGTAGAGAAAGGCAAATTGGTTGAGTTTCTGAAATCAAATTTCAAGGATCCAAACAGCCTTGTAGGCATGGAGGAAGCAGCAGAATATGAAGAATATGATAAGCCTGCACCAGTGACACTGTATCCAAAACAATGAGAGTCCATCCTATATAACAAGCATCCGCCGTCAAATGCACCAAGAATTTCCCATACAGTTAAGGTGGTTCCAAGAGCGTTTATATGTCGATTTTGAGGGTATCTTACAGATATGTCAAGCTGCAAAAGAGAAACAACAATGTGAACAGATAAATAAACTCTTCCGTCTGCATTAAGAAGGCAGAGAACAATCTGGAATTAAGGTTTAAGATGACTTCACCATTGACCAAATCAGAAACTAAATCTCTCGAGTAAAACAAAGCAAATTAATACTCCATAACAGATTTTTCCCACCCTTACGAGAAGGATTGATTGAATGGCCAATGGAGACTCAGGCACATCGCCAGCCAAAGATAATAAGGAAAAGAACAAGCTAGCCTTTTTGACACAAGAACTACGACATAGAAAACCATTTAAATACTGGTCTTGTCACTATGCCAGTTGTATGAAGCCATTTCAGCAAAACAGCAAACAGGAATAAAAGGCTCATACTGAGACCAAGAATACAAAGAAATCCAAAGCCGATTCAAAAGTATCCTCGGTTCTTCCTTGAGAAAGTGGTGGATCGACTTTTAAACAACAGCAGTAAAAAGATGAGAAAATTATACATTACAAGAGTAGCAGTGATGGACAGAGACAAGCCGTCCAAGCAATTTAATCCATATCAATTAATCAAAAGAAAACGTATTTCTTGGGTCATTGCAGAATAAAAAAGGAAACTTACAAAGATAAAGCGAAAAATCTGTACAATTATTACTATGAACTAAGTAGGCTGGTCCAAAAAAATGTGAACTTTTTTCGTAAGATCAACCCTTAACCATCCCAAGACCTCCTCATAATTTCCCTCCGAAAAAAAGACAACCAAAGATCAACGAAACAAAGCAAGACAAGAAAGTTTCCCAGCCTGCCGAAAGAAAGAATAAATTTCGAGACTAACAAAACTAAAACACAATTGCAACATGGGGACATCTTAAGCGGAACCCAGAAATCACAAAATGGAACACATATAGGAAAATGAAGTACCTGAGCCTGTTCGCAGATTTTTGCAAGTCAAAATTCTGAGTCTCGGATTATTGAATGAATGTGAATTTTTTGATAACAGAAGTCCTGATGTCTGAATAAGAAGAAGCTTTGTGCACTGACTCGAAAGAAGCATGAGAATTTATATATGGCAATTAGGAAACCCCTAATAGTTAACGGTGAAGGAAACAGTGGGTCGACTGGGAGTGTGCGAATTGTATTGACGGGGTTGAATTGAGTCGAGACTGACGGCGTTGCTGACGATTTTGGCGACAGCTGGTCTACTCGCCGACCACGAGTTCGACGCTACCAAGAATGTTGTTGGCGGCTTCGAGCTCAACTTTTTGCTCTTGTGAGCCCCACTTCGCTGTGTTATGAAGAATGTGACGCGCTAATGTGAGCAAGTGGGGAAGAATCACTGTCGTTAGTGATATGAGAACCATGACCAAATGTAACGGATTGATTCTGTTGAAAATATTCGCCTGATATATTTTTTTTCAAGAAAAAAAAAAACTACTTTTATTGTTGTATTGACAAATTACGTTGGACAGATAAATATCAATGTTCTAGATTTTATGTACATCACTCAAATTTTAACATTATATATATTATACACATTATTCGCTCCAAAATAAATTAAATAATAGGTCTAAAAATATTAAGTGTAAAAGTTTTGAAAATGTTTGGTTATGTTTTATAGATGTTTTTGTTATATGTCATGAGAAAATGAATTTTGGTAGTAGGATTAGGTAATGTGATGAATTTTTATTTATAGGTCAGGAATAGTTAGAAAATATTTTAAAGAGTGTTTATTGGGAGGGGATAGTTTTTACTACTAATGTCAAATCAATTGTATTTTTGTCTAGTTAGTGTGGAAAAATTAGAATTAAATATTATATGTATATAAACAATAATAATTTAAAATATATATGTTTGTGAATATGATGATTGCATATAATTTTAAAATATTATGTAATGATTGGTTAAATAATGTTGTAGGAGATGACAATTGAGAATTTTTTGGCAAAGCAATTAAAGAACAATAACTGTAGATTTTTGTTTCGAGCTTAAATGAGCACGAGCTCATCTAAACCTATACAAATTGAGGTTTTTTTACTTCTCTATGGCAAGTTGATCCCACGCCTTCATTTATTCCAATGAGCAGAGTTTGAGCTCAACTGTTTAAATTGAACCTAAGCCCAAGTTAAAGAGTTAATAAATGAGTCAGTTAGACCTCACTAGAATTAGGCTCAACTAAACTCAACTTGTTTACACTCCTAAGCACATATATAGCCAAACCACATTGCAAATGTATCATGACATACATTATTTCAAATGAAGAGAGGTATTGCAATGTGTTGAATTAAGCGCAAATTATATATCATCCTTTTTCCAATCTTAAAGGACAACTTTATCAGACTCATTATTTCATAAGTTGATAAGATATGTAGCTCTCATTATAAGCACAAAACCCTAATAGTGGAATTTCAACATCTCGTTCACTCGCAGATATTTTTTGAAGTTGAAATTAAAGAAAATTGAAGTTCATTTTTCCTCTTGTCCATGGGAGAAACCTTGCTACACCATTACCAAATGCAGGAAAAAAAAATGGCGCTTATTCACGATGGTCTTCTTCTTGTTGAAACTTTTGTTGATGAAAGAAGGGAGGAAAAGAACCACCAAAAAAGAAAAAGTGTGATGAATATAAGCCTAAGAGAGGGGTGAATTAGGCCTAGGAGATTTTAATGCAGTGGAAGTTTATCACTAAAAATATTTTTTGGCTTTTTAAAATAGTTTTAAGTTTTTTGCGAAAACAATTTTAGTTACTAACTGAAATTTGTAATTATCAGTTAAACTATCAGTCAGACTAGTGACAAATAAAATAGTAAACCAGAAGTAAAATACACTAGTATTTATATAGCTTCAACAAGCCTACTCCCTACCTAAGTTTTCACTTAGGATTTTTAACTTGTCAAATCAATTAAGAATATAAGATGTTTTATAGTTAATAACACTAATTTGATAGAATGAAAGTTAAGGAACAGAAACACCATAGTAGGATGAAACCATGTCTTCGCAAAGAGGTAAATCGAAATTCCAAATAGGATAAAGCAAATTCCAGAGCACTGAAAAACCTGTTGCTTTGTGAACAGGCCTAGGGAAACTTCTATTAGATTCACTTGCACAACCTTTATGGACTGATGCACAAGTTACTGCCACTCTATACAACAGCTCTAAGCTTTCCTTCCAAACCAAAACCTAGAACACTGTAGAAGATTCCATATAGTATCATTCTACTGCTTTATTCACCTAGAGGTCCTTAGAGCAACCAAGCACAGATTTGTTCTTTTATGGGTTCTCTCGATAGTAGGTACGACTTTCGTCCCTCTTTACTATTAGGTCCTTCAAGACATAAACTGCTCTATCATCATCTCCCCAAGGTCCATCAAGGGAAAATCTTCTTGACCCTCTTCACCACAAGATCCCTCGAAAACACAACACATGTAGAGCAAAGAATTAGCAATACTTAAGTATAAAACGTGTATGAGAGCATCACACATCTCTTCAAGACACTTAACAAAGATCTTTTCCTGACTAAGTGATTCTTACTTTGCAATGCTACATATTTTCATATTTATATGCTTATGTCTAATAGCTATGAATTCTTATTTAGGCAGGTATCCATTAGAATTAGACAAGGAAACATAATATTTAAGTAAACATGCATTAGTTCCCTAAATTGTGGATGTATCAATAATTATAGTAGGATATAATTTCTTGCCTAAGTTATAGAAATGTGAATCAAACAAGAATCTCCAAGAGATTTTTTAATTATGGAAAGTAAGTTCCAGCACATAGATAGAGATTCTAGCAGATAATATGGAAAGATATTCATAATTCGATTGCATGCTTTTTAGCTCATAATCTCAGTAATGTAATTTTGTCACAATCAAAACAATGTAAAACAATGTAAATCATCAAGGGGTTAACAATCTACCCCTTTTTTATTATGACAAAATTTGAATAGAAATGAAGGATATCACTTAAGCTCTTCATATTTGTGTGCCTGGATTTGCCAGCTTGTGCTCCCCCTATTTAAGAGCGATTTGTGCTCCTCCTGTCTATGTACTCAAAAAACCAGAGAAATGAAAAATACCAGCGGACACTAGATAATTGATTAATAACAAGCCTAGTCATCAAAAATTGATCCTCCAAAAAAATAAGTTTACAATCCCATAAAATTGTTCATCATCCAAGCATATAAAAGTTTCAAAATAAGTTCCAACATTCAGATAAGTTCCAACAGACAAAAGAGTCCCAAATTTTCACATTTTCACTTTACTATTCTCCTCTTTCAGCATCAAAAAAGACCTAAGAAGCATTCAAATGAGCTATAACTTTCTCATTTAGTTGAATAACACTAGCACAAGTGCGACTAGATTTGTGAAGAAGATGTTTGAGCCTGTAATCAATGGAATCAACAAGTGTTTCTAGACATCCTGTAAGAGTCTCCACGGCCTTACTAAGATCATCTACCTTAGCTTCAAGTCCAACATCCATCTTACCAATTTTCTCTTGAGCCCTTCTTGGTGTTTTAATGGGAATGGGGCAAATAAGACTAAATTCTTTAGATTCTAAGCTAATAGATATAGGAATTTTGGATTTATGGGGACAAAGCTTGATATTATTAGGGGTTTTACCAACACCCCTAAACCATCCATTATCCTTAGTATATTAGATTTTTAGTTTTCTAAGGCTAGCAAGGTCTAAAATTTTATGATTACGTTCCCCTAAATCCAAGCATATGGTAAGAAAACTCTCTCATGCTTAAAAGTATGAGTAAGGAACATTTTTAGCTTGATGGGAGAAGGAATAAATCATGTATTTCATAATTATAAAACCAATATTGATCGATTCTTGTCTAACAGCCTTAGCCATCACATAGAGACTCATGGAATTAAAACTGGTAAAATGACCACCACTAGATACCGAAAAAGAGAAAACAGTACAACTAAGCATTTTATGAAGCAAAATATGTTCAATCTTCAACTTATTTAAAGCAGCCCTACCAAATAAAGTATATTGTTTACCACCCCAAAATAGTTTGGTGATTTCATCATAGAAGATATCAGCATTAGATAAGTCACCAAAATTAAAAAATTTAGCACCATCATCAAAGAGATCAAGTATAAAATTCAATTTTGACAAAGATAACACAATTTGTTTCCCAAACATATAGGATTCAATGAAAGCATCATTTTTAGATTCAATGAAGGCAATATTAGAATAAAACATCTTCACTAATATGGATAAGATCTTTCCTCAAGTTTCATAAAACTTTCCCATTTCAAATTACACATAAAATCGATGGGAGGAGATTTTGGCAACGAATCAAAATTAACAACTCTTTCCCTATTCAAACTTCAGCTAAAAATCTTTTGATTAAAATATTTTTTAGCTTTAGTAAAGTGGAATTTAAGAGATGAGGGAATCTTACCAAAATTCCAGTTAGTAACTTCTTCAAGATTGACTGGAACAGAGGACTTAGGGCTTGAGAGACCATCATTTGAACCACTTGGTTTTTCAAGAGAAAAGATGGAGGTGTCTTTAATACTAGGTTCCTCAAATTCTAAGAACTTAGGTTTATCAAAGGAAGATGATCTTTTATTATCAGAGCTAAAGTCATTGTACCATTTTAGTAGAAGATGAGCTTTGGATACCTTGATAGGAACAAGTTCAAAGAATGATGAAAGGAGTTTCTTTTTCTTTGAAGAAGAAGGTCCAATATACTGAGAGCTTCCTCTCTTTGGCATTTAGAAAAAAATGAAAGAGAAAGATAAAAAGCAGATTTTCTCCTACAAAAACTTGAAATAATGAAGAAAATATGAGAAGAGGATTTCTACGCATAAGAGAAGAGAATGAATCAATTAGAAATAAAGAAAGCTTGAAAAATGTGTTTTTGGAAAGTGGATCAATTATTTATCTTAATAGCCGAGAATTTTGGAAATAAAAATGGTAATAGGGGAAAGAACATCTAGCAATAGTAAGCAGTTTTTAAGATGGAATAACTACTACGATTAATCATGGTTTATTTCTCTCGCCAAATTAAATTTTGAATTTATTCCTAATTTATTCCTTATATCAATGAATTTCCTTTCCTCTAATGCTTTAGTAAAAATATCAGCAAGCTAATTTTCAATAGACACAAAATCAATTGATATATCACCTTTATCCAAATGATCATGCAAGAAATGATATTTAATTTCAATATATTTTGTGCGTGAATGCAAGATTGGATTTTTGAAAATGTTGATAGCACTAGAACCATCACATAAATAGGCATGCAAGGCACATTAATACCAAAATCATGTAAAATACGCTTCATCCATAATACTTGGGTGCAGCAATTGCCCAAGGCCATGTATTCTGCCTCGGTTGTGGATAATGTAACTACGCTTTGCTTTTTACTACGCCATGAAACTAGGAAAGTTTTTAGCAGTTGACAACCACCACTAGTACTTTTCTTGTCTATCTTACAACCAACATAATTCGCATCAAAATAACCTATGAAATTAAAAGATTTAGATTGTGGATACCATAAGCTATAGTTAAATGTTCCCTTAAGATATCTCAATATTCTTTTAACAGCATTCAAATGGGATTCCTTTCAGTCAAGCTAAAATATAGCACATAAACATGTTGAGAGCATAATATCTGGACAGCTTGTAGTTAAATAAAGTAAACCACCAATCAAACCTCTATAGACTTTCTCATCTGCACTCTTACCATCCTTATCAAGTTTCAGTCTAGTATTTGTACTCATAGGAGTGGTTGTAGGGTTGCATTCACTCATTCTAAACTTCTTTTGAAGCTCCATTGTATACTTTTCTTGAGAGATGAATGTCCCTTTTTGAGTTTGTTTCACTTGAAGTCCTAAAAACAGGCTGAGCTTTCCCATTGAGCTTATCTCAAATTTCTGTTTAATTTTCTTGGCAAACTTTAGACAAAGCAAATCATTAATAGCACCAAACATGATATCATTGACATAAATTTGAATAAGAAGGGAACCATTTTCTTGGTGCTTAGTGAAAAGTGTGATATCTAAGATTTCAATAGAAAAATCAATATTTATGAGAAAATTACTCAATCAATCATACTAGGCCCTGAGGGCTTGTTTTAGTCCATATAAAGTTTTTGTTAGTTTAAGAACATGATGAGAAAATTTTTTATTTTCAAAATCGGGGGGTTGCTCAACATAAATTTCTTCTTTTATGAATCCATTTAGAAAAGCACTTACCATAAACTTTTTACGAGAAGTAAAGGCAAGAAGCATTCTAATTAATTCTAACCTTGCAACTGGGGCAAATGTGTCATTTTAATCAATTCCCTCTTGCTAACTGTAGCCTTGTGCTTCCAATCCGGCTTTATTCCTGGTAACTTTGTTGATTTCATCTAGCTTATTTTTGAACACCTACTTGGTACCAACAACTAGATTGTCTAATGGTCGTTCTACCAGCTTTCAAATGTTATTCTTTTCAAATTGAGCTAGTTTCTCCTTCCTTGTTTCAATCCAAAATGGATCATTTAATTCCTCTTTGACATCTTTAGGTTCAATCATTGAAATGAGAGTACAATTGGATCATCTGGTGAAACTTGTGTGGCTTTAGATCTTATAGTTATTCTAGCTCGAAGATCTCTAGTGATTTTGTCAATAGGGTAACTGAAAGCATGTTTAAATTTTCTGGTTTTTTGTTCAGTCCTTTCTACTGACTCACTGAAATCAGTTTCAATAGTGGGATTTGTTTCCACAAATGATTTCGATTCCACTTTATTTGAAGTAGATGGTCCGGAATCTTAACTGGTTCTTCGAATCCTACAATTTCCTTAATCAGGATTTCCTTAGCATAAGATGGGCTAGTATCATCAAATGTAACATACATGGACTCTTGAACCATTCTTTTTCTCTTATTAAATACACAATAGACTTTATTATGCATTGAGTAACCAACAAAGATAGCTTCATCAACTTTGGAATCAAACTTTGCCGTAATTTATATGTGATTTTTCTCAAAAGTGATCTTACAAAAAATGATTTGACATATAACATGTCGTGTTCACGGCTTCACTCTAAAGGAATTTTAGAATATCAAATTCATTAAGCATGGTTCTAGCAATTTCTTATGAAATTCGATTTTTCCTTTAAACCACCCCATTTTGTTAGGGAGTCTTAGGGGCAAAAAAATTATAAATATAACCATGTTCTTCACAGAACAAAGTAAAGTTTATTTCATCAAACTTAGTTCCATGGTCCCTTCAGATTTTCTTAATGAAATATTCATTTTGAAGCCTTTTAGTGAGTGGAATGAAAGCACTTAGAGCATCATTTTTATGAGTAAGAAATAGAACCCACGTAAAATGAGTATAATCATCTTCTATCACAAACACATATTTTTTACCTCCAAGGGAAGCGATTTTCATAAACTCGAATAGGTCAATGTGTAGAAGTTCCAGTAGTTTGGAAAATGTGACCTCATTCTTTGGTTTGAAAGATGTTTGGATTTGCTTCCCCTTTTGGCATGCATTACATATCCTATCCTTGGAAAAGTTTAACTTTGATATTCCTTTGACAAGATCTTTCTTTGTGAGATGAGATTTAAGCTCCATGTTTATGTGGTCCAATCTTCTATGCCACTTCTAACATTTTTCATCTGAAATAGCTAAACACTCCACATTTTGACATCTTAAATCATCAAGGGTTATACAATAAATATTTCCATCCTTGGTAGTAGCAAAAACAAATATCTCATTTTGCTTAATGACATAGTGAGTATGATGGAATTTAACCTCATAACCTTCATCATATAGTTGACATATACTAAGTAAGCTATGATTAAGGCCCTCAACAAGCCATAAATTATCAATAGTGGTACTAGTCTACTTTCCAATGGTACCTTTACCTATTATGCATCCTCTTGTTCTATCTGCATAGAGAACAGTTCCTGCAAGATAATTATTAAGTTTGAGGAACATAGCCATATGCCCCATCATAAACTTGGAACATCTGCTAGCCAAGGACCACTTCTATTTTCTGGAATGTTCCTTGGCATAAACCTACAAAACATCAATTTATTTTAGGTTCCCAAACTATGTTAGGTCTTCATAGTTAGTAGCAGATAACTTTCTTACCTGAACAAACTTGGTACCAATGAGTTTGTCAATCAGACATTTGTAATTGACATGACCTAATCTACCACAAGTAAAGCAAATTTTTCGAACTAGTTTGAAATTATTTTTGGAAGTTGTTGAAACTGGTTTGGTATTTTTTTTATTCATGCAATTTCTAAATTTTTGACCTTTTTTAGCGCTATTTCTAGGTAGAGCATACACATATGTGTGTGTTTAACACTAATGGAACATGCACCTAGATCATCCCTCACAAGACAACATTCTTCAACAACCATTTTTCCTTTAAGTTTACAGCTCATATTCTCAATTTGTTTCTTCAATAAGTTATTTTCTTTAGTGAGCCAATCATTCATTTTCTTTTTGCATTCAACATCAAAAGCCTCTCTATTTTTAGCCATTTGTATTTCAAATTTTTCTTTATGGGCTCTATCCAATTTTTTCTACAAATAATCAATTTTATCTTGCAAAGCTTTATTTTTGTCAACAAGCATTTTAACACAAATTTCATAAAGCTTAAGAAATTTTTGCACATCCTTATCAATGTCAATTTCATTACTAGAATCATAGTCAGAACATGAAGAGGTACTTACTTGTTTTACCATGAAGAAATTCTCTTCATTGTCAAATTATTCATCATTGGATTCATCCTATGTAGTTGTCATCACCTTAGCTTTGGCTTGTTTTGCATTTTTTCTTAATCTAGGACGATATGGTTTTCTATGTCCAATTTCATTACATTCATAGCAACAAAATGGCTCAGTACTTTCAATTTCTAAACTAGTTCTTTTTTATTTTAATCAATTGTTCTGGAATTTCCTTTTGAGGTTTGTCAATTGTTTTAATCTTGGAGAAATCAAAACGATTTCATCCTCAACCTAGTCCTCATCAAGATCTTCTTGAAATTTTAAGTTGGAATCATGACGATATTAAAAGTAATTTTCTTTTTTACTTTTGTTTTCTAACCTTCATCTTTATTTAGCAAGGTTATTTCATGGGATATGAGAGATCCAATCAATTCTCCCATGGTCATTTTGCTAAGGTCACGAGTTTCTTGAATTGAAGTAACTTTTGTCTTTCATTCCTTGAGCAATGATCTAAGAATCTTCCAAACTTTTTCATCCTCATTTATAGTTCCACCGAGTGCAAACATGGGATTTATAATTTCCATGAAATGCACATACATCTAACTTATGGTATCATCAAGTTTCATCTAAAATATTTCATATTTGTGAATGAGAAGAGCAATCCTCTCTTATTGAACATGACTGGTATCTTCATGGGTCATTTGCAATATTTTTCACATTTGCTTTGTTGTAAGGCATGTACTAACTCGATTTGTACTCTTTTTTTGCGAGAGCACACAACAGAATTTTTTGGCCCTCATATTCATTAAGATGACCTTTTTATCATTATTAGTAAATTCTTGTCACTCCTTTGGAACCATTTGTCCATCAACCAATTTCATTGGAACTATCAACCCTTCATTGACCATGCCCCACAAATCAAAATTCAGGGCAATTATATGTTTTTGCATCCTATTTTTCTAGGTAGCACAATTAGAACTGTCAAACAGCGGAGGCCAATTGTGTGATTGTCCTTCTACAAAGACATCAAGAGTGTTAGTTAGCGGCCATAGGATCTCTTACTCTAGTAGTTACACCACAATATAGAGAACTAATGGTATGATGCCAATTGTGAGTGAATATAAGCCTAAAGGGGGGTGACTTAAGCCTAAGGGATTTTAATGCAATGGAAGTTTATCACTCAAAATACTTTTAGGCTTTTCAAAACAGTTTAAGTCTTTTGCAAAAAATAATTTTAGTTACTGACTGGAATTTGTAAGTACCAATTAAACTACTAGTTAGACCATTGATAAATAAAGTGAAAAATAGAAGTAAAATGACAATGATATTTATAAGGTTCAACAAGCCTACTCCTTTACTTAATTAAGATTTTAAACCTATCAAATCAATTAAGAATATAAGAATGTTTTACAGTTACTAATACTAGTTTGATAGAATGAAAGTTAAGGAAAGGAACAGAAACACCCTAGCAGGGTGAAAATCAGGTCTTCACAAAGAGCGAAATCGAAAACTTAGATAAGGTAAAGCAGATTCTAAAGCACTGTGAAACCAGTTACTTTGTGAACAGGCTTGGGGGAACTTCTACTCAATTTACTTGCACAACCTCTATGAACTGATGCATGAGTTGCTACCACTCAATATGGCAAGCTTTAGACTCTCTTCCCATACCGAAATCTAGAACACTACAAAAAATTCCAGATAGTACCGCTCTATTAGTTTCTTCACCTAAAGGTCCTTAGAGTAACCAAGCATCGATTTGTTCTTTTACGGGGTCCTTCGAAAGCATGTATGATTCTCGTCCCTCTTCACCACTAGGTCCTTCGAGACGCAAACCACCTTGTCCTCATCTTTCCAAGGTCCATCGAAGTCAAGCTCTCCTTGACACTTTTCACCATAAGGTCTAAACACACGTAGAGTAAAGAACTAGCAACACTTAAGCATAAAATGTGTATGAGAGTATCACACAACTCCTCAAGACACTTAACAAAGATCTTTTCCTGACTAAGTGATTCTCACTTTGCAATACTGCATATTTTCATATTTTTATGCAACGGCTATGAATTCTTATTTAGGTAGGTGTCCGTTAGAATTAAATAAGGAAATAGGATATTTAAGCAAACATGCATTAGTTTCATAAATTGTGGATGTATCAATAATTACAACAAGATATAATTTTTTTTCCCTAAGTTATAGAGATGTGAATCAAACTAGAATTTTCAAAAAAATATTTTAATTATGGAAGTAAATTCCAACACATAGACAGATTCTAGTAGAGATGATGTAGAAAGATATTCATAATTTGGTCGCATTTTTTCAACTCATAATCTTAGTAATGTAATTTTATCATAATTAGAACAATGTAAATCATTGAGGAGTTAACAGAAATATGTACCAAATGTGTATTTGTGAGAGAGTTGGAAGGAGAGACTAAGAGAGTTGAATCCATTTAGGAGAGAGAGAGAGCCGAAAAGAAAAGAGGACGAAAGTGAAAAGTAAACAAGTTCAAATTAAGAAATTGATGAATGGAAACTAAATCATAAAATGAAAATCAGTATTGTTTGACCATTTCTCCATGGCTCATTGTTTCCCGGTCGAGTAAAATGGAATTAGAAAGAAAGGCGCTGCGAAGGAGGGAAAGCTAGCCAGCTGGCGATGCAAGCCGAGCCGAGTGAGATAATCTAGCCTCGCAATAGTTTACCGGGCCTAAGAGAATCGCACGCGAGTTGATAACGGGGAGGCGAGTCGTTGACACGTTTAGATTGAATAGCACTACCTTGACCCGACGTGGGAACGCGGTAAGATTCACTGTCTAAAACCCCCCGCTGCTCCAACCACCACAGTCCAAACAAACCAATCAATCAAAAAGATTGAATTAAAATGTGTAGGAACCCATCCCCACTCTGAATAATTTATTTATATTCCCGCAAAAAGACGGATGAGAACACATTCATATCATCCATAACACATCAATTCCAATGGATAAAACCACGACACACTGCAATCGTCGGTTCGGGTATGCCCAGATTTTGTGCCACGTTTTATAAAAAAATTTGTTTGATCCATCAAAATTTCAATTAATTTTTAGTCACGTGCTCTGTACGTGTGGCCTTGCCGTTGACCCCAACTGCATAAAAGGGCCAATTATATTTTTTTTCACAATTATATTCTCACGCTTTACAAACTCAATAAATTTACTTCCAAAATTTTAAAAGCGCACATATATAATCCTTTTCTCAATTTTTATTGTTTTTGGCAATATTGCATTTTGTTGTAAATGCTTAATGATTGTAACTTATCACTTCTGGACCAGGCAACGTCATGTTTTTTTCTTTCTTCTTATGTTTTCCAATTCTGTTTTCCCAATTTTTGTATTTAATCAAAAGATACAAATAAAATATAAAAATGTATTGAAATAATTTATAATTATATGTAATCAACTTAACACACTGCGTGGCCAATTAATCTACACAACTCCATCACCTATTGATATCTATACAGAAACTAATTCTATAATTTATGCTTATTTTACTTCATATTATTAAAACACGAATTGTAAATATTTTTAGCATTTAATGAAAGAAAATCTATTACTAATTAAATACAATAATATAAATATTTCATTTAAAAATATTATGTTAGAAGATAATTTATACTTAAATAAGTTATAAAATATCAAAAATTGCTAGCTCTAAATTTATAAAATAATAAAATTTTAAACAACATATAAAAAATTTAACAAAATAAAAAATAGCACAGAATATTTTGCTAAAAACACTTTTCAAATTATATATATTTATACTTATATATTTTGATATAAAAAAAATATATTTTTGTATAATTTCTTATAATAAGTAAAATTTATTTGTTTTTATTTATATTAATTTATTTTATTATTTTTAAATTATCAATTAACATATATTATGTACATGAATAATATAATAAGTAAATTTGTAATATTCAATTCAAAAATGAAATGTCAATCTTTCATAAGTTTCTCTATAAATATATAAAAGTGTAGGAATAATTAAATGGATACTTACTTTCAATCAAACTTTTTTAATCTCACTTCATTAATTCAGGAAAAAAATATTTTTATGAATTATTATAAGCAAAAATATTAAAATAAATGTACGCTACATAATTATAAAATAAAGTAACTGAATATATTAAAAAATACAAAAATTAATATCATTTGCTATTTAAGTGGTCATTAGTTTATCAAGCTTTTGAAAATTTTCAACTATGTCAACTATAAATATGTTCCATATAAAAGAATTTATTCCAAATAATTAAAAATGATTTTTCCATTATTATATTACTAAAAAACTAAAATGATTAAATTAATAATATAAAATTAAAATTCAGAGTTTATAGTTGTTGTATGAAGTACCTATTTACATTTGAAATAAATTGTTCACTGAAATTATTATATTCTATATATATAGTTTTATCTAAAATTATTTTACATATCAAAAAAATATTATTGAAAAATAATTAAATTTTAAAGACTTTGATAAGTTGAGAACTTATATGTCTATTAATTTATAATTATTCATACAAACTCCCAACTCTTTAATAAAGTAGTAATAATTTAATATTTTATATAAATATTTGTTTATCTCTTTCATAAGCGACAACTAAGTTGTAAATTTTTTTAAATAAGTTACAATGTTAAGAGACAATTATGATTGTTAAGTATTTTATTTTTTCTTTGAAGTATATTTAATATGAATTATGCAAAAGTTATATATATATATATATATTTAAATTCTAAGTTGTCTAGAAAATTATTATATAATTAAGCAATAAAAGAATTTATTTGATCAAATGATTGAATTTTTTTATTAGAAATAATTGAATGGTGTATTACTTTGACTAAAAATAAAGTAATTATATCTATATAAATATAAAAAAATTTATTAGGTATGAAAAATTGGTTGTGGTTTGAAATACCTTTGTTATCAACTACTTTTTTTGGGATAAGTTTTAAGTTTTTTGGACAAAAATATACAATTAAATTTTAAAAAAACACTAACTCTTTAAATGAACAAATACGTTAATTTTAGCTCATATTTATTAGATAATTTCATTACTTCATATATCCATTTAATTTTTGATAATTAATAATTTCAAAGTGAATATAAATTACTAAATATGAAATATATCAATTTGAAAAAGTATTTATTTAGTAATAAGATTTTGATTTTTAGCTATATATAAATAATATTTTATAAATAAGTATTTTATTGAAGAGAAATAAGATGATTTTCTTATAAAAATATTATAATAAGTAAAGATTCAACCAATGGAAATAAACTTATCAAAGAACATGATACTTTTAAAAAATAAAAAATTCTTTTTTATATGCTCATCATTAGAAATAGGTAAACCAAGTGCTAATAAATTTAATAAATACTTTATATAAAAGTATATAGTATTTCTTCATTTATTTGATAAGAAAATTAAAATAATTTTAACAACTTAATAAAATTATAATATTTTTAAATATTTCATAACTTCACATAGTCAAATATGAAGCATATATGATTTTCTTTTTATTTGAGAGAGCTACAACTAAAATAATGGTAAAATAAAAACTCAATATCAAAGATAAATTCTTATATGAACATACAAAAATATTTGAAAATAGTATTGAAAATAAAAACATAAAATATAATTAATTGGAATAAGAAAGTACTACATGCTAATGTTTTTAACTAATAAAAAAATTGCAATTCTAAGTTGGCCATAACAGCTTTAATTTTAAATAAACATTGAGGAAATAATAAAGTAATAACATTCATAAAATATTTCAATATATTAGAAAATTTTCTAATTAATTTAGAATAAAAGAAAACCAAAAATAATATAAATATGCATCATCAGAAAAATATTAAGAACTTTCTACGAGATGAACTTTAAATTAATTAAAAAGAAATAAAAATATTATTATGTTATGCTAATTAGCGAAAGAGGTCCCACAACTAAAAGTATAGAATTGTACTATGAATAATATGGAAACAAAATATAAAAATAATAATTGTAGAATAACAAAATTTACATATAAAACAAATAGAATATGTTTCTATTAATCTTGTGATAAATTAAATTTATAAGATAGAATTTTGTGGGAAGAGTACTTAATAAGGTGCTTATGTAATCTTTTTAAAATTATAAACTTATTTAGTGAGAAAAAAATATGATATTAGATATCAATTTCTTTTAATTATCATGTGATATAGAAATCTATATTGCAATTAGATAAATTTAACATGATATTTTAGTTATACTGGATAAGTTGATCATATTAAAATAAAATATAAAAGTAAATAAACAATCAATGAAATTTTTTCAATTGAATTAAAATACTCAAAATTCTAAGAATTTAACATATGGAAAAAATTGCACAAATAAAATCAAAATTACATGATTAAATAAGCACATTAAATAAGCAATATATAATAGTATAAATACAATACAACGGTGTGGGACCCATACTTACGCAATTTTGATTATAATTGTGCAAATTTGGCCAAATGATAACTTCTTAAAATTTTGAGTATTTTAATCCAATTGAAAAAAATTTCATTGGTTATTTATTTTCATTTATATTTTATTTTAATATGATCAACTTATCTATTATAATTAAAATATCATGTTGTGTTTTATCCAAAATTGCAATATAGATTTCTATTTCATAAGATAGTTAAAAAAAATATCTATTATCATATTTTTATATCATTAAATATGTTTATAATTTTAAAAATATTTTATGAGCACCATATTGAGTTCTTTTATCACAAAATTCTATCTTACAAATTTAATTTATCACAAAATTAATAGATAAATATTTTATTTATTTTATATGTAAATTTTTTTTATTCCACAATTGTTCTTTTGATATTTTATTCCACATTATTTGTTGTACAATTCTATATTTTAGTTGTAGGACCTCCTTCCCCAATTGGTATAATATAATAATATTTTTTCTTTTTAATTAATTTAAAGTTCATTTCATAGAAAAATTTTAATATTTTTTTAGAATATATTTTTATATTATTTTTATTTTAAATTAATTAGATACTTTTATAGTATATTTAAATATTTTATCAATATTATTACTTTATTATTTCCTCAATATTTATTTAAAATTAAAGTTTTTATAGCAACTTAGGATTGTAATTTTTATATTACCTAAAAACATCAGCTTACAGTACTTTTTTATTTCAATTAATTATATTTTATTTATTTATTTTCAATACTATTTTCAAATATTTCTATATGTTCATATAAGGATTTATCTTTGATATTGAATTTTTATTTTATTATTTTTTTAGTTGTAGCTATCTCAATTTTTCTAGATAAAAAAATTATACCTACTTCATATTTGAATAATGTACCTCAAATAATGTTATGTAATGAAATATTGAAAAATATTATAATTTTATTAAGTTGATTTACCCTTTTCTAACTATGTGCACATAAGAAAGAATTTTTTTCATTTTTTGTATACAATATCATGTGCTTTGATAAATTTATTTTGATTGGTTGATCTTTACTTATTATAATATATTTATAAGAAAATTTTATTTCTCTTCAATAAATAAATTATTTATAAAATTATAATATTTTATAATATATTTTGAAAATTATTTATTTCTCTTCAATAAATAAATAAATTATTTTATTTCTCTTCAATAAATAAAATATTTATATAGCTAAAAATTAAAATTTCATTGCTAAGTAAATTCTTTTTCAAAATTGATATATTTCATATTTCATAATTTACATTCACTTTGAAAATATTAACTATCAAATAAATGGATATACAAAGTAATGAATTATCGAATAAATATGAACTCTAATAAATATTAACTTATTTTTTTTCATTTAAAGAGTTAGTTTTTTTTTAATTTAATTATACATTTTTATTCAAAAAACTTAAAATTCATTCAAAAAAAGGTAGTAGATAACTAAGTTATTTCAAACCAATAACCAATTTTTCATACTTATTGAATTTGTTTATATTTATATAGATATAATTACTTTAATTTTAGTTGAAGTAATACACTATTCAATTGTTTCTAATAAAAAATTATTAAATAAATAAAAAATATTCAATCATTTGATCAAATAAATTCAAGTTAATTGCAATTTACCCCCTTGTGTTTTAAAAAAAAAGCCAATTTACCTCCATATGAAAAATCAATGCTTATAATACCTCTCAGAGTTTTAAAAAATCATCCACACCGTCTCCTCCTTCTCATTTGCTGCTCGCCTCCTCCTTCTCATTTGCTACTCATTAATATAATTTTAATATGAAAAGACTAGTTTACCCTTGATCATTTAATATATTTTCAATTCAATTTAAATAACCTTTTATTATCATTTTTTTTCTTCTCTTTCATTCTTTTCTTTTCTTTTCTTTTTGTTTTTCATTTCTCTCTTCTTCCATTATTTCATATATTTCACACTCTATACATATATAAATTATCATTATTTTTTATTTCTCATTATTTCATATATTCTTATTTTATACATATATATAAATTTATTTACAAAATATAAATCACTTTTATTTTTATCTTATCAATTATACTTTTTTTTCTATTAATTAATTCTAAATTAAGTAAAATCTAAATTTCATAAAAATATATAACATATTTTTATTTATACTTAAATATTTATATATATAAATTTATCTATAAAATTTAAATAACTTTTATTTATATATTTTTTCTTTCTAATTATCCATTTCAAATTAAATACTATATATTTATTAAAAATATATAATATATTTATACACATATATATTTGTGTTGATAAGATATTTATATATATATGTACATATGATGTTATTATCATATATATATATATATGATAATATATAAAATTATTTAATAACCCCCCAACCCCTGCTCCACCACCCCAAACTTGATTGGCTGCCATGGCAGTATTGTGGCCAAATTTGTCAACTAGCCACCATGGCCTATATAGTCATCATGGCAGCCAATGGTCGGCTTCAAAATTTTATTTTATTTTTTTGTTTTTTAGTCACTGCGTGTCAGAGTGGTTGCTGGTGGCTGGTGGAGGCCAAGCTGATGGGTTGGGGTAGTGATTTATATATATATATATATATTTGTACATGTATACACATATATATGATAATATATTATATTATATATATTTTATGTATTTTAAAAAAAATTATAATATGATCTAAATCATTGATTTTTTAAAAGAAGATCTAAGGTTAATGAATAAGGGCATAATTATCTTTTTATATATAGAAATTCAAGCCCAGATGCACTCATAGGCGCGTGTCTTACACCCACGCTCTCAGTGGAGTTCGTTGCATGGTTTTTTAAAAATGTGAGGGTGTTTTTTGTGTATTTTTTTTTCATAAGGGGGTCATTGGCTAATTTTTCTTAACACGGGGGTTGTTTGCACTTTACCTAATAAATTCTTTTATTTCTTAATTAAATAATTATTTTCTAGACAACTTAGAACTTAGTGTGTGTACATATAAATATATAACTTTTACATAATTTATATTAAATATACTTCAAAAGTAAAATTAAAATATTTAACAATCATAATTATCTAGCTCTTAATATATGACTTCTCTAAAAAAATTTACAGCTTATTTTTTGCATATAAAAGAGATAAATAAATATTTATGTAAAATATCAAATAATCACTTCTTTATTAAAGAGTTAGGAGTTTGAGAAATGAATAATTATAAATTAATTTATAGATAAGTCCTCAACTTATCAAAGTCTTTAAAATTTAATTATTTTTACAATAATATTTTTTGGACATGTAAAATAATTTTAGATAAAACTATTCAGTGTATATATAGAATATAGTAATTTCATTGAAGAATTTGTTTCAAATATAAATAGTTACTTCCTATAACAACTATAAACTCTAAACTTTATTTTTATATTATTAATTTAATCATTTTAGTTTTTTGGCAATATAATAATGAAAAACTCATTTTCAATAATTTGAAATCAATTCTTTTATATGGGTCATATATATATATATATATATATATAGTTGACATAGGTAAAAAATTTTAAAAGTTTGATAAATGACCACTTAAATAGCAAATGATATCAACTTTTATATTTTTTAATATATTTAATTACTCTATTGTATAGCATATATTTATTTTAATATTTGTGCTTATAATTATTCATAAAAATACTTTTACATAGATTACTAATGTGAGATAAAAAAAATTTGACTAAAAATAAATATCCATTTAATTGTTCGTATACTTTTGTATGCTTATAAAAGATTGATATTTTATTTTGAATTGAATATTATAAATGTACTTGTTATATTATTCAGATACATAATATATGTTAATTGATAATTTTGAAAATAATAAAATTACTGCATATATAAATAAAAATAAATAAATTTTACTTATATGTGGAATATTAAGAGATATTTTAGTTTATAAAAATTGTATGTCACAAATTACTTATTGAGTTAGTTATCAAATAATTAATAATTGAATGTAAGTTATTTTCATAGATAAAGTAAAAATAGGTTATATATTTACTCTAACAAAAATTATTTAACATTTAAAATTCTCAAATATTATGTAAATGTAATTGTAACTTCCAAATTATTAAGAAATCATATAGAAAAAGCTTTATATTTAAAAAAATTATTTATTTATTTATCATATCAAAATATATAAGTATAAATATATATATATATACATATATCTAATTTAAAAAAAATGTACTTAGTAAATATTTTGCGCTATTTTTATTTTCTTAATTCTTTTATTTATTTTTTTAAATTTTATTATCCCATAAATGTCTATATAAGCTTAGAGTTAGCAACTCTTGATATTGTATAACTTATTTAAGTATAAATTATCTTCAAACATAGTATTTTTAATTGAAATATTTATATTATTTTATTACTTAGTAATAGATTTTCTTTCATTACATGCTAAAAATAATTGTATTCATATTTTAATCACATGAAGTAAAATAAATATTATTATGAAATAAATATTTCAATTTTAGAATTATTTTCAGTGCATCGCACTGGGCACATGTTAGTAATTATATACACATGTATAAAATTTATTAATTATATATGTCTTAAAAAGGCCAAACTTTAGTTTGTGTTTCAAGCATTTTTGGTTTTACGCCATTAAACCTTATTTATATGAAATCAATATATCCAACCCAACTTTATCAGACATCCAATATATTTGGGTACCCAAAATATTGGGTATTCGATAAATTTAAGTCGATATCCAATAGGTGAAATTGTAATTCAATATCTTCAATCTGAATTATTCGAATTTGAGCCACTAATTCGAATGCCCATCCCTATATATGATTTAAGTTAACTAGTAATAATTAAGCATAGTCCCAAATAATTATGAGTGAATTTATATTCAGAAAAATTTACTTGGCGATAAGGCAGAATAATGAGTTCAACAAGCAATGATTTCACGGAGGCTGAAATAAAAATGGAGGATTGAATTTGATTTATCAAAGTGTGATAGATAGTAGATATTATTTTGGTTCATGAACCCGTGTAATTAATAGGGATATATACTCAAGTGGTCCAAAAGAGGCGGAGGCGGGGGCACCAAATTATGTAGCTATCACTTGTTGGTTTGAAAAGGTGACAATGCATTTCACTATCTTTTAACTTTTATTATTATTTTTCCTCACTTTCACTTCTTTCTTACAATAAGCGTGATTTAAAAATTGACCGAGAACTATGATTTGTTGGATCATTAATCTATTCCATCATTAGTCTGTCCACTGTCCCACTCCATTCTATTTATAGATTAACATATCAATCATAGTCAACAAAAATAAAATGGTGAGTGATTACCACTAAAGCGATGCCTAATTGGATAGGATTCATTATTTTTTACTGTTTAAATCAAATATTTCGCAGCGATGACATACTTTTATAATTACATTTAAAAAAGGACGAAATTAATATTGATTGTGGGTTAAGATCACATATACTATTAGTATTTTTAAATTTGAATAAGACATTAAAAATTACCCACTAAAGTAAAAAAGTAATGATGACAAAGTAAATTAAATTATTGATTTATGCTTGAATGCTTACAGCATTCGGTGATGGATTTTAAAAATTACCCACTAAACTAATAATCAGACGCGGAATAAGCTAATGGAACTTGCCGTGGCTTCTTGTTTTTCTGTTTCAAGGTTTGCATTTTTTTTTCTTTTCATAATTACGACAGCCACAACATTTTTCTTTTAACGTGCGTTAATAAATTTATTGGACATACATAATAATCCACAAAATTCACTAAATAAGCACAAAATATCTATATTCACACTATTAATAAATAGCCTACTCCTTTTTAGTATGTCTTCAAATGTCTTTCTTAAAATATTTCTATTTTTTTTAAATTCTAATGTCTATATAAAATGAATACCATTTCACTCCTCTTTTGTTATGTTTTTAAGTGTCTTTTTTAAACTATCTTTTTTTTAAAAAAAAAAAATTTCCACATCTATACAAAATAACGAGTATATCAAGTTTTATCCCCTTATGAAAATTAAAAAAGGGCAAAAAAAAAGTCCACCCTGCCCTCAACCCACCCAACCCTTCCCCACCCCTCGAGTGATGGCCATGGTTGTTGGCAAATGTGGCCATGGCTACTGCCGCTCGCCGTTGGGCGGCCATGGCTACTTGCATGACCCTGCGAGCGGTAGCCCCTACGTCGGGCGCCATGACCACTGCTCGCAGATGGCAAGTAAGGTAGGTTGGGTAGGTAAATATAATATATTTATATATTTATGTTTATTTATTAATATATATTATATATAAATATATCCATAAATATATTATGTAGTTATAATACATTGTATTATATATTTTATATTTAAATTTATAGTATATTATATATTTGTATAATATATATGTATATAAATGAAAAAAATAGAATAAATTAGAAAGATGAAAATGAAAAAATTAAAAATAGTTTTTAAATTTAAAAATAAAAAATTTGGTATGATGGAGATGAAAAAAGATATATAAAAATATATTTAAAAAATAAATAAATTAATTAAAAATATATTTAAAAATAATTTTAAATAAAATTGAAAATATATGAAATAATTAAGGGTAGTATAGTCTTTTTGTATTAAAATTAGGGCTAAATTGCTACAAATCATGAAGAGGAGGTGTTGTACATATTTTTTAAAATCACAAGAAGGTTTGTAGCCTATTTTTTTCATAAGGGGTATTTTTGCTCTTTTTCATTTTTACAAGGGGTGAAATGCAATTTGCCCATAAAATAACTACCATCTCACTCCTCTTTTAGTAGATTTTTAAGTGTCTTTCCTAAATTATTCTTACTTTTTTTAAAATTTCCATGTTTATATAAAATAACTACTATCTCACTGCCCTCTCTCCCCTCCCCCACTACTACTACATAATAATTCCATAAAAGACCATACATAGTTATACATGTTTTTATTTTTTCTCAACTTCTTCCTGCATGCACGATTTCTCCCATTTAAATTATTTTTTATTAATTTATGCTATTTTTTTTAAAGATGCATGAATGAGTTTGGCATTGGTGTTAATTGCTTGATTTTTTTTCTTTATTATTGCAAGTATTTCCAAGCCATTTGAATAACATTAGTTTTTATTTTTGTTAAATACACACGCATTGAGTGTGCATTGGCTGCTAGTTATTAATAAAGTGTGAGGGGTTTTAGTGGTATTTCAAATATTGAGATTACAATGCCCTTATTTTTTATTTTAACTCTTTATAACTACATAAATTAATAACTATTAATTATTTTATCCCGTTGCCATCATACTACCATCAACTAACACCATTTCCTACTCACTTTTATGAACAAAAGATATCTGGTGGTTACATATGCATATCATTCATTTCTGCATAATTCAATTTGCAGTTACTACCATTGTTTTGAGGTATCCTAACTTTTTGTTATGTCTGCATTTCCGTCATTCTTTTCCTATCTTTCTCATAGCAAAAGTTTATGCAAAATCCCAACTTGCTAATTTGCAGCTTTTCAATAATATTGAAGATTTTAGATAGTTAACAGCAAGAAAAATTTGCTATGTTTGAAATATACAACATTCAAATCAAGTTTTGCATTCAAAGTGGTGGTAGTTTGTTTTGTGGATATGTTGCAAATATTTTGATGTCATCACATCTTCTATAGTCATCAAAGTCTAAAACATAAATATTATTTAAATAAATAATATAATTGGTTATCATTCCTCTTTTAATACGTGTGTTTATACTTTGCCTGTGGATAAATTTTATAAAAATTTTATTTTATGTATCTAAATTTCTTGACATTAGAATTTGTACTTTATATATGTATATACATTAACTGGTTCCAATTTTTAGAGGCAACATGCATCAAGCGTGCACCTACAATTGTTATACTATTAATAAGGTACCTACTTTTTGGTGTGTTTTCACATAATTCACCTAATATGCCCTCCACTTTTTTTTCTTCTTTTAATTTCTAATAATTAGAAGCTATACACTTATTATCATTTATAATTCACCTATTTTCTCCACACAATTACTATTTTATTATAATTTTTTAATTTTTATTCATAAAAAAATTAAATATATTAAAATTATTAAAATGAAATTACATTACTTTAAAAAATAAACAATATTGTTATTATATAAAATTTGTGATTGATATGTAAGCATAAAATATGAGTCTTTCAAGTTTGTGATTGATATCTATCTAACATGGTAGAAATTGCTTAACTATAATTATCATTTTTATCATCTCTGTGATGATTTTGATTATAATAGTGATCTGAGAAAGTAAAGCGATATATACACACACACACACCATACAATTCTAAATTTTATGAATTAGCATAACGATGGGCTCATCTTCTACATTGTTACAATTATGACTGCAAGAAAGTAAAATAATATGCGACAGACTTATCAATTTTTGAAGTTGGAGAAATATTACTTCTCATCTTCTAATTAATTAATCTAATTGCAACTTCGACTTCGTGCTCCTCCATATGTGTACTTAATTTTAATAAGAAAAGTTGATATTTTTTGTGTATTTCTGTTTACGAATTATAAATAAAAATTATTATTACAATATTATTACAATAAGACCATAAAATTATAAATATGAGATCTTCTAATTTTATGTGGGTACGCAAATTGGAGGACGAAGTTGTAAGTATTACTAGAGATAAACTAAGTATCTAAATTCTAGAAGATGGGAATATTATGATAATTCTCAATGGTACTATGCACTCTTTTAAAAGCATAATATATGGTCGCGAACATCAAAAGAAAAAAAAATGATAAAATTAATTATTATGCTTAGGAAGCCAAAAATTTTATTCCGTTCACACATGGACATATCACTTTAGACCAGTTAGCTAGCTAGTGAATATATATATATATATATATATATATATTTAGAGAGAGAGAGAGAGAGAGAGAGAGAGAGAGAGAGAGAGAGAGAGAGAGAGAGAGAGAGAGAGAGAGAGAATTTAAATATCAACGGAATAAGAAATTGTAGGTTTTCAATAAAATTAATTATATTCCTCCGGAATAATCCTTGGAGCCTGATGTTGACTGACCCATAGATTAAATGTATACTGATACGGGAAAATGTAAAACAGATTATTGGCGAGAACTCCACGTGTCTTAAATAATCGTTATATCAATTGTTGATTGTTGTGTGTAAAGCATGCTCAAGTACATTAACCTTCAAAGTAGATCTCAGTCCAACATAAATCATTAAGCATTAGGTCGGCACAAACCAACAAAGAATCTTCGGAAAAATTGTGGAGAATAAAATGAGGAGGCTTCCGCTCGCGCCCAGCCCAAGAGTCGTCTACCCTAGACCCACAACCATTAATTTGCACGTGGGAATTTAAAATTCATAAACCACTTACTATATATTAATCATGTGTTCTAATTAATCCCAATGTCCTAGGGTTTGCTTGGTTAAATTTAGGGATGTTAAAATTATTCATTTCCCTGAATGAAGCGGGTATCGGGGTAGTTTTCTCCTCAAGTGGATTGCTGAATTAGACGAGGACAGGGATCATTGTCCCATTCCCATGAGTACCTACTATCCGTTAAATGTTAATTAATTTATTAATTTAATTTGTATTTTTAAAATAATATTAAAATATATGTAATTGTTAAAAATAATCTACATATATTTTTGTAGGAACCACATAAATGGAGAATTCTTTAGAAGAATTGTGAAGTTTTATTAGTATTTATATTTATGTATTTTATGTCTTTTAATATTTTTATTGTAATACATAATTAAATTTGGTGTATTATATATGATAATTTTTTAATTTTGAAAGTGCGTTGAAATTGGATTTTTCCAAAGAAACGATAAACAAACAAAGCCTTTTTAATACTTTGTCCCAACGCAAGAAAGGTGTGGTTCCATTATCCGCTGCCACGCATTATATATAAATTTAATTGCGTCGGCTGCTCGGATAATTTTTAAGTGCCGTCATTTGTCAAGACCAGCGGATTCTAAAAGATTCCATTGTTCTCCTACAAATTAAAAACTTATGAGTCCCCTAAGGAAATATCTGAATCCGAAGAGTAATATATATAGGTTATATTTAAGAGTGTAAATAAGTTGAGTATATTTTAAATGAGCTCGATCTATTTTGACATTTGAGGCTAAGTTTAAATAAATTACTATGAACATAAATTAAAAACTCGGTTTATGTTTTTATAAATTATTTCATTATAAATATGAAAATACCAAAAAAATACACTTGTTTTTAGTGTATTAATAATTGCTGATTTTCAATTATAGTTCAATGGCATTAAATCTCCTATATTATATGGAAGGTCTTACGGTCGATTTTAATGGGCATCTTTATGTGTAACTTGTGTGTATTTCTTGATTGTGGTCATGTGGAGCTTGTGCTTCCTTCTTTTTTTTATTTAAAATTTATATTTTATTAATTTATTATAAGACTGATATTTTTGATTTGAAAATTAGATCTATAAATTTGTTGTAAATGATATTTTTCAAAAAAATAATTGTTGTTTTCCAATTTCCAAAAAATTCTAATGTCCATCTCTTCTACACCTACACTTTTTTCACTCTGGGGAATAATTAATTAAGAAACAAACTCCAAATTAACTTGTCCAAATAATTCTGAGTTGAACTGCCAAACAATTTTCTTGGAAGAAGCAGGAGGCTGGACCACCTAGTTCACAATCCCAAAGTTGCTGTCAGTGTCACCTCACTTGGATGCCTCATATTTATTTGAAACTGACCCAACGCCCAACGGGTTGCTCTTAATCCTCTCTCTCTCTCTCTACCCATGTAATATTCGTCCGTAATTATTGCCCCCACATTACAATCTCAAATCACAAAACAACAAAACTATCATCACATCATAGTACACAATTTCCAGTCGAATTCATTTCTAGGACAGTTGGGCACGTTGGAATCGTTAATTTAATACATACAAAATAAAATGATGTTCACTCTGAGTTTTTCTTTCTTTTTTTACGCACAAATTGGAACCACGAAGTGGATGGCTTGATATGTTTTTCTTTTGTCTAAATAAGATAATTTTCTTTTGTCCAAATAAGATAAGTCGGGTCTAGTAAAATTTATTAGAAAAATATTATCTTTCTTATTCTAATTTTATACTTCTCAAATTAATATTAATAATTATTTTCCTTATTGTTAGGAGCTTTTGGTGAGAAAATAGAGTTTTAATTCAACATTTGATATATATATATATATATGCACCTCTTTATATTAATTTTGGCATATCAATTAATTCTAATAGATTTTCAAATATGTATCTCATAATTAATGATGTTTGTCAAATCTCCTTAATCAGTTGCGATTAGTATGACCTTAATTTTGGACAAATTATTTTTTCGTTTCATGAGTTTTCTTATTATTTTTATTTTTTATTTTTAACCCAATTAATCATATTAATGCCATGCAACTGCTTTTGAAAATAATTTCGAGCAAAACTTATGAAATCCTCATTAGTATCCCTACATAAACCATTCGATCAAGCTAAGTTATAATGATCTATTTACCTATTTTACTATAAATTTTCTTTCTATGTCAACATATTTACATATATAATATATTTTTTTATCAACAATTATTTGAATTTTTTTTTTACAGAGTTTTCTATTTAATTTTAGTAAACACTCAATACATATGTATTGCATAGACAAAATTACCATCCCTTTTTTGCTAGCCATGTCAATATTTTCATATATGAAATCCCATCAACAATTATTTTAATATTGATATAGAAAATATATTAATTCATTGTTTGTAACTTTTAATTTAATTTTGATATACAAAAGCTTTCAAACAACAAATCAATCAAGAGAAAATAATTGCAGATTGTATTCAATAAACTTATGCTAGTTTTTCAAATTAGTATATTTTATAATATTTATGAAAAAATATTAATAGCTAAAATTAAATAATAAATTTTTAAATTTAAAAATACCCGGTGCAACAGACCCGTTTAAACTAGTTTTTTTTTTTCAAAAATCAAAGGGTCAAACTACTTTTTTATTCGCATGTACTAACTTGCCCTTTTCTTTTTGCATTTTATATAAACTTAATTTTTAATCTGTGCGTTTGCATTGGATAATAAATCTAATTTTAAAATTATTTTTTTAAATTTTAGTTATAATTTAAATATTGAGACTTGTTTTTTTTTTTTTTTGATATTTGATACGGCAAATTAAGTCTTCAAGAGTAAAAAAATTAAAAATGAATTAAAGGGGCTTGATTAATTATGTGCTAAGTAAAATAAAAGTTTAGAGAGCCCAATTGATCAGGTTAACCAAAATGGGCCGAAGCCCATTAAGGGACTAAACACTATAAATAGTAATTTCCAACGTCAAATGGAACAAAGAAAATTATTTGCAAAAACATCAAGAGCTCTGATCCTTTGTATCACGTTTCATAGAAAATAGCTCAAAAAAATTTACTGAATTCTTAAAAGGACCCTAGCTCCATTTTCAAGCAATAGCATCTTGGCACTACCTATGGAAACTCTTACTGAAAAAAATGAATGATTGAGAATGCAAAAGAATCCAGAGCTCAAGATTCCAACCACCTAAGATTGAAGCATATAGAGAATCACCAACCTAAGACACATTAATGTTTGGCATCGAAGCCTACCCCCAAAGTATATTCAACACCAACAAAGATGACTACACAGCAGCCCCCACCTTATAGAGAACTAATTCTGCCACAACTCATCATGTTTTGAGCATAATGTTAGAGAATGCCTCTGCACAAGCTGGGACCAAAACAATCACTCAGTATGTTAAAGAACGCTGCCCTCAAGAGTAACTGCAGTCATCCTGTTGATGTTGGAGAGCTTCATTATCTATAGAGAGGACAAAAAAATGAACCAACTCAGAGGGAAGTACTACTTCTCCCCTTTTATCTTAATAGCTGGATGTATGATCGTCCCTTTGAGTAGATTCATTGCAGCAATTGCCCATTGCCACTAAAGTTGAGGCTTACACATAGGCGCCTCTGCCCTTTAGAAGAGCAGGAAGTCAGAACCTCTCTCTAGTAGTCCCTCTTCCAAGACGCAGTCCTTTCTACGCTACTATTTTAGCTGAGGTGCTTCCTTTAGGAACAAATATTGCCAGTTTGTTAAAATTTTATGGCATGGCGGCCCTAAAACACTTGGATAATTTTTCAATAAGGATGGAGCTTTACAACTTAAGCAAATTCGTATACTACAAAGTGTTCCGCATCACTCACCAGATGTGCTCTATAGTGGTTCAAACAGATGCTAGCGAGGTCCACTAGGGGCTGGGAACATTTAGCCTAGCATTTCCTTCATAATTTCTCCATCAATTATAGGTACCCTAAGATGGCGACAAACTTATTCACTATTAAATAAAAGAGAGTCCCTGAAAGAGTACCTCAACTATTTTGTCCAGACAGTACATGAGATCCACCATATGAGCTAAGAGCTCCTACCTAATATCATCTAATAGAATCTAGGATACTAAAAGTTTTGGGAGTTCAAAGCTGAAAAACCCCAATCTACTTTAGATGATCTCCTCATTTGCATAGAGAAACTTTCTCATTTAGACAGAGAAGTACATTAAGATTGAGGGGGCTGTGACTCCTTAAGATGCTTGCAAATGCAAAGCATAAAGTGAAGATAGCTACAACAACAACAACAAAAAGCTAAGAAAAAGTGGGCATAGTTTTCCCAGGGCTTTCTCCACCTTCATTTCACTTACTATCCTCAGGATAGAGATCTTAACTGTGCTATTGTAGCAAGGCATAATCTAACACCCCCTCTAAAGATGCAGTATGACCTAAAGAAGTAGAAGTTCAATAAGTGGTGTCTCTCTCACTAAGATCATAGACACACTATTGAAGAATGACGGTATTTGGAAGATGAAATAAAGAGGTTAATCTAGAGAGGATACCTTAAGGAGTACGTAGCTAAAATTAAAGCAATCTCAAAAAAGATTCAAAGCTGAAGAAAATGATGACCATTGATGATGAACTGATGGTTGCCTAGAGTCAAAGGATCGCAACATTAGTGAGATCTAAACACCTGCTTATTATTGGTGTCATTTTACTGATTTCAAAAGGATCGGCATAAGAAGACTCAGATGCTAGGGAAGCATTAGCATGATCAATGAGGCAAACCTAACTTATTTAATTGGCCCTATATTGAGGATTTATGAAGTACGACATCTACTACCCAACATCACCTTGGAGAAGAGGAACATAGAGCCCAAACGAGAAGAGCATAATGATGCTTTGGTGATTTCTACTTCCCTTGCCAACATTTAGGTGAAGAAAATATTAATGGACAATGGCAATAGTGAACATAATCTTTTATGATGCATTTCTACAACTCAGGTTGGATGCCTAATTGCAGAAGATCAATAATCCCGTGGTGGGGTTTACTGGTGAAGTAGTGGGGGCACTAAGAGAAGTCCCTTACCCTTATCTCTAAGAACTCATACTTAATGAGTCAAAAAAATGATGAAGTTTTTGATGGTCAAGACCCTCTCAACATAGAACATCATTATAAGGAGTCCTACCTTGAACTTATTTTGGGCAGTAGTGTCAATATATCATATGAAGCTAAAATTCCCAAGTTAATTGGGAAGGATAAAGCTGTTGGTGAACAACGCATCATCAGAGAGTGTTACGCTAGCATCTTGAAGAAAATAAATACTCTTACAGCCGGACTTGATTAGGCAAAGAAAGGACAAGACAACAAATATAAAGGCAAAGGTAAAGGCTTTGTCCATGATATTGATGCCATGGTGATATTCGCATCGAGAGCCACCCTCGAACATGCTAGAATGCTCCATCAATAGCGTTACGAGTTTTTTATTTTTCTTAACTAGATTATGATAGTAATTAGGAGTATTTATTTTAAATATTAAAGTAATATTTTCATTGAATTAGGAGTCATGTTAGTAAACATTGAAAAAAGCCAACCCCTACTGAAGGCATCACCTTTTTTCTCTTTCTTATTGATTTTATTGAATTACTTTTTTATGTTGTCTTTTACTTGTATTTGAATGTTGACTTGTGCATAACAACATCTTATGCAATAAAGATCTCCTAGGGCACACACCTTAATCAATATATCACAATAGACTCAAATCAAAATAAGTTTGATATCAAATTAGCATCAACACCACTTTAAGTCCCCCATATGAGGCATGTGACCTAAGCTTGTGGCGCTCTAGCTAGGATGAGTCATAAGCTAAGATGTCACCAGTTCAAACCTAAAATATAATTCGAAAGATAATTAGGGAAACTAAAATTTAACAAACATAATTGATAGCAGCTCATACTAAACCTAAAAAGTCATTTCATAGAGTGCTATATGTACATTCCAAAAGTCTTAAAAATAAACTTAAGCATTTACATGACATTCTCTAGTCTAAGCATCTCGATTAGGTATAATCTATATATACATACATAACACGTAATTTATTACAAAATAAGCCATTCCTCATGCAAGTCTCAAGCTCTCAGTCTTCAACCAGTCTTTTCTAAGAAGAGGATAAAAGATAACAAAAAATGGGGTATGTCCTAAGGACTTACTGAGAGGAAACATATGACATTAATACAAAAAAAATTCATCGAAAGTGTAACAATTGATAAACGGATTCAATAATGAGCAAACCTTTATGATATATAGTAATCATGAAACAAAACATAAATAATATCAAATTTAACAGACAGTTGGCAACTTCATCCTTGTTGCTCTCAGAATAGAATAAAAATGGTAACAAACAGTAACAAATGGTGCACAGAGTATAATAATTATAATAGACTTCCTTTATTACTTTTTACCCAAGTACTTGGCTCGGTACCTAAACATTTGGCTTGGTAAATGGCATGGTCGGTCCACATGCCAAATCCCGTGACTCTTAGACAGTTACCTCCAACATATTTGCAAGTCAGGATTTTAGATGGGTACTAGCGGGGAGACTAGCCACTGTCAGCCCATGCCACTCAATCATCTTTTCGAACTTAGTCTAAAGCCCAACTTGACTCGTGGCATCCCATATGGTAGTAAACTCCCAAGAGCATCCTTAAGGTGACTTAACATTGTACCAATAGATAATACGCATTCAAATAATGATAAAAAAAACATGTTTGTGAAGCCAAACATAACAGTACAATCTGTGAACATTAGCCAACAAGGCTATATAAATGATATACAGGATGATTTAAACAAAAAGTACAGAGTGAGATTTGGTTGGCAAGATTAGAATAACAAGCCAGCAAGGCTATAGGTTATATGGGACAGAAATAGATATCATAATAAACGTTTAGGGCACCAGAACAAGTGCAGTCAAATCTAACAGTTAGACATAAAGAATACAATTATTACAAATTATTCACTTCCTAGAAAAGGAAAGACTAACCTTTACCTTAGACTCCCTAGAAAATGCTATCCCTATCCTACTGTTCTGCAAATCCTGACTCCTCGTCACCTATCCAAAATAACATGCTTAACGTCAAAATGTTTATATCAACCTTTAAATAGTGATTAAGCTATTTATATCTTAATATCAATTGTTTTACAATTAATACATTATTTTAAAGCTTGGCTCCTAAGATACTGCAAGATAACATCATAATTATGCCATTAATGCTACAATATTTTTTAGAGTCATATATATTCGCTTTGGTCCATAAGCTTTTCCTAAGTTGATAGTTCCTAATTTAACAATTTAAGTTGTATTTCAACAATTTAGTCAAAACAAAATAATCAATTCAGATTCCTATAACATTTGGTCCTTGAAATGTTACACAAAGTCAAATATAAAATTACAGTAGTTAACTTTAATTAACAAGAATTTAGTCTTTAATAATTTGGCACCAAAAGTAAAGTATAGCACAAGGATCCAAGTTATAATGCTAAAGTAGCTAAATCAAAACTTGACTACACTTTCTCCAAGGATCAAATCATGCTCTTAAGATGGATTTGGTTGTAGAAAAATACCTTGATTGCTTAAAATACAAGGCAGAAAGGATGATAATGTTGAACTCTTCAAAAATGTCTCCTCCTGGTGCTACAGAAAACTAACAACATTTGCACTAGCAAATCACCTCTAATTTGGTTGAAATTTGGATAGCTACTCCTCAACATCTTTGAGAATTAAAAGAAAAAATTCTAGCCAAAAAAAAGAAAAAGGCAAGGTTGCCAAAAATGCCTCTAAACAATCTGTACTACAGTGGATCTTCAAAAGCTTAGCTTCCCAATTTTGAAGCCTCAAATGAAATGATTCACACACCTAAGGCAAGTTCCAATCAACCTCAAGTTAGTTGGATCACCAATGGATGAAGAAGAGATGAAGGCTGGATTTAGTGGAGAAGGTGAAGAAAATGTGTGAAACTTCAACACATGAGTGAAACACATTTTTGGAGGGAAAAAGAGAATCTAGCATCCATGGTGAGCATTGGGCCGGCCACCTCTATTTATAGATGAGGAGATGTGATGAAAGTTGGCATCACACCTCCCATAAGGTAGGGTGCCAACTAAGCAAGGCCACCTACATGTGAATGTGAATTTCACTTGCATTTGAATTTCACTTGGAGTTTTCATTTATCTTCTGAAATGTCATCTAAATTAATTCTAAATGCACTTCAAATTGAATTTCACTTGGAGTCTTCATTTATCTTCTGAAATGTCATCCAAATTAATTCTAAATGCACTTCAAATGAACTCTTTCATTTGAATTTCCCTCCAAAATTAATTCCTCACATTAATTAAATTAACTCCTTAATTTAATTAATTAGTCTTGACTTAACTCCTTAAGTAAACTAACTTAATTTCTTAAGTTGACTCTTTAAGCTAGAAGGTGTTAACTTAACCCCTAAAGTTGACTAATTTGTCATATGGCACCAAATAAATTAATTACTTAATTTAATTGATCTAATTTAACTCCATAAATTATTTTGATCAATTTAACAATTAAATTAATCAAGCCCAAATGACTAAAAATTAGCCAACCGTTTTCTTCACAAAATTGGTCATGTGGAATTTTTCTAATTTTTAGAAAATTCCCTTTATCAAATGAAACTTCCTTTATGCTTTTGTGTGCGACCCATTAGGTTCTTCCATTAATTGGACATGAGCTGACAACTCTTATGATATTTAGAATATCAAAATATTTATATTAGTTTAAACTCCTTTAAACTAATAACTCAACCCAATTGATCTTTATTAATTGAAGAGTATCCAATCTCTACGATTGATGTCCAACCTCAAGCTTATAGATCGTAACTAATTGGTTGAAATGAATATGCTCTTGATGAACTATTCTAGCTCTATATTTACCATGCAAATATGGTCCTTATATCTCCTATCTCCTAAAAGAGGCATAGGGCAAGATATTTACCGGCTCTTTAATAAACTTGATAACTTTATTTCTATTCCCAATGTTCCATTTCAATTTATGACCTCATCTTTGAAAAACTCCTTTTACAAATTCATATTGCCTTAAGCTATGACTCCTTGAAATTGATTATTATAGAATACATAAGAGATGCATCGCCCCCATAACGGCCAGGAGATGGATCCGATCTTGGGTCTCACAAACTTTCATGTATAAGTAGCTCATACGAAATCTCAACCTAAATGATCCGTAAAGTGGTCAAGAAAGAGTCAAAGTATGAGGACCTAAAGATAGAATTACCATGGATCTCAAGTCTAAGGACTAATTTTATACACCAACATATGCTAGATAATTTATCATTACCGACTTGCTACTATGACTAGCTAGTGGATTTTTTGTGCTGGCCTTCAGTAAACTTGATTTCTAACATACACCTATTAACAGGCACCCATGTCTAATATGGATTACTCATGAAATGGAGCAATATCCAACTCCTTGGATTTATGCATCGTTAGTGTAAATCTATTAGAATCTTGGATGTCCTATTTCAAAGATTCTATGACTTAGAATATTTTAAGATCATGACTGTGTAAGACTTATTTCATGATCACCACTCAGTGTGTGACCAAGTCCCATAGTCTTGTATGATCTAAGAGCTTCAATCAAGTGTTAGTAAAGTGAAATAAGCATAAGATCAAGATGATCATTGAAATATGAATATCATTCAATCAAGATTATCTTAGAAGTGAAATAGTTTACATGCCAATTTAATTAGTTGCGGGGCACTATTCCAGCGCATTATAGACAAAATTAGGATTTTAATCATCTATTTAACTTAATTAATTAAAGGTTATATATCTATATCTATATATATTCCAAATCTAGGTCCACTAAGCATTATATATAACCATGCATTCATTGTTTGGTCTCAACTCATGTTATTCTATACTACTTTATAATATAAGAATTGGTAAGGTAAGAAGAACAATACAAGTTAATCAATAATAACTCCAATTCCAATGATTTTTACCAAGGATCATAATTTCAAAACTCAATCACCACAAACCAATACCACACATGCGACCACCACGATGAGACAAGAATTCTATCTTGAGGCTGTAGTGCGCCGCTCACCGCTGCCAGAGTTGCTAAACTATCTCCGCCTGCAGATGTCTCTCAACCCTCACAATCAAATGCCCAGGTTAATTGTAATCTTTTTTTGTCAATTTACAGCTTAATTCACTGGAAAATGAAATGGGGTTCTCACTTGGTGCTGCATGAAATCCTGCTTCGCCATTGCCCAAGTTTTTCACTCAAATTTCGGTGAGTCTATTGGTGGTTTGTGTGAGATTTTGGTATCAATGGAATGCTTGAGTTGAGTGAAAGAGTTTGATATGGATTAGGGTTGTCAATAGATTAAATTTTAATTTGAATCTTATATGAATCTGGTCTAAATTTTATAGTTTTTATCCGATTAAAATATCCGATGGATTAAATTTGATTATAAATATTCAAAATCCCAAATAAATGGATCAGATATGAAATTAAGTAATACAATCCATTAAATATCTGAATTCGAACTTTAATATTTTTTATTAAATTAATATAAGATATTAAAATAAAATCTATATATTATATTTACTTAATATCTATATTACTGTTTACATCATACTATTAATATTATGTTTTTAACCTAAAAATTAAGAGGGATATTAATAAAATATCAAATACGATAACATATAAAAATTCATCTATGCATTAATAATGTGAAATAGGAATTTAGTATTTAAATATTTAACTTTTGGACTAATATATAATACAAAATTGCTAATAATTCAAATATGACATATATTTATTTTATAAATATAATATTTCTATAAATTTCAAAAAGGAAAAAAAGAAAAAAATAGGATTGAATTTTTTAATCGAATTTCAAATATCCATCAAATTCAAATATGGTACTGACTAACAAAGATCCTATAAGATTTTTGGTTAGACTAGGATATGAATTTTGATAATTAAATTTGGATTCAAATATGGCAGAATCTGGCCCGTTGACAGCCATAGTATGGATATTGTTAAGCTTCGTCGACACTGTGGGAGTTTGCCAAAGGGGAAGAGAGGGTCTTGCATATGAAAATTGAAGAAAATTGAGGGATGGGGGATTTGATATTTAAAAGGGTAGTTTTGGGTAATTACAAATTGACCCCTAGCATTTTCTTTCATCTTTCAATTAATTGACTATTTTAGTGAGTGCATTAGATTGACCTATTTAATCAAAATTAATTTTAATTTATCCCCCCAAAACTTTTAAATTTCATATAATTAAGTCTTTTCCTATTTACATTTTTCCAAAACATTTTTTTTAAAATGAATGACATTTAAATTTTTATCAATAAAAACTTTAGGGGGTGTTACAATCCTCCCTCTTTTAAAAGAATCTGGTCCCTATATTCTTACCTGACTACTAGAAACGTTTGGCATATTGTTGGCGCATGAAATCTTCTTACTCCTTAGTTGCCTTTTCAATGTTGTGATTGCACCATAATAACTTAAGGAATTCTTCAATTCCGAAGCTCTCAAAATTTTCAATCCAAGATATGAATTAGTTGCTCTTCATAGGTCAGGTCACTTTCTAACATTATATCTTTATGTGAAATGATGTGGGACGGGTTATGATATTATTTTCAAAGTTGTGATACGTGAAAAACATCATGTACTCTCGTAAAGCCTTAGGGTAGTGCCAATTAGCAAGCTACCAGTTTAATTCTTTCACATATCTCGTAAAGACTAATATATCTTGGGCAAAGCTTTTCACCTTTTTCAATCCTTCGGACACCTTTCCTCGAGGATACTTTAAGAAACACTTGGTCACCAACTTTGAAATCTAAATCACTTATTTGATTATTCACATAACTGTTTTGCCAATCCTAGGCAGCTTTCATTCTCTATTTTATCATTTGTACCTTCTCAATAGTCTCCTAAATTAATTCTAGCCTTATATTTTCAAGGACTTATCAACATTGTATCTATGTTCTTCAAGGTCCCAATGTAATGGGGATCAACATTTTTTGCCATACTATGCTTCATATAAGGCCATTTGGATGGTAGACTAGTAGATGTTATTGTAAGAAAATTCTATCAAAGGAAGGTGTCTGTTCCAATTACCACCGTAATCCAAAATACAGACTCATAACATATCCTTCAATATTCTAATGACTCTTTTTGACTACCCATTTGATTGAGGATATGCTTTAAAACTGAATCATAGCCTTATTCCCAAATGTTCTTGCAAACTTTTCTAAAGTCTCGAAGTGAACTTTGGATATCAGTTGACATAATACTGGTTGGAATTCCATATCATTTGACTATTTCCTTACTGTATAGCTTTGCCAGTTTCTCAACCCTAAATGTGTTTCGACTGGTAAAAAGTGAGCAAACTTGGTTAAATATTCTACTATTACCCAGATACTATCATATCCTCTTTGAGCCATTGGTAGACCTATCACAAAATCTATAGTTACTTGCTCCCATTTTCAGTCAGGGATCGAAAGTAGTTGTAGCAACCCTGATGGTTGCTGATGCTCTTCTTTTACTAACTGGCAAGTTAACCATTTTTGCACATAATCTGCAACATCCTTTTTCATCCCATTTCATTATAACTATTTTGTCAAATCTTGATACATCTTCGTGCCCCCTAGATGTATCGCATATCTTGCCTTGTGTGCTTTTTCCAATAGTTTTCCTTTTATTTCTTCAAGTACACAGATTCTTCTATGAAATAAAAGAGTACCTTGACTCTCTATATTGAATTTGGAATCTCCACAACTCCTGATCACTTTTTTTTTATTTTAATGTTAAATTATAGTTAGCCTACGCTCGATGTATTTCATTATACAACTTTGGCTGTATATTCACTCCCATAATCCAGGTTCGTTGCCTCATTCTTATCATGGTATCTGCCCACGAACTTGTTGATGTTTAAGCATCTTGACCTTTTAGCTCAAAGTATTTGCTACTACATTTGTTTTCTTGGGTAGTAAATGATAGAGAAATCATCCTCCAGAGATTGCATCAACCGTTGTCATCTCATGTTCAGATCTTTCTGCGAATGCAATTACTTAAGAATTTTATGATTTGTGAATACTTCGAATGTGGCCCCATAGAGATAGTGTTTTCACTTTATGAATGCAAAAATCAGTTAACTCCAGGTCATGAGTTGGGTAATTCTCCTCATGTTGTTTCAATTTTCTAGATGCATAAGTGATAACTCGCCCCTTCTGCATTAACACATATCTAAGTCCTCCTTTAGAAGCATATGTATACATAATAAAACCCTCTAATCCTTTTGGAAGGGCCAAAATTGGGGCTGAAGTAAATATGTGCTTCAGCTCTTAGCAACTTCTCTCACAATCCTCGATCTAATTAAACGATTGATCCTTCTAAGTTAATTTAGTCAACGAACTGACTATCTTAGAAAATCTTGTACAAACCGTCAATAATTGCTGGCAAGTCCTAAAAGGTTACAAACTTCTATTACATTTTTAGGTCTTTTTTGGTTGACTATTGCCTCTATTATAGAGGGAGTGGCCTTTATCCTGTCTTGGGATATGATGTGTCCCAGAAATGTGACTTTTTTTATCCAAAATTCACACTTAGTAAACTTTGTATACAACTTGTGTTCTTTTAAAGTTCTTAAAACCATATGTAAGTGCTTTGCATACTCCTCATTGGTCTTTGAATACACTAGAATATTGTCAATGAATATAACCACAAACTGGTCCATATAAGGTTGAAAAATTCAGTGTATCAAACCCATAAATCACGTTGGGGTATTAGTTAGACCAAACAACATTACTACAAATTCAAATGACCATATTGAGAATTAAACATACTCTTTTGAATATTTTCTTCCCTAATTTTCAATTGATAATACCCCAGTCTAAAATCTAATTTCAAGAAGACCATAGATCTCTGTAAGAGGTCAAATAATTCTTCCACATGTAGCAAGGGATATTTGTTCTTGATAGTAACTTTGTTCAACTCTTTGTAGTCGGTGCACATCTTTAGAGATCCATTTTTCTTTTTAATAAACAACACCCAGGCTTCCCACAGAGAAGTGTTAGGCTTTATTAATTTCTTTTCTAATAGTTCTTGAAGTTGATTCTTTAGCTCCTTAAGCTCTACCTGCGCCATTCAATAGAGGGTTTAGAGAAAGGTATGGCAACAAGAAGAGTGTGAATAACAAACTCTATCTCTCTGTTAGGTGGTAATGAGTTTAATTCTTTCAAAAATATTTCTAGATAATCAACTACTATTTCCACTTCTTCTATTTTAGTTTTCTCAAGGTTTATTGATGAGGTAACGTAAGAATCCTTGTCCTCATTTCCTTAAAATTTTTGTGGCCTCTACCATGGATATAATTGATATAGGGGAAGTAGTATCTGTGGAATGATGTGTCGGTGTTGGTAACTTGTATCTAAGAGTGATGCACTTGGTGTAACAATTTACTTGTGCTTGATGTTGATACAACTAATCCATCCCAAGTATCAAATTATATTTTTGAATGGGCATTTCTATAAGATCAGCTAGGTAGTTACAATCCCTAATCCTAGCTAGATAGGCTTGATACATGGTGTCTATTATTAACCCTATTTCTAAGAATGTTTATACCTCTATTTGATAAGTTATGATTTTAGGTTGTATATTCATCTTTTGTGAGACAGATGTAGATATAAAGAAGTGAGTAGGTCTAAGATCATATAAAGTATTACCATTAATTCAAAAAAATAGAAATCATATCTTCAACCATTTCATTAGGATCCAATGCTTTTTCTCCAGTTAAAGTATGTACACGAGCTCGAACCTTCAATTTCCTGCTGGATCCTACCACATATTTCTCTTTTCCTATTAGGTTCTTTTGATTGGGGTAATCTCTAACAAGGTGTTGATTGTTACCACATTCCATACATTTACGTTACTTTTTTGAACACTTGAACTCCTCATGGCTTAATTCTCCACAAAACCCATATTTCTTTGGTGGCATCCCTTGAACTGAATTTGCGGTTCTACTTACTTGGTGTGTTCATTGATTGGTGCCCCCAATTTATAATTTTGACTATTTCTTCTCAGGGTTACTTTGTCATCTAATTACATCATTCCTTTCTATCCCTTATCTTCAATTTTCCAAATGTCCTGCAATTTTGACTCCACTTGCAGTGCTTTACTCTCAGCTATGTTAAAACTTGGCAGATCATATGTGGCAAAGGCCCATCTAAGTTTCAGCCATAGTCCTTCCATATATTTACGGGTCTATCAATCTTCATTTGCAAGTATATAGGGTGCATATTGAATTAGTCAACTGCAAGTGGCCTTACACTGACTGATAGATGGTGTTCCTTAGATCAAATTCATGAACTCTTTTTCCTTTACATGCTTAGGCACCAATGATACATATTTTTCTAAGAACTCTCTGGCAAAGTTTTCCCATGTTCATTAAATCCCATCTGCAACCCATCTACGATATATCATTTTCCACCAACTGTGACGAAGACCATTCAATAGAAATATAGCATACCAAACTTTTTGTTTATCTGGGTAATGCAATGTTTCAAATATCTTTTCTAAGTTCTCGATCCATTATTCTGCCTTTCTATCATTCAGTCCTTCTAAGAACTTCAAATGCTGGAAGCGAAGTAATCATTATGATGCCCAATCTTCAGTAAGCTCTTCAACATTTCCTGCATTTTTACCTTGACCCTACTATTGGCAAAATTGCATAAATCTTTGCCACATTCAGTACATTAGATCACCTAATTGATCTATGGCTTGTTGATCATCTTGAGTGGCTCATGAGACTTCTTGCTCTAGTAGTGGTTGTTGTATAGTGGGGTGCTCTCTGCTTGGGGACATTTTGTTCATTAGCCCATATATTGGGCAATCTTTCTCGTCATCCTGCTTGAGCCTGAGCAGTTATGTAAGAACCTTATGACACCATTCTTTTCTATAGTCAATTAGAGCTAGGATACTTATTAACCTGCAAATGGGGGTAGCAATTCAGGTGGGTTGAGTAGGTTCGAGATGGGTCAAAGTAAGGTATTATATAAATTTGTTCAACTCAAACCTAACTCATTTAATTTTCAACCTGATAAGCATAAAGCCAAACCCAACCCACTTTGAATCAGGTTGACTTTGGTCAACCTATTTATGAATGGGGTTAATTCAATAACCTAAAAACCTACAACCCACCCAACCACTTATAAAAATATGCTTTTTAATGGCCAAAAAATTGATAATGTAAATTATATTTTTGTATTGCTTGTTGATTCGATTTTCATTGTCCATTTTCATAAGCATGTAAATACTTGTACAACATGAATATTATTTTAATGGGTATTGACTTGATGAATTAAATACCTATACATTTTTGCATCACAAACTACACACGATCTTTTAATTTTGTAGCACGCACTAACAATGACATATGATGAAAAAATTATCATAATTGTCCAAGCAAAAGCATATTACACTATTTTAATACTAGAATTGCTAAACACATCATAATTTACCAAAATCCAAAAGCTAAAAACTCTAATTTTCAATGCATTAAAACCATAAATTGCACAATATTAATAAAAATATAAAACACACACACACACACAACAGGATTAATAGTAAAAATTATTAAATTAAAAAATTATTTGGATAAGCTATATATTAAACTAGTCATCATGTGGGCATAATTAAAAACCATCCCTATTCACTAAATTTAAGAATGCTAATTATTTTAATTTTGATTATATTCAATAGAAAGAAGACATCATAATAAAATCATTTGGCTAAGGAAGAAGAGTTATCTACAAAGTTCCATGAGCATATGTGTATCAAGGCTGCTGAACATGGAAAAAATTAGAATTTTCCCAAGAGCCAAGTGGGTGAGGAGATAAAGAATAGAGAAAAATGAGTGGTGGCAGTTGGGCACAAGAAAAAAAGATAAAGCTAGGACTATATTTTTTTTAACTTTCTTTGGGCACTTTAGACTTTTAACAGTAGTTTGATATGATAATAGTTAATAAATTTAAATTTTAAAATATCTATCTTATATTTACTTTTTTATATTATATGGGTTGGGTTGGATAGGCTTGTGTTGGGTTAATAGATCATCCAAAAAGTAATTTTGGGTTGGTTGGGTCAACTCGTAATCCAACCTAAACCACCTAAAGTTTTTGGGTTGTATTTTGGGTCAACCTAATTTTAGTCCAACCCAATAAGTCCTAACTTGAACACATTAATTTCATGTCAGTTTCATGTTGGGTTAGAAATTGTTGCCCCTACTTGCAAATTATTTTGTATAGTGATATCTAGAGTTATCATCAATTTCTTCAATTCCCTTAAACTTGCATATAAGATGTTTAACAAATTTAAGTAAAATTCATTATAACAAGAGTCTAGTCATCCAAGATCAACATAAGAACTTTCATTATCATTCCAAGTTAGCATTAGCGATTGTTTACACGGTATATACAAAGTTAAAATTTCAAAATTTAGCTAAGCTAACTATTCGCCTAGTTGTGGACAAAATGACAAGGCTTGAGTTAGGGCATTACCTTATTAGTCTGGGTATCCTTAGCCTATTACATTCTAATTTAATGGCTAAAAGCTAATACCTAGACATCTATATATATATATATTTATAGGCCTAATTACATGTTCAAGAGTCTTTAACTCTAGTTCTCCACATCAGTAAAGTCAGACTCTATATTTTTATCCTCATCCTCTTGCTCTTCCCCGTTCAGCTTTATGTCCATATCATCATCATTCTTTTCAAACTCCTGAAACTCATTTTCTATATTAATCCCTTGAGGGACCTCTATGGAGGGCTTCTATGCGTGGTCCTCCTCAGGATCCTTTTTTGGCGGCTCCTTCAGGTTTCCTTTTGGCACCTCCTTAATATAAATACCCTATCTCTGCCCTAGCTTTAGGGAGGGTTGAACTCTAGAGGGTTAGGCCTCGGATGGAACCCTAGCTCCAATGATCTGATCAATGGAACTCCTATAATATGTCAACATCATTCTAACTTCATCCATAATCATTAGAGTTATAGAGATAACCTTATAGTGATTCACCTCTGAAATCCCAAAAGTCTCCTTTAGTTAGGCTCGTACCATGCAGAGTCTTTCAATTTATTTTTCTGCTATTTTTTACCTTTTCACTTTTTTACTCCATTTCATCCATAAATCTTTCTACAGTGTCATTTCTAACCTGAACTCTTATTTTCAAATGATATGTCTCCACTTTCGTATCCCTCAGTGCCTCATACATGTTATATAGTCAATCCTCATGGTGTTGACATTGCTCCATTAATCTTGCCCTTGCCTGTTCGAAAGCTTTAACTATTTTTTCTAAAGATTTCTTGCCTTCATCTTTCATAGGTCCCTTTCTTTTCCTTTTTCATGTTTTTTTGTCATTCTACAATATAAATTTATTTCATTAAAATAATACTAGTCAATTTCTTTTCCAATTTCCTTAATAATCTATTTTACTTAATTAATCAAAAAGTAGGGTTTTAATAATCTATTTTACTTAATTAATCAAAAATCATAAATATTACAAATCTGGGTCTATTATGCATTATATGTTTAACCATGCATTCATTGCTCAATCCCAATCCATGTTTTTCCATATTACTTTAAAACATAAGAATTGGTAAAGTAACAAGAACAATACAAGTTAATAGGTAATAATCCCAATTCCAATGATTTTTTACCAAGGATCTTATTTTTGAAACTTAATCACCATAAACCAATACCATATATGCAACCACTCTTAGGTCGCCGTGTGCTTCCACTAGAGTTGCGAACTACCACCACCCATAGACATGTCTCAACACTCACAATCAAATACCTTATTAATTGTAAGCTTTGCCACTAATTTACATCCTAATTCTCTAGAAAACAAAATTATGTTCTCACTTGCCGCCGTGTGAAAATTGAAAGCACAGATATGTTCCTCAAGCTAAACTCACCAAAACCCATTACTCCAATTCAAGCTTTCACTACTGGTGATGCTGTGCCCACTACCTCTGTGATTGCCTTAGTTTCTCACTCAAATTTTGGTCAGTCCATTGGTAGTTTATGTGAGATATTGGTATCAATGGAATCCTTAAGTTGAGATGAAAACTTTGGTATGGATATTATTAAGCTTCACCAGTATTAGGGAAGAGTTTGCTAAAGGGGAAAGAAGGGTCTTGCATGTAAAAATTAAAGAAAATTGGGGAGAAGGGAGAGGGGGTTTGATATTTAAGAGGGTAGTTTTTGGTAATTACAAGTTGACCCCTAACATTTTCTTTCAGTTTTTAGTTAACTCCTTATTTTAGTAAGTGCATTAGATTGACCTATTTGACAAAAATCAATTTCAATTTAACCTTTAAAACTTTCAAATGTCATACAATTAAGTCTTTCCTATTTATGTTTACACCTCCAAAACCTTTTTTTTAAAAAATTAATGATATTTAAATTTTTACTAATTAAAATTTTAGGGATGTTACAAAGCCTAATAAACACCCCCCCGAAGATACATAGCCACCTCATCAAAGCCCACTATAAGACCTCTAGGGGATATATGGCCATCTCATCAAAGTCTAACATAAGGCCTCTCATGGGGTATGTTACTCCATTTTATCAAAGCCTACTATAATGCTCCTATAAAGTACCTGGCCATCTCATCAGTGCCCATTATAAGGGCCCTAAGGGATATGTGGCTATCTCATAAAACCCACTATAAGGCTCTCTAAGGGGTACATAGCCAATTCATCAAACATCTATGGTAAAACTCCTAACCAAGGCTCATAGCCTAATGTCATTACAACATCGAACTTCTATGGTAATACTTCACAAGTAAGGCTCACTGTCAAAATCGTTTCAACATTAAACATCTATGAAAACACCTCCTAAGTGATGCTTGTATTTGAATTTGATCCCAATGATAAATTACTGTAGTAAGACTTCTCAAATGAGGCTCACAATTGCATTTATACATCACATCAATACTAAAATTTATGGTAAGACTCATAAGAGGGGCTTATAACTAAGTTTAACAAGAAAGGCTTAAATGCTCCCCTAACACGCCCACGCTACACAAATTCAACATCAAGAACACGCTAACACTCAAAATTCATTCACTTGACTAAGTGAATAGACAAAGCCAAATGGAGAAAACTTCTTTAAATAAAAGAAGCAAAATTTAGTAACATCAAAGCATATGAAAAATGTCATATCAACCCTTGGCCACATGAAAAAAATTAAGAACAAACCTAACTATTATTTATATAATGGTAAAAATGCTAAGTAGTCTTAAACAAAAGAAAAGGCAAGGACTAAACAAAGTTTCTGTCCTAAGTAGTTGTCTACTCCTATTGAGTTACATCCTCTAGTTTCCACCATAGAGTTAATGCCAGCCTCTGGGGCCCCACTAGACTCTTTAGTAGAAAAATGAACAAGGATGTTAGGTCAAGAAATAATAAGTTTTGAATAAGATATTGCCCAATCTCATCAAGTATGTGATGATAGTCTTAGATGGTCTGCTCATGAATCACTGTAGCCTCTACCTTAACCACATCAAAAAACTTATCTGAAACCTTGAATTCCTTGACTTCTTCCTCGTAAGCAGTAATGATGAGTGTCTACCTAACAGAAGACTTCAAGAACTTTCTCGTAGTCTTCACTTCACATAATGTACCTTCACATGCTTATGCTCTTTCAAAAATTTTGTGAACTTCTCTTCCTTCTAGGGCTACTATTAAGTGAACTCAATAGCTTTTTCCTTAAGTTGAGATATCATTGTTGTTGCTCCTTCCATGCAGTGAGACATTTGAATGACTAAATTTCAAGCCTATATCAAAAGTAATAAAAAATGAATGATAAACAAATAAAATAAGCAACTACAAGAAAAATATGAATGCAAAATAAACTCAATTATGAAATAAATTCTTATTTGAGTAAAGTCTCCAGCAATGAGATCGATTAATTTGAAGAGAATATCTCTAACTTTTCTATATCGTACTCCCTTACTCTTCTTCATAAGTCAGCAATGCTGAAAGCTGACTCATCTATGTCCCAGTATGTGTTAACACCACAACTTCAACATAAAGTATAGCAAATTATCCCTTACCTTCGTTGGCAAAAGAAGGACAATAAAACTGTTGACAATTATCTTCTATAGATAATCCTTATGCATGCTTCCTGACTGGTTTAGAGATCACTATCAAAACCAACGGTCACATTAGGCTTATGCTCCACCAAGTTGCCTGAGGGTATACCTCGCTTAACTGCTAATGAAAGGGGCTTGGATGTTGCCTAGCTGGCGATGTCTTCCCATGTTGCGGCTCCATTACATGACTCCTATGTGAGCTTTCATCCACCCACCTAGCACACTCTCACACTAAGTCAACCTTCTTACCTCTGAAGAACAAGAAAAGTGAAATTAAATACAAGTGCTAAAAGGAATACAAAAAATTAATAAAATAGATGTATGCAAGAGCAATCAATAAAGAGGTAATAAACTAATTATCCTTGAGAAACATGTAAGTCATGTTGAAAAGGGAATCAAATAAACCTACCTACTCAAAAATCAGGCAAAGGTCATGATGTTTTACCCAGGTACACTATTGATGGTGAACTATTCCACCCATAGAGAACATTTCAACCTTTATCTCACACAAAGGTAAACCTCTCCTTCGAAGGTCCATGCAAATAAGGAACTATTCAAGAATTTATCAATTGGTTTGGGGAAAAAATGAAAGAAAAGTTCATTAAGCACTTTTCGCACCCCAAACAAAGAAAGAAAGCTATCTAAGAAGGCAAGAAGACCCAAATACGCCAAGAGAAGCTGAAATCTCATGAACTATGTAAAGAAGTTGCAGACAAATTCATTCAAACACACCCTAAAATTCTTGACTATGTCTAAGAACAAATGATCTGGTAGTGGGGAGCTACTATTAAAATAACTATTAAATACTATGAAGTATCCTAGAAGGATATGGCACCATATTATCCATGATGAAGGAAAAAGAAACTTGAACTCCCCCAAAATGTAAATTCTATACCTTAGAATTTCTGACTCCCTGAACAAAGATAAAGAAGAAATTTTCACAATTTTAACATAATTACAATCAATGAAATAAGCATCCTAGTAGTTCTCCAAAGAAGAATCCTTTTTTTGAAATTAGAATTAAACTCTAACATGGAAAACACTTTAGGAATTGGAGGATGGTCATCAACTCATGAAACTCAATTTCATAAACTAACATCGAATCGGATAACATGCCCAAACAAGTCAATTGGATTGGCCTTGTAAACTATTTCTCTATAGGATATCTTGATTGGATGATATTCATTATATGACCATCTTTATCTTATACTTTTTATTTACTTCACTTGCATTTGGATGAAGCCCATAGATTACATAAGACTATGGGACTTGGTCATGCAGTGGGTGGCAATCATGAAATAAGTTATACACGATTGTGATCTTAAAATTTTCAAGTCATAGAGTTTTATGAGATAGTGCATCTAAGATCTGAATAGACTTGCACTAACAATGCATAAATTCAAAGGTTGGAGATTGTTCCATTCCATGAGCAACTATATGAGTGCATGTTAGTGTGTGCTTATTAGAGAACAAGGTATTGAAGACCCACCAGAGAATCCACTAAATAGCCATAGTGGTAAGTCGAGAGTGGCTAGTTCTTCTACTTATGTCAGTGCATATTATTAGTCCTCTAATTTGAGGATCCATGGTAATTTTATGTTCGGTTCTCATGCTTTGACTCTTCCTTGACCACCTAGCGGGTCTTTTAGGTTGAGATTGGGTGTGAGCTACTTGGCATGGAGGTTTTTGAGATCTAAGATGGAATCTGACTGCATGTCTTTTTGGAGAGTGAGTGTATATCTTATATGTTCTATAATAATCGATTTCAAGAAATTCCTACATAGGAGATGTGACAATTTGGGAAGGCATTTACAAAGATGAGTTTACAAAAGGAATCGAACATTAAGAATAGAAGCATAGTATCAAGGCTATTAGGGAGCCAATGAATATTTTGCTTTAGGCCTCTTTCGGGAGATAAGAGATGGAAGGACCATATTTGCTTGGTACACATAATGCTAGAATGGTTCTTTAAGAGCATTCATTTCGAAAAATTAGTTGGGCTCCATGGCCTTGAGGTTGGAAATCGACCATGGAGATTGGGTACTTTTCAATTAATAAGATTAATCGATAGAGTTGCTTAGTTTAAAGGGGTTTAAACTAAAGTAAATATTTGATATTTCAAAAGTCACAAGGAATTGTGAGCCCATATTCAATGAATGGTAGAACCAAATGGGTTATACATAAAAGCCAATAACATGGTCTATTAAAGGAAGGAGAATTTTCTAAGAGCTCGAAAATTCATGAACAATTTTTGGAGAAGGCAAAATTGTAGTCATTTTGGCTTAATCAATTTAAATGTTAAATTGGTCAAATTAGTTTAAGAGTTGAATTAAGATCAATTAATTAATCTTTAATTAATTGATGTCACATGACTGTCAATTGGTCAAAATTAATGTAAGGATTGAGTTAATTTAACTAGCTTAAATTGTTAAGCACTTTGATTTAAGAGTTATGTCAAATGATTATTAATTAAATTAAAGTGTTTAATTTAATTAAGTTGGAGAGATAATTTTTGGGAAAATTATTAAATGAAGAGTTTATTTAAAAATAATTAGAATTTAATTACAAAATAATTCATTAGATGAAATGTGTGCTTCAATTAAATTCACTAATCACTTGTTAGTGGCCACTTAAGCAAGAGACAATTGGCATCACCTCCTTATGGGAGGTGTGTGACCACTCCTATATATGGATATGGTAGAATGGCTGGCCACATGGGTGTGAGGTGTGCACATTTTGTGTGATTTTCTCCCAATAATATTTTGTAGTGGGAATCTAAGTTGTTAGCCTCCCATCACTCTCTTCTTCTCCCTCCTCCTTTCACCTCAATATTCATAGCCCTCCTCCCCTCATTCTCTACAGATATTCCAACCATTCTATAGAGAATAGCTTATAGATTTAATGTGTGGACTTTTACATTAGAGGTAATCTATTTTGGTTGCTTTTGCTCTTGACTAGAGCAGTTTCTAGTGGCCAATTTTTGCTTCTTTTGGGAGTATCTTTGCTGTTTTGATTGGCCTGAAATTGGATTGAAGAATTTTCAAAGGGTTGAGGAGTTTTAGTAAAAAATTTAGCCAAAACGGAGGAGTCCATCTAGGAAAAAATTGGTGGTAATTCTTTTGCGCCGATGAAGAGCCTGTTAGACGGTTGAAGAGAGTTTTCTTGCTCTTTGAATTTCTACTTTCACTCAGGTATTTTTCTCTTTTAAATTTGAATCCTATGCATGTATATATCCTTGTGGTGTTTTGTAAGCTAGTTTATTCAGTTTTTTTTGAAAATATTTGGATTCTAGTGCCACACAAACCTTTAGAATGGTCATCTAACTCTTGAAACTCGATTTCATAGACTAACATCGAATTAGATAACATGCCTAAACAATGGCTTACAAACTTAAAAAATGTAGAGATACTATGATGATACTAACCACACAAACTGAGATAATTTTGGATTTTCTTCCACTGCCATGAGCAGCCGTGAATGGGCACTTAAGAGCGGGGTTGGTGTCAAGTGCCCAACAAGTGTCCCTCCCAGGCTTGCAAGCACCCAACTAGCTATAATAGTGCTTGCCACCCCTCTCACTTCTAAGGACTTTAACTTCATCTGAGATTTTGACTCAAGTCAAGTTCTATTGCCTAACATTCCACTCTAAAAAAACGACATGACTCGATTTGTGACTCTTGAACATTTTCATTAACTCCAAAGACTTGGGTAAATTCACAAAGAATGAGATAAAGTAAAGAGAAAGAAAAAACAAAATGTAGAAAAAGTTACTTTGAGAGCTCATCTAAGAACTTCTCATAAAAGCTCTTTCTCCTCTATCCCAAACTTGCCAAAATTCTACTAAGTTCTTAGATAAATGCAAGCCAGTAGGCGAAATGCTCTAAAACTTACTAGACTTCAAAATCTAAAGAATTTCAACTTAGATAAAAGTTGAATTGTTTCTAATTTCCACATAAAACATGAATAAAAAATTAATTGATCGCCTTATTAAAATTTAATCGAAATAAATTAAGGCATGGTAAAATCTAAAATTATACTATCAACATGAAAATAAATTTTTAAATTGAAAGTAGAGGGGGCTTGATGATATCGAAAATTAAGTTCCTAAGAATAAAGAAGTAAAAATGTACTAAAGGGGCTCGATTAATTAAATACTAAGTAAAATAAAATGCTAGAGATATCAATTGGTCAAGCCCACCAAGATGGGCATTTAGATACAAGTTGGCTGAAGCCTATTAAGAGATTAAACACTATAAATAACAAATTTCAAGGTCAAATGGGATAGAAAAAATAATTACGAAAAATCGAGCACTCAAAATCTCTTAGTTGCATTCCAAAGAAAAGAACTTAAAAAAATTTGTGGAATTGTGAAAAGGACTTTAACTCTATTTCCAAACAACATCAATAATATAAATAAAACATAAAATTTTTAAAAGAACAAAAAGAAGCTTAATTGATTACAATTCAATCGTTGAAAGAAATGAAATATAAGAATAATAATATGAATGTGGCTTATGTATTGCTAATTCCAACGTTCTTGGAGTTGCATTATTCTTTACAATCATCATATTTGCCTACAAAAAAAGTATACATCTGAAAAAATAATATTGACTAATGAAAAAATTCATTTATATATTATGAAATTTAACTACATATGATCCATCTTAATGTATGTTCTGTATTCAAGAATGCAAAAAGCCCGTGCATGAATATATTTTTCCACCAAAAAGATGATGGCAAAGTATTAAATCACTTTATAAATTCAATAAATTTATCATATATTATGATTCATCAATTATTTTTTGTGCAATACATTTTTAAAAATGTATTAAATATATTGGATATTAAATATATGGATGATTTAATTATATAATAATTATTTTTCAAATAGAAATATATTAGATGTAATAAACTAAATATACTTTGTGAATTATTTTTACAATGTTCATGAACTATTTTCCTAAAAATTTACAATTGAATGTTTGATTGTAATAATTATATAGTATAAATTATAAATATTAATTCATTTAATAAGAACTATCACACATATTCAAGTCGTGAACTGATTTTAGTAACTTTTTTATTCCATTTACACTCAAATTTTGATATTTATCATTTAAAGAGTTGTTTATATACTTTCTAAAATTAAAACACATTAAACCATACAAAATAAGAAGACGAAGTGGAGAAGCAAAGATAATTGTCCATATTATCTTCCATCATATTTTTTCTTTTCCTTTATCACTTCAAAATCAATTTCTCCGATGTCGACATCAAATCCATAAAAATTGAAATGCGTCTCCTATATATATCACACACAAATAAATAATTTAACATGGAAAAAGTAAAAGTAGTTGATAGAAGACAAAACATTTTAACTCAATGCAAAAACAGGACTTCAATTTTTTTTTTAAAATTATCTTGATTCATAATAATAAAAATTAAAAAATATTAAAAAAATATATGAACATTATAGAAAACATGCATCTTCAAGAAATATAGGTTTCAACACCAAGTGAATGATCATATAGAGGTGGAGAGAGGGGGAAAAAAAGAAAAGAAAGACAAATATTTCTCTAACTGTAAATCATGAATTGTATGCTTAGATTATTTTTAGTATAAACTATTAGGTTTTTCACTTAGAGTAAACAATTTTCTTACTTATGGTTTAGCTTAATTCAAAGGTACTTAAGGATTAATTGATCTTCATGGAGTAATATAATAATATTCTCAAATCAAGTTGTAATAAATTTTATATTATCATAATACACCATATATAATATATCTAGATGCACTATGTTTATGGTGCAAGATATGTGACTTAAATTGTATTAACAAATATATATATGCATGGTAATATATATAAGCATGTATGTGTGTGTTTATATACTATCAAAAATTAAATTTGGGAATCTAAATAGAATATATTAGAAAAACTATGAAACAATCTAATAAAGAGCTACAAAATTATATATTAATATTGGGAGTTGTAAAGATTAATATAAAAGGTTATATATATATATATGTCGACATGGAAAAAGATAATAAAAGTAAATTATACACATCACTATCATATGAAAATGATACTTAGAAAATGAATGAGCATCATTTTACTTTATATATATATTAGCATATTTGTTTGCAAACAGTAATTTATTGTCAAATAATTCTTTTTTGTAGGTTTGTGAGCTAGTATTTTTTTAAAAAAATATTTGTATAAGAATTATAATAATACGGTAATTTGTTATATATTATAAAATAATTTCTCGTTTCGAGCTCGAACTCGAGTTTATAACTGGATCACAAGGTCAAGTTTAACAAATTGAACCAAGCCTAAACAAGGGCTTGAGCAGAACTTGAGCTTCAATAGTCTAATGCTGTCGAGCTTGAACTCAAACCCGAACCCAAAAAAAATAGAAAAAATTCTACTCGACTTGGTTTATTTGTCTCCCTGCTTTAGGTATTTGGTTACCTAATATTTAATTTATATTTATATTTATTAATTAAAATTAAAAAAATAAATTCGTAAAATGTAGGAACATTGCAACTATTTTATTGGGTCCAGCACATACTTGTGTGCTTTGTGCTATAGTTTCTAATTTGAAAATATTGATTTTGTCTTGAAATTTAAGCTAAATTAATGAGAATCGGAAGAAAAATAGAACGAAACAGAGTAAGGGGTCAAAAAATATGCATGGTGAACAGTAACTCTGCATGGTGAATAGTAACTCCATGTAGTAAACAATAACTTTGCGCTAAGGCGCAAATTTTTTGCACACCAGTGCAAAGTTTCTGCCAAAATTTGTAGCAGGAATAGAATTTTGCACCGGGGTGCAAGTTTTGTGCACCTCGGCGCACGGTGCAAGCCCATGGGACCAAGACTCGATTTTCATGGGTATTTAATCAGTTTTTTTTAGGATTCATTACGAGAGACACATACACGAGGGTTTCTAACTATTTTTGAGATAGTTTCTCGAGATGGAGTTTAGAACAAAGGTGTTAGGTGTTCTCGTGAGATTTGTGGGATTCAAAGTTTGTACTTGCACTTTGATTTGAGATTAATAAAAATTTTTTCTTTGTCAGGTGGATGAAGTATATCGTCGAACCACATTAATCTTGTTATCAATTGCATTAAATTTCTTTATTATTATTTCATAGTTGTGATTCTAGTTCGTTCCAAGTTACAACAAATTGGTATTGAGAGCTGAGATTGATCAGATGTCAACCATGAAGTATGAGTTAGAGAAGTTTGATGGGAAAAATGATTTTGGATTGTGGAAGATGAAGGTCTACGCCCTTCTGTGTGAACAACATTTACAGGGAGCATTAAAAGGTAGAGATTCCCTACTAGAAATGCTGACAGACAAAGAAAAGGATGAGTTTATGGTGAAGGCTTATGGTACACTGATGTTATCATTAGCAGATAATGTATTGAGAGAGGTCACCATGAAAAGTATGCCAGTGAGATTATGGTGAAAGCTGGAGAGTCCATATATGACGAAGTCCCTGATAAATTGGCTATATCTGAAACAACGATTATACACATTGAGGATGAAGGAATGTACATCTATTACTCAACATATTAGTTATTTCAATAAAGTAATTTTGGATCTTGCTAGTATAGATGTTAAAATTGAAGATGAAGGTCAAGCGTTGATTCCTTTGTTTTCACTACCCAAATCTTTTGAGCACTTGGTCACTAAGTTATTGTATGGATGAGATACAATTTCAATAGAGGGAGGATGTAAAGGCTTCATTGAATTCCAACGAGTTGAGAAAATATGTTCTAGGTAGTAATGATGGTGAAAGTAGGGTATGATTGATGGCAAAGGGCAGATTGAGAGAAAGAGGAAGGAGTAGAGGCCAATGGAAATCCCAAACAAAGACTAAAAATGATGATAAGTATTTTAGGTGTGGTGGAAAGGGGCACTGGAAATGAAATTATCTTGAATAAGAAAAGACAAAAGATACAGATGAAACTTCCAATCAAAAACAGGATGATGTTGTAGGAATTATTGAAGATGAGTTTGATAGTGGTCTTGTTCTCAACATTATTGAAAGCTTGCTAAGCTCAGAGTACATTTTGGATAGTGGCTGCTCCTACCACATATGCCCATGTGAAGATTGGTTTACCACTTATCAGAAATAGGATGGTGGTAAAGTGCTTATGGGGAATAATGCTTTATGTAGGGTTATAGGAATTAGCTCAGTAAGTGTCAGAATACACGATGGCATAGTAAGGACCATAATAAATATGCATCATGTTCCAAATTTGAAGAAAAATTTGATTTCGCTGGATATACGGGACAAGAAAGGTTGTGAGTAAAGAGCTCAAAATGAAGTTTTGTGGGTTTCCAAAGGTGTACTACTTATGTAAAGAGAGATAAAAGAAATGGCCTTTACATCTTATAGAGCACCATAATTTCTTGTAGTGCAGTAGTTTTTTCATCAATCAATGATACTACGAGACTGTGGCACAGACTGCTTGGGCATATGAGTGAGAGAAAAATGCCAGAACTAAGCAAATGTGGCTTGCTTGGTGGAGAGAAGATTGGAGAGTTGGATTTTTGTGAGCAGTATGTGCTTGGCAAGCAACATAGGGTGAAATTCGGCAATACAATTTATAGGACCAAGGATACCTTGGATTATATTAACTTAGATCTTTAGGGGCCTTCTTAGGTTTTTTCAAAAAGAGGTGCTAGGTATATGTTAACATTTATAGATGACTTCTCATGGAGAGTATGGGTGTACAAGCTGAAGCATAAGGATGAGGTGTTTGTTAACTTTAAGCAATGGAAAACTTTAATTAAGAAGTAGATAGGAAAGAAAATCAAGTGCTTAAAGACTGACAATGGATTGGAGCTCTGTAATAATGAATTTAGTAATTCTGTGATAAGGAAGAAATTGTGAAGCATTGCACTATAGTACATGCACCATAGTAGAATGGAGTTGCAGAATGGATTAACATGACTATCTTAGAGAGAGCTAAAAGCACGCTCATTAACATCGGATTGTCCAAGAATTTTTGGACAAAAGTAATCAATACTGCTTGTTACTTGGTGAATAGGTTACCATCAACTGCTTTGGATTGCAAGACACCAATGGAAGTTTGGTCTAGGTCTCATACTGATTACTCAAATTTGAGAGTGTTTGGGTGCCCAGCCTATGCTCATGTTCATGATGGAAAGCTTGAGCCAAGGTCCAGGAGGTGCATATTCCTAGGCTATGTAGATAGAGTAAAGGGTTAACATTTGTGGTATAATGATGACAAAGGCTCTAGGATGATTATCAGTAGGGACGAAACTTTTAATGAGACCACAATGATGAAGAAGGTGGGGTAGCCTGAAATTAGTTAATAGGGTGTTAAACAGAAGGTGGAGTTTGAACTTGACACTCCACAAGTTTCACAGGGAAAACAGAAGGTGGCAGATGAAGCTAGTGAGAGTGTATTGTCACCTAATATATAGTAAGAAAATATTCACAATAAAACTATCATTTGGCTTGCAATAGGGAGAGGAGGCAGATCAAACCACTATAGTAGTTTGCATATTCAGAACTGGTAGCTTATGTATTAAATTCAGTCAAGGAGTTTGTAAGAGATGATCCAGTCTCATACAAAGAGGTAATTTCCAAGCCAAATTTTGATAAGTGGGTTGCAGTTATGAGTTAAGAGATAGTCTTTACAAAAGAATATCACATAGGAGTTGGTTGATGTACCTAAAGGACAAAAGATTGTAGGTTGCAAATAGATCTACAAGAAGAAGGAAGGGATTCTCGGGGTTGAGGATGCTAGATACAACGCGCATTCGGTTACTAAAGGTTTTACTCAGAGAGAGAAAATTAACTTCTATGAGGTGTTCTCCCCAGTTGTAAAGCATACTTTCATTCGTGTTTTACTTGATTTGGTTGCTCTGTTTGATATGGAGCTTGAATAGATGGATGTGAAAATAGTGTTTCTATATGGTAAGTTGAAGGAACAAATCTACATAAGTTAACTAGAAGGATTCATGATTCTTGGGAAACAAAATTAAGCATGTTTTTTTGAAGAAATCTTTATATGGTTTGAAGCAGTCTCTCAGACAATGGTATAAAAGGTTTGATGCATTTATTATCTAGATATGATACACTAAAAGCAATTTTGATTGTTGTATATATTATAAAAATATAGTGATAGCCTCCTAATATATTTGCTATTGTATGTTACTGATATGTTGATAGTCTTTAGAAACATATATGATATCAATATTTTAAAAGCTCAGTTAAGTGAAGAATTTGGGCAGCGCAAAAAAGATATTGGGCATGGAGATCATTTGGGACAGACACACTGGATTGTTGTACTTGTCTCAACAATATTATATTGAGAAAGTACTAGAGTATTTTGGGATGGATAAGTCCAAGCCAGTGAGTATACCACTTGCAACTTATTTCAGGCTCTCATCAGATGATTCATCGAGTACTGAGGAGGAGGTGGAACACATGTCTAATGTGCCGTATGTTAGTGTAGTGGGTAGCTTGATGTACGCCATGGTGTGCACTAGGCTAAACATTTTACATGCAATTAGTGTTGTGAGTTGGTACATTCACAAGCTAGGAAAGACCCATTGGCAAGTTGTGAAATAGATCATGAGGTATCTGAGAGGCTTTGCATATAGATGTTTATGGTATAGTTAATTGAATTCTACAGCTAGAATTATTGGCTATGTGGATGCGAATTATGCAGGAGATTTGGACAGTAGAAGGTACATGACGGGGTATGTGTTTTGTGTTTCAGGATGTACAGTTAGCTAGAAAGTGACGTTGCAATCATCAGTTGCATTGTTTACAACAGAAGTTGAGTACATAGCTTTGGCTGAAAGTGTGAAGGAAGGCTTTTAGCTAAAGGGGTTAATTGAGGATATAGGTATAGACTTTAAGGTTACTTCAATATTTTGTGACAATTAGAATGCTATACACTTATCAAAGAATGAAGCTTTTCTTGAGAGAACAAAGCACATTGACATGAGGTATCACTTTGTCCAGGATATGGTGTCTCAAGGTGTTATTTTGCTTGATAAGGTTGGGACCAAGGATAATTCGGCAAACATATTGACTAAGGTTGTTTTAGGAATCAAATTTGAACATTGCTCGGAATTGATTAATTCTTGCAAACTCAGATGATATGCCTTTTTGGGGATAGGGACAAAGAAGAATGATAGTGAATTTCAATTCAAGGTGGAGAATTATTGATTTTGTCTTAAAATTTGGGCTAATATAATGAGAACCAGAAGAAAAATGGAACGAAAAGTAAGGGGTTGGAAAATATGCATAATGAACAGTAACTTCATGGTGAACAGTAACTCCGTGCAGTAAACAGTGACTTTGCACCAGGGTGTAAGTTTTTTGCATCCCAGTGCAATGTTTCTACCCAAATTTGCAGCAGGAACAGAATTCTTGCGCCGGGGCGCAAGTCATGCATGCCCCGGCTCGCGACGCAAGCCCATAGGCCCAAGACTCGATTTTCATGGGCATTTAATCAGTTTTCTTCTTGGATTCATTATGAGAGACACATACACGAGGGTTTCTAATTGCTTTTGAAATAATTTCTTGAGACGGAGTTTATAACAAAGGTGTTAGGTGTTTTCGTGAGATTTGTGGGATTCAAAGTTTGTACTTGCAGTTTGATTTGAGATCAATAAAATTCTTTTCTTTGTCGGATGGATTAGACATATCGCCGAACCACGTTAAATCTTGTTGTTAATTGCATTATATTTCTTTACTATTATTTAATAGTTGTAATTCTAAATGGTTCCAAGTTACAAGAGAAAAGAAAAATGAAATACATGGCTTTTTGGGGGCAATTCCTTTGAAGCAGCTTGGTGTTTTTGATTGAGGGTTATTGTGGTCCAATCTTGTTAAAATTTAGACAGCATGTTCAATGTATAGAACTTCAACCTAAATGTTGGAGATTTAGTTTAAAACAGTAGAGCTCACTGTTTTATGGCCGGATGGAAGCAGTTCTTATTCTAGCGGTTTTCACTAAGTCAACTGATTGTTTTCATCTTAATTTCTAAAATTTTCGTAGAATGTTTCTAATTCATGAACTTCAGTCCGAATGGTGGAGATCTGATTTGGACCACTGAAGATCATGATTTTGTGGCTAGAATAATTACTGTATTTTGTGAGCGATCCTTCAGAAATTTGCTCTTAGAACATTATGATTGTTGCTCTTATGCTTTAGAATCTATCCTGCTCTAAATTGGTGAGCATTTTGTGAATATTGGACTATTGTAATTTTGCCTTGAATCATAATGAAGTTGTTTGATCACGTATATTATGATTTTCTACCCTTTAATCTCCGCATAAATTCGTTATTCTCTATTTAGCTTTTGATTTACTTGTGCTATTAGAAGATTTTTTGACTTAATCTTTGTTGAAAATACTTGTTGAGATTATTGACTGTTTTTGTTGTTTTTATTGTTTTTTATTGAAAAATATTATTTCCATTATCTTGACTTTATTATTTGCCATGGAATCAAAGGAGAAGCAGCAATTATGATTAGGACTATCAATAAATTGAATTTGAACTAATCATATTGAATTTAAATCTAAATTTAATAATTAAAATTCATATGAAATCCGACTTAATATTCTATAAATTTATCATAAAATGTTAGGCGAAACATTAGGCCCAAGATTATCTTTCTTAAGATCATATAGGGCTGAAGGAGACATCTCTAATTGGAGTTCAGTGGTGTTCGGGCCTGCCTGGGCAGGCGGGAAGCCTGCATATTTATACTATTACATATGACACGGTTTTGTATTTATTTAATTGTATAATTTTAATTTTAATTGTATAATTTTATCCACATGTCAAATTTTTAAAATTTTAAGTTTTTTAATTTAATTAAAAAAATCCTCATTGGTTGTTTATTTAATTTTGTATCTTATTTTAATACAATTAACTTATCTGTTATTACTAAAATATTATGTTGTGTTTATCCAAAATTATAATATAAGTTTCTATATCATAAGATAATTTAAAAATATCTATTATCATATTTTTATTTCACTAAATAAGTTTGTAATTTTGAAAATATTTTATAAGCACCATATGAAGTACTCTTTTCACAAAAATTTATCTTACAAATTTAATTTATCACAAGATTAATAGATAAATATTTTATTTATTTTATATGTAAATTTTATTATTCTATAATCATTATTTTTACATTTTATTTCCACATTATTCGTAGTAGAATTCTATATTTTTAGTTGTAGAACCTCTTTCCCCAATTAGCATAATATTATAATATTTTTTTTCTTTTTAATTAATTTAAAGTTCATTTCGTAGAAAATTTTTAATATTTTTTTGATAATATATTTTTATATTATTTTTGTTTTTTTTATTTTAAATTAATTAGATACTTTTCTAATATATTTAAATATTTTATCAATGTTATTACTATAATATTTCCTCAATATTTATTTAAAATTAAAATTCTTATAGCCAACTTAAGATTGTAAATTTTATATTACTTAAAACATCAACGTGAAATATTTTTAATTATATTTTATGTACTTATTTTTAATACTATTTTCCAATATTTCTATATGTTCATATAAGAATTTATATAATTTTGATATTGAATTTTTATTTTACCATTATTTTAGTTGTAGTTCTCTTAATTTATTTAAGTAAAAAAATTATATATTATTCATATTTGAGTAATGTACCTCAAATAATGTGATGTTATGAAATATTTAAAAATATTATAAATTTATTAAGTTGTTAGAATTATTTCAATTTTCTTATAAAGTGAATGAAGAAATACTATATATTTTTCTATAAAATATTCATTAAATTTACTAACACTTGATATACCTATTTCTAATTATGTGCATATGAGAAAGAATTTTATATTTTTTATATATAATATCATGTGCTTTGGTAAGTTTATTTCTATTAGTTGAATCTTTACTTATTATAATATTTTTATAACAAAATTATTTTATTTATCTTCAATAAAAAAATTATTTATAAGAAATTATGTATATACAACTAAGAATAAGAATTGCATTGCTAAGTAAATACTTTTTCACAATTTATATATTTCATATTTAGTAATTTATATTCACTTTAATAATATTAACTATCAAAAATTAAATGAATATATGAAGTAATGAAACTATCTGATATGGGATGGCCTAGAAGGCCCAGTCCAACAGCTATCGACCCCAAAATACACTTCTAGGCCTACCTAGCCTCAGAGACCTAGTTGGGTTGTCGACTATCGCCTTGTCAATTATGCAGCAATTTGGGCCGAGCTATTCGACCATAACTTATAGGTCAAGTGGGGAGTTCTTGACCGTATCCAACGAGAGGCTTCAAGCTACCCACTCTCTTCAACCATTTCTCTAGTCGACCCATTGTCGACTAGAGGGGTCGTCCCAGCACTGAATTGTATCTTTGCCATGTTTAATGCCCTGACAGGCAGTATGTTTTCGTATTAATGGTGCATGCCGCCTCAATACCACCTCTACCTCCACATTTGTCGGGAGACGCGCCACTAGAGTATTATTCTATCCTGAAAAGTAGGAGGTGGTTCCACTTGGAATAGTACAGGGATGAGAGATAACCTACAACCCCCATACAAGGGCAAAAGCCCTCTACACTTGATAGGAGCATATTGGACATATCATCCACTTGGAGAAGGCTATAGATATCCTGCTGCTAGCCACTTTTAGGGTATGCTATTCTTCACTATATGCTCTTATTCTGCAGCTCAATTTATCTACTTGACTAGTACTAACTTGAACGTCGGAGTACCTTAGCTGAAGGCACCTCGACTAGTTTGATGTTTGCTTGTGATTGCAAATCTCAGCCCATAGATATTTCTCAGTTAGATCATTCGACTAGGCAGGTTGAATTAGCCTAGATATTAACCTAATCCAGTAAAAATAGCTTTCAACCTTATCATTTTGGCACCGCCTGTGGGAACGTTGAGATTGTAATCTAAAAATAGTGAACACTAGATGAGCTGCATCCGAAAGGGAGAAAAATAGAAGGACAGCGTCTTCTCATCCCCCTTAACCTTAGCAAGAATAGCATGTCTCGAGACCCAGCACCATGCCAGAGCAAGTTGTTACTTTAACTATGCCTCAACTAATGTAGCTAATAAGTGAACAAATTTCTGCTCAGTTCCTTATTGCCTTGAACAGGCACATAGCTATGCTCGTGCAAGCTATGGTTGTCCAGAGTCCAGCTGACCACTGACCAAACAAGAAGTTGGCCCTAGGTGCCTTCTTAGAGAGAGGGGTCGACTTGATCCACATGAAGAAATTATTAATTCTATTGATCATTACATTTAGCCTATTCGAGCCCAGTAGTGTGATAGGGTTGAACGTTCAAGACCTAACCAGCAGAAAGAGATTGGTGAGTCAACGGATCATGTAGCTCTACCCATTCGAGCCTCACGACATGAGAGGGCTAAGTGCGTGAAGCCTTAGTTTGACTAGAACATGACTTAGGTAGATCAAAAAGAGTGGAAAGAAGTATCTCACCAAGTTTAATAGCTGAACAGATGCTTTGCGGAGATATCGAGGAGAAACATAGAAAAGATTCCCAACTTTGATGGCTCCCAGAGGTTTTGCTAAGAAAGAGGGTCATCGTTCATCCAGGAGATAATCGACGAGCACATTATCATCCATGCTAAGGTTTCAATTGAACATCCACAATATGATGGCTCAACAGACTGGAATGAGCACTTGATCCAGTTTGAGCACATGATGCAACTACATGGGCACAACGAGTATATACATGTAAAGATACTGATTACCACATTTCAGGGCATTGTGCTCGGCTAGTTCATCACACTTGAGTTGGCATCGATATATTTCTATAACTAGCTGTGTGATATATTTTTGCACTAGTTTGCTAATCGATGAAAGGCGAAGCTCCCCCATACTCATCTCCATACTATGAAGTAGAATGAGGGGGAGTCTCTTCGTGATTTCTTTACTAGGTTCAACATAGAGGGGTTGAAGATTGATAACCCTAGGATTGAGTTTTTGATCAATGTTCTTTCCTTAGTACTCAGGCATAAGGAGTGCAATAATACTTTGGTGTGAGATTGCTCCCGGCTAATAGAGGAGCTACTCGACTTGGTGGAATGGTATATGACCAAAGAAGAGATGAATAGACTAAAATTTGGTAATCCTAAAGTTGAGAAGAAGAAGAACAAGGAGAAGGACAACTGATAGTTGAGAGAGAGTCGTTGATCTTCCATCAAATGGTTCATGACTATACCCTGCTCAACTTTCTAAGCAAGGCGGTGTTGTTTGCAATCTAGCACAACAACCTCCTCAAAAAACTAAGAAAGCTAAGTGAGACGAAGGCTATAAAAAAATAAAAAAGATATTGCCATTTCCACAAGCAAATGGGCCATGACACAGAATATTATTTCAATCTCAATGACAAAATTGAGAGGTTGATCTGATAGGGCCATCTCAAAAAATGTGGCTGAAGGTGCCTAGACAAAAATGGGTGAAATCGACTAGACTCCCTGCAGAGAAAGGTTGGTTAGCCTGAAGAGAGAGGACAAAGGAAAAAAATCCCACCTAGGATAATTGCTCGCCCATTTGAGAAGCGATTGATATGATTGTAGGAGGTCTCATTAGGAGGACTTGAAATTAGTAAGAAGGTAGACATAGAGGAGGTTGGAGTCGACCAAGGCATCCTCAGTTGAAACAATAATCCATTTGTCCACCAGTGTAGAGCCCATCTTTTTCACCTATGATGACCTCACCTATCGTAAGGGCAAAAGTGTCAACTACAAAGCCGACTACCTTAGGTGGTCTCAATCGAGATCATTAGTTTTGAAATGAGAAAGGTTCTAGTCGATAATGGCAGCTCTGCCAATATTATTGTCCTATCAACCTAGAAAAGAATAAATCTTAGATAGTTGAAGTTTGAGTCTATGCATACACCCCTAATTGGATTTGAAAGGTCTGAGATCATACCGGAAGGCGCAATTATCCTATCTACATTATTTAGGGAGACACCTCGTAGGAGAACACTCATGATCTACTATTTGGTTGTTGAAGTCCTATTTGCTTATAATGTTAGAATTAGGTCCAGCTCTCAATGACTTTTGGGTTATTATCTCAACTTACCATATAAAAATTAAATTCTTGACCCTAGTAGGCATAGGTGAGTTTCTGTGCAACACTAAAAAGGCCTGGCGATGTAACAACATTTTAGTTAAGTCGAGCGAGTAGAAAACTCAACCATAACTAAAGACCTTGGGGAGACCCTTGTAGCAGAATGCAATGAGGGCGAAGCTAGAAAGAAGAGAAAATTGGAAGACACTAGAGTGGAGCCTGTTGGAGAGTTCAAAATAGTTGAGTTGGAGCTTGGGAATCCCAACAAGACCACCCGAATTGGATCTGACATAGGCCACCACTTGGAGTATCTCATGGTCGATTTTCTATGAAAAAAATTGACATATTTGCTTGGAAAAAATCTGATCTCCAGGGAATCGACCCTAGTGTCATCATCTACCACCTCAATATAGATCCCTTGTACAAGCTTGTCAAGCAAAAGACGAGAACTTTTAATGCTAAGAGGTGCCAAATCATTGAGAAGAAAGTTAACAAACTTTTAGATGTAGGCTATATTGTTGAAATTTAGTACTCATCTTGGCTTTGTTATGTTGTACTTGTCCTTAAGAATAAAAGGAAATAGCGTATGTGTAATGGTTTCACTGATTTGAATAAAGCTTGCCCTATAGATCCTTACCCCCTACCTCGCATAGATTTATTAGTGGACTCTATGGTTAGTTGTGAACTGTTAAGTATGATGGATGCTTTTCAAGGTTGTTACGAAATATTCATAGCACTCGAGGATAGGGACAAAACCTCTTTTGTGGTCCCTAATAGGGTTTATTGCTTTTTTGTCATGCCTTTTGGCCTAAAAAAATGGTGTAACCTACCAAAGATTAATCAACTTTATGTTCAAGAATAAGATCGGGAAGTTTATAGAGGTCTATGTTGATGACATGATTGTCAAAATAGAGAAGACCAAAGACCGCCTACGCAACCTCAACTATACCTTTGCCATACTACGAGCATTTGGCATGAAATTAAGCCCAAATAAGTATACATTTGGAGTTTGAGGAGGTAAATTCTTGGGTTATATGGTCAATCAAAGGGGCATTGAGGAAATCCACAGAAAATCCAGGCAGTGTTGGACATTACACCACCTCGAATAGTTAGAGATGTATAGTGCCTGGTTGGGAGGATTATAGCCCTTGGCAGGTTCATCGCCTGTTTAACTGACAAAAGCCTACCTTTTTATAAGATACTTAGGAACACCAAGAAGTTAGACTTCTAATGGAATGGACAAGATGATGGGGCTTTAGTCGAATTAAAGCAATACTTATCCTCACTTTCCATGCTTGCTAAACCAAAACTCGGAGAGGTACTGCACATTTACTTAGCTATTTTTGAAGTCTCGATCAAGTTAGATCTGGTCTTGATTAGAGATGAAAAACATCGATCAGTTTATTACTGTAGTAAGGCATTGCAAAGGCCAGAACATAACTACTTGGAGATCGAGAAGTTTGCCTTAGCGTTAGTTACTGTAGCTTAAAAGCTGCGACCATAATTTCAGTCACATACAATGATAGTACTGACAAACCATTCGTTGAAGCAAGTACTTTCAAAGCCAGACACATTTGGGAGGTTAACAAAATAGGCCATTGAGTTAGGGGAGTTTGACATCACTTTTCAACCCAAAATAGCCATTAAAGATAAATTTTGGCAGACTTCATTATCGAGCATGTCGATCTCCCCGGATAGAATTATGAAACCCATTTTGTTTGGATCTTGCATGTCGATGGATCAGCGACCACATCAGGAGGTGGCATAGGTGTTACTCTTCATTTCTTTTTGGCAGAGGAATACGACTTCGCAATCAAGTTATATTATATAGTCAGAAACAAAGAGGCAGAGTATGAAGCCCTCCTCGTTTGAATAAAGGTGACACTCGACCAAGGGGTCAAGCATCTGGCATCACAGATTCCTAGTTAGTCACAGAATAGGTAAAGGAAATTTTGAGGCTAAAGACTTGACAATGAGTTAGTAGTTGGCAGAGGTCAAAAGACTTCAGTAGTTGTTCAAAATATTCACCTTTAGTCAGGTACCTTGATCAGAGAACAAGCGAGTGGATGCCTTTTCCAAATTCTCCAACTCGACCAGAGGAATAAGAGATAGAACAATAATATTTCTTGTCACTGATAAACCATTAATAGGCATCCTCAAATAGAACTTTATAGGGAGCTTCAAAGAGACACTTTCTTTATGGTAGGATCCAACAAATCTTTTCTTGAGTTGGGGCACAATTTCCAATAACAAGAATGAGGTACACAGGCTTAGAGGTCAAGTGGCTAAATTTGCCCTATACGAGCACAACCAACTCTATAAAAGGTCGATCTCCAGACTGCCCCTGAGGTGCTGGACCCCAACTAAGCTCATGAGGTCTTACAAGATATTCATGCAGGCATGTGCAGAAACTATTTATGAGAAAGATTCCTTGCTCATAAGAATATCAGATATAGATACTTTTGGCCCACTCTACTGACAGATGCTGTTAACTTTACTCGAAAGGGTCCATTTTGTCAAGTCCACTCAAATATCTCACACCAGCTAGCCCTACCTATGATCAGTGTTCAGGTCACTTGACCATTCGACTAGTGGAGGGTTGACATTTTGGGGTCCTTGCCAAAGACGATAGGTCAGAGAAAGTTCATAATTGTGGCAGTTAAATATTTCACCAAGTGGGTTAAGGTTGAGGCCGTCCTAAAAATAACTGACCCGGCCATCAAAAGCTTTATTTGGAAAAACATCATCTATCGCTTTGGTCTCCTTAAGATCCTCATTTCAGATAATGGGGCATAATTTTAGAATATAAACATGTGAAGTTGGTATGAACCCTTGGGGATCACCCAGCACTTCACCTCGATGGGGAACCCTTAGTTTAATGGCCCGACAAAGGTAACAAATAGAACAATTCTCAACCATCTAAAAGCCTGAATATAGGGGACTAGGTCGAGCTGGACAGATGACCTTCCCGGGGTGTTATGGGCATATAGGACTATCTCTCGTACAGCCATGGGTCATAGCCTTTATAGTTTGGTCTATGATTTTGAAGCAGCCATCCTTTCTGAACTTATACAACACATAGCTTGAGTGATCCACTTCAACTTGACCAGGAACACATTTGAGAGAAAACTTGACCTAAAGACAATCGATGAGAAGCAACAAGAAGCTTATAACACCATGCAATGCTATAGATCAAAGATGGTAGAGAACTACAGTAAGAAGGTTCGATTGTGCCATTTTAAGGTCGGTGACCTAGTTCTTAAGAAGGTGGAAGTATTCAAGAATGTCAGCAAATTCGACCCAAAATAGGAGGGGCTTTATACTATCATCAAAGTGTCAAAGCATAATATATATCGATTGGCCAACATCGACGGTGACGAACTTCCTCGTCCATGGAATGCCATCAACTTGAAGAAATTCTATATATAACAACTTTATAAGGGTCTTTGTATTGTTTGATATGAATAAAGTTTTCAGCAACTCTACTACTATTTACTTGTAATGCTACAACAACAAACACTTCTACTTGCTTTGCATAACTCCAAAGTTCACAGTTGACCTTACAATCAGCCCCAAAAATAGCTTCAAGCTGCCAAATTAAGGCTTCTTAGCCCAAAGTTTGTAGTTGATCCCGTAGTTGACTTAAGAAGTAGCTTCAGGTTGCTAAATCAAGGCTTTTCAGCCTAATGTTTATAATCAACCTTGTATTGACCCAAGAAATAGCTTCAAGTTGCTAAATCAAGGCTTCTTAGCTAAAAAATTTGCGGTTGACCCCACAATCGATCTATTAATCAACTTCAAGATGCTAAATTAAGGCTTTTAAGCCCAAAGTTTGCAGTCAACCCTATAGTCGACCTAAAAAGCAGTATCAAGCTGCCAAACCAAAGCTTTCTAGACTAATGTTTATGCTTGACCTAGCAGTAGATCGATGAAGTAGCTCCCAGTTGCCAAATTAAGGAATAAAAAATTTATAGATAACAATAATGGTCAACCTCATAGTTGACCTAAGCAGTGGCTTCACGTTAATGATTAAAGACATTTTAGCACCGATAGTTGACTAAAATTGACCATATTAAGTAAAATCATATAATACGTTTTACCAAACATGATCAGTCACCTTTCCACCACATAGTCAAGCAGAACCTTGTGAAAATGCCAGGACAATTTGGCTAATTATTGGGTCAAATGAATTATCTAAACAACGGCTGCAGTCGAAGATAATTTGGAAATAAAACATTAAACACATAAATTTATTTCAACAAAAGCATACATTTCTTTGCAAAGGTAATAACCTTTAATCAACCCTAAAGTTGCATGCATTTATGTAGTTATTGTTATGGGATTCATGTTAATTAATTTGGTTATCAACCATCCATATTTGACAAGACTATAGAGGTTAAAGCAAAGTAAAGAACAAAAGTGGCCAACTATACATTGAGGAAATAATAGTTCTATTTCATTAAATTAAACTCTCAATTATAGACTGCATTACCAAAAAAAAAGAGGGCGGGGGAGATTGCAAAATGCAACATGACTTATGCTAGGCGACTAGAATCCTGGGAAGCAAAAATTTCAATTGTTGCTTGACCCTGCACCTTTAGCCAGAGCCAATCGAGCACCCTCTCTAATAGCTTGGTTGAGCTCATCGCTCAACGGAACTAGAACTACAACTAGGCTATCAGCCTTCTACTCAAGCCTTGTTTCCATAGGGGGGAGAGCAACTGCATTGGTCACAAGGCCCCGTCTCGTTGACCAAAGAGTCCTCAGAGCACAATAAATATTCACTTGCATTGACCATGTTGTCTTGGATTTCAAAGGTAAATTTTTTGGCAAAGTTGAACTCCTTCACCACAGCAGCGAGCCTTCTTGACACCTCCATCTACCTCGTTTGTGCAATTGTCATAGACTCGACCGGAATGTCCTTTGTAGCGCTTTCTTTGATAGTAGCCTTCTCGGGCTCAAGATACGGCTACAACTGCTTGTCTAGGATGGGGCTAATACGGTTCTTATCTTTTACTTAGAAGGCATAGACCAGATACTTGAGTTGCTTGATAGTCTTCTCGAATGCAATCCTCGCATCATCGAGAGAAAAAATTATGCTTGCATCTCGAAAGGTTGAACATAGCATGAACTACTGCACTGTCTCCTTTTGCATTAGTGGGAGCTTTTTATAGAATTCTACTCAAGCCTCTTACATCACAGCATGGCGCTCCACCGTCCGATCTGAGTCATAGCTTTGCTGAATGTCCAGTCAAGCCTTGCACAATAGCTCATCCATCTTACTTTTTTCTTAAATAGCTAGGACCAGTTGTTAATCTTTCGTCGAAAGTTACTTGCAGAGGTCTAAAGTAATTAGGTAGGAGTTGTGTTATGCATACCTCTAGACCTCCTAACAGGTTGATCACAGCCAGTGCAAGGGAGAACCTAAGTCCACATCTAAACCCTTTCTCAAAAATAGTAATGCACTCTTTCAGAAGTCGATGCATCTTATCCTGTGGACTATGAACTAAAAGCTCATACTCAATAGAGATATGGTAAAGCTCTCTAATGCATACCAAATTAGCTGGGGTAATCTTTAAAACAATCTCACGATAATGATCTAGTGTGAAAAGTCAACCACACGATACTAGCACCTCACTAGGGCTAGCCTTACCCCCCGAAGCAATCCGCTTATCACTCAAGCTGCTGGAGGTCAAGCTATTACTTGACGAGCTACTAGATATACTCTCACCATCACCCTTCCCATGAAATGGTACCTCTTGGGACCTGGTGGTGTCGCTATTAGAAGTACTTGACATATTTAACTAACAAATAAGGAAAAAGTGAAGTTGGAAGATTAAACTTACATGATCTCAACGAAACTCTATGCACAGAATGGAAGGAAGAGAACTCTTTAAATTCGAAGCTTGACTATACCAAACGTAGTAAAAGTGTAAAATGAGCATTTTCACCGGGCTTATTTATAAGTACTCGAACATGAAAACTCAATCAGCGGTAATAATTACACAGCCATCGTCTGGCGCTTCATATGGCTCAACATAATAGATGCATTAAATGCACCAAAACCCTGGTCATATGTATTCAAATACTCTAGTCAAGTGTTCAAAACCCTGGTCGACCGTCCAAATCTACCAATCAAGCACGTAACTACTCTTTGCTTTTTCTAATCAACAAGCTTGATCAGGACCGTGAGTAGGGGGGACTCATAATATGGGATAACCTAGTTGGCCCAACCTAACAGCTATCGACCCCATAATACACTTCCAGGTCCACATCTCCTCAGAGGTCTAGTTGGGCCATCGACTATCGCCTTGTCACTTATGTAGTAATTTAGGCTTAGCCACTTGACCATAACCCCTAGGTTGAGTGGGGAGTTCTCAACCATATTCGATGAGAGGCTTCAGGCCACTCACTCCCTTCAACCATTTCTTTGGTCGACCTACTATCAACTAGAGGAGTTGTCCCCGCACCATCATCCACCTGGAGAAGGCTATAAATACTCTATTGCCAGCCACTCTTAGGGTATGCTTTCTTCACTATATGTTCTTACTTTGCTACTCGATTTATCTACTTGAATAGTACTAACTTGAAAGTCAGAGTGCCTCAATTGAGGGTACCTCGATTAGTTTGATGTTTACTCGTGATTGCATATCTCAGTCCAAAGATATTTCTTAGTTGGATCATTTAACTAGCCAGGTTGAATTAGTCCAAACTCTAATCCAATCCAATGAAAGCAGCTTTCAACCTCATCACTATTTATTAAATATGAACTCTAATAAATATTAACTTACCTTTTCATTTAAAGAGTTAGTTTTTTTGAAAATTTAATTATATATTTTTATCCAAAAAAACTTGAAATTTATCTAAGCTATTTCAAAACAACTACCAGTTTTTCATACTTAATAAATTCTTTCATATTTATATAGATATAATCACTTTATTTTTAGTTGAAGTAATACAATATTCAATTATTTCTAATAAAAAATTTATTAAATAACTAAAAAATATTCAATCATTTGGTCAAATAAATTCTTTATTGCATAATTAAATAATTATTTTCTAAACAACTTACGATTTAAATATATGTAGATATATATAACTTTTACATAATTTGTATTAGATATACTTTAAAAATAAAATTAAAATATTTAACAATTACATTATTTATATTTTTTAATATATTTGATTACCCTATCTTATAATTATATATTATATATTTATTTTAATATGTTTCTTTGAAGTAATTCGTAAAAATGTTTTTACATGAATTAATGATGTGAGATCAAAGAGGTTTGATTAAAGTAAGCATCTGTTTAATTATTTCTACATTTTTATATACTTACAAAAGAAACCCACGAGAGATTGATATTTTATTTTAAATTGAAAATTAGTAATTTACATATTACATTATTCATGTACATGATATATGTTAATTAGTAATTTCAAAAATAATAGAATAACTGCATATATAAATAAAATAAATAAATTTTACTTGTCAGGGTTATACAGAACATTAAGAGATATTTTAGCTCATAAAATTATATGTTACAAACTACATACTAGATTAGTTATCAAATAATTAATAGCCCAATATAAGTTATTTTCATAGATAAAGTATCAAGAGGTTATATATTTACTCTAATAAAAAATATTTAACAATTAAAATTTTCAAGTGTCATGAAAATGTAACTATAATTTCCAAAAATTTTTAAGAAATCATACAAAAAAGTTTTATATTTTAAAAAAAGAATCATTTGCTCATTTATCATATCAAAATATATAAGTATACACACTCACACTCACATGTATAGACATATATATAATTTAAAAAGTGTATTTAGTAAAATTGTTAACCCTTTGATAATTTATACTGTTTTGACTATAACAAATTTGCATGCCCAAAATTAAGTGCTGAAATGTGCAACTGAATTATGAAATATCTTTCCATATTTTCTACTGAAATTTGTTCATGCACTGGAATTTACTTTTCATAATTATAATATATCTTGAAGATTCTAATTATGCAATTTTGAATCTAATTATTATATATTCACTTTAATTTTAGTTTAAGAAATACAATATTCAATTATTTCTAATAAAAAATTATTAAATAAGTAAAAAAAATATTCAATCATTTAATCAAATAAATTCTTTTATTTCTTAATTAAATAATTTTTTTTAGACAACTTAGAATTTGAATTTATATATATATATATATATATATATAACTTTTACATAATTTATATTAAATATACTTTAGAAATAAAATTAAAATACTTAACATTCATAATTATCTCTTAATATCATGACTTATCTAGAAATTTTTACAACTTATTTGTTTCTTATGAAAGAGATAAAAATATATTTATGTAAAATATCAAACAATCACTTCTTTATTAAAGAGTAAGGAGTTTGAGAAATGAATAATTGTAAATTAATTTATATATAAGTCCTCAACTTATCAAAGTCTTTAAAATTTAATTATTTTTAAAATAATATTTTTTTAGATATATAAAATAATTTTAGATAAAACTATATATAGAATATAGTAATTGCATTGAAGAATTTGTTTCAAATATAAATAGTTAATTCCTACAATTGCTATAAACTCTGAACTTTGTTTTGATATTATTAATCTAATCATTTTAGTTTTTTGGCAATATAATAATGGAAAGCTCATTTTCAGTCATTTAAAATAAATTCTTTTATATGGGACATATATATAGTTGACATAGTTAAATATTTTTAGAAGTTTGATAAATGACCACTTAAATAGCAAATGATATTAATTTTTATATTTTTAATATATTTAATTATTCTATTATATAATTATATAGCAAACATTTATTTTTATATTTATGCTTATAATTCTTCATAAAAATATTTTTACACTGATTATTGATGTGAGATAAAATTCTTTTGACTAAAATTAAGTATCCATTTAATTATCTGTATGCTTTTATATATTTAGAAAAGAATCGTATGAAAGATTGATATTTTATTTTGAATTGAATATTATGAATTTACTCATTATATTATTCATGTACATAATATATGTTTAATTGTAATTTTAAAAATAATAAAATAACTACATATATAAATAAAAATAAATAAATTTTAGCTATATATGGAATATTAAGAGATATTTTTGCTTATAAAAATTGCATGTTACAAACTACTTATTGAGCTAGTTATCAAATAATGAGTAACCTAATGCAAGTTATTTTCATAGATAAAGTACAAATAGGTTATATATTTACTCTAACAAAAATTATTTAATATTTAAAATTCTTAAATGTTATGAAAATGTATGTAACCATAACTTCCACATTATTAAGAAATTATACAGAAAAGCTTTATATTTAAAAAAAATTATTTACTTATTTATCATATCAAAATATAAAAGTTTAAATATAAATTTTAAAAAGTATATTTAGTAAATTATTTTGTAATGTTTTATTTTCTTAATTCTTTTATTTATTTATTTAAATTTTATTATCTTATAAATTTCAATATAAACTTAGAGTTAGCAATTCGTGATATTCTTTGACTTATTTAAGTATAAGTTATCTTTAAACATAGTATTTTTAATTGAAATATTTATATAATTTTATTACTTAGTGATATATTTTCTTTCATTAAATGCTAAAGTTAATTACAATTCATGTTTTAATCTCATGAAGTAAAATAAATATTGTTATAAAATAAATTATTCCAATCTTAGAATTATATTCCATGCATCACACTAGGAACATCCTAGTACTATTATAAATATGTGGCGTCCCACCTAGGGTAATTCCTAAATTAAGGTGTCACCAGTTCAAACTTAAATCATAATTCAAGAAATAACCACAAAGCCAAATTTAACATGTCTCAAAAGATAGTAGCTTAACTCTAAACCCTAAAGATCACTTCAAAGAGTTCAATATGTACATACTAAATGTCTCAAGGTCAAGTCTCATAGTCAAACTTAAACATTCACATACATTCCCAAGTGTAAGTGTCTTGATTAGGTGTAATTTATATAAACAATCATAGCACCTAATTTATTAAAAAATAATTCCTTCCATGGGCAAACTTCAAGCCCTTAATCTTTAATCAGTCCTATCTAGGGTGAGAATAAATAATAACAAAAGGAGGTAAGTCCTAAAGATTTAGTTAGGAGGAATTAGGACAAACAGTCTGAGAGAAGCTGTTGAAGGAATAGTAGCTCAAAACATATTCAATAACTAGTAAGATCTTACAATTAGAGGCAATATAATAGCATAACACATGTGATACCAAATTTAATAAAGTGTTGATAATTCCATCCTTATTGTTCCATAGAATACAACATTAGGAAACGGTAACAAATGGTACACGAAATTTCTTAAACAAGACAACTTTCTTTATTACTTTGCTACCCAAGCACTTGGCTTGGTATCCAAGCACATGGCGCAAGAAGTGGCATGACCGGTCCACATGCCAAATCCCACCACTCGTAGATAGCTTACTCCAACATATTTCAAGTTAGGATTTTAAATGGGTCTTAGCTGGGAGACCAAGTACCATCGGCCTATGCCGTCAAGTCATCTTTTTGGACCTAGTCCCAAGCCTATCCTACCATATGGCATCCTTACCGATGAAAACACGATCTAGAGCATCCTCAAGGCAGTTAAACAGAATTTCAATAGATAAAAAGTATTTCAATAATTGTTCAATAATATATCTGTGAACACTGGCCTGCGAGACCATACAACTAGTGTACATAATGAATTAAATAGAAGTACAAAATGAAATTTGGTTGGCAAGACCTAAGCACTAACATATATCGGGAAAGCCAACAAGGCTGTAAGGTATACGGATTAGGAATAGATTTCATAATAGATATTCTGGGCACCAAAATGAATACAATCAAATCCAATAGATAGACATAGGAATATAAGCATTACTGATCTTTCGCTTCCCAGAAAAGGAAAGACTAACCCTCACCATAACTTCCATAGAAAATGTTATCCCTATCTTACTGTCTATTGGATCCTAGCTCCTTGTTAACCATTCAAATGAAGTTACTTAATATCTAAACTCTTGTTTTGAACTTTTAAACAATAATGAAGCTATGTATACTCTAATATTGGTTGTTTTACTGGTGATACAATATTTTAAGGCTCGATGTAATGCTAATTATGCCATTAATGTTATAATACCTATGAGGGTCATATTTGCTCTTATTAAAGAATCAATTTAGATTCCTATAATACATTAGTCCTTGTAACGTTACACAAAGTCGATTAAGATTACAACGATCAAATAACTATTTTTAATTCGATCTTAACAATTAGGTCTCATAGTTTAGCTTAATTAATCAAAATTTACATATTATAATATAAATCCAAGTCCACTAAGCATTAGATATCCATCCATGCATTCACTTTTCAGTCCTAATTCATGTTCTTTCATGTATTTTAAAATACAAGAATTGGTAAATAAATTGAAAATAATGCAATTTAATCAATTGTAATCCTAATTCTAACAATTTACCCAAAATCTTATTATTGGAGCTAAATTACCTCAAACTAATACCACACACATGACCTTTGCGATGAGATGAGAAACCCATCTCTAGGCCACTACTGTGCTACTGAAGTTACTAACCACCACCACCACCTACCAACACATCTTGGTGAGTACAGTGGAACGCCTTGATTAATTCCTAGTTTTGTTGTTACTCTGCCACTCAATTACACCAAAACCACTAGCTTTGTTACCTCCATTGTTTCCCATTTTGCTTAATTCCATTGTTGCCGGTGAATGAAATTGGAAATTAAGGATACCCAATTGCTCTTTGAGTTGAAAGCTACAAAACTCACTACTTAACTTGGGCTACTGCCACTAATGATGCCGCACCCACCACTCACTGTCGCAGTGCATTTTTCAAGTTCAATTTTTGGCCGTCTTACTTGTTGGTTCCATGCGATTTTGGTATCAATGGATTCCTTATGTTGAGAGGAAGAATTTGGGATATATATTATTAGGTTGCACTAACGCTGAGGAGGAGTTTTCCAGAGAAGAAGCTATGGATTACATGGGTAAATTTGAAAAATTGCAAGAGGTTTTTGGCTATTTATGATTAATTCCCAAACATTTCAAATTAATCCCCAAAACTTCTCTTAATGTCTCATTCAAATCCTTGGAAGCTTCAATTAATCTTCAATTCATCCCTTAACTTATTAGCGTCTCTTTTTGACCCAATTGACAAAAAATATTCATAAATTAACCTCCAAAACTTTTAAAATTCTTACAGTTAATTTTTTCCTATTTACGTTCAGACCTTTTATGCTTTTTTTAAATAATAATAATAATAATAATAATAATAATAATAATAATAATAAAAAATTATTTCAATTATATTTTTAGGTTGGTTGTAGACCTTCTCCTTTTAAAAGAATTTGGTCCCTCGATTCTCAGCTAACCACTAGAAAACTTTGGGATACTGTTGGCATATAAGATCTTCTCATTCCCAAGTTGTCTATTCTATTTTGTGATTGCACCATAATGCCTTTACTTGAGGAATCCATCGATTTCTAAGCTCTCAAAAATTTTGATCCAAAATACGAATTGGTTGCTTTTCATAAGTCAGGTCACTTCTAATGGTATGTTTTCGTGTGAAATGAAGTGAGAAGGATTAGGATAATACTTTTGAAGTTGTGATACATGAAAAATATCATGTATTCCCGTCAAGCCTTAGGGTAGTCCTAGATGATAAGCTTCTAGTTCGATTCTTTCACATATCTCATAAACAGCAACATATCTCGGACTAAGCTTTCCACCTTTTCCAATCCTTTAGGCACATTTCCTCAGGGATACTTTAGGAAGCACTTGGTCACTAACTTCAAATTCTAAATCCTTGTTTGCTTATTCGCATAACTTTTTTGCCAATCCTGAGCTACTTTCACTCTCTATTTTATCGTCTGCACTTTCTCAATAGTCTCCAGAATTAATTCTAGCGTTAAAATTTCCAGGGACTTATCAACATTGCTTCTGTATTCTTCAAGGTCCTAAGGTAATGGGGATCGACATTTTTGGCCATACAATGCTTCATACGGGGCCATCTAATGGTAGATTGGTAGTTGTTATTGTAAGTAAATCTTTCCAAAGAAAGGTGTTGATTCCAGCTCCAATAGAAATCTAAAATATGACCTTGTAGCATATTTTCTAATATCCAAATAATTTTTTTTGATTGTCTATCTAATTGTGGATGAGCTGTAGAACTAAATCGCAAGCGTATTCCCAGATGTTCTTGCAAACGTTTATAAAGTCTCGAGGTAACCTTTGAATCTCGATCTGACACGATACTAGTTGGGACTCCATGCAATCTAACTATTTCCCTAATATATATAACTTTGCTAGTTTCTCAACCACGTAATGTGTTCTACTAGTCAAAAGTGAGCAGACTTGGTTAATCAATTTACTATTACCTAGATATTGTCATATCCTTCTCGGGCTATTGGTAAACCTATAACAAAGTCTATAGTAATATGTTCCCATTTTCAATCAAGGATTAGAAGTGATTGTAGCAACCTTAATGGTTGCTAACGTTATGCTCTTACTAATTGGCAAGTTAAGCACTTTTGCACATAGTTTTCAATGTCTCTTTTCATCCCACTCTACCAGAACTGTTTCTTTAAATCTTGATACATCTTTGTGCCTCTTGGATGTATCATACATCTTACCTTGTGTACCTTTTCCAACAATCTTTCTTTCATCTCTCCAGGCACACATATTCTTTTACGAAATAAAAGAGTACCTTGATTGTTAGTACTAAACTCAAACTCCTCAGAACTTCTGACTACTTATTTTTTTCCTTCAATATCCAACTATTATTAGTTTGAGCTCGACGTACTTCATCATATAGCTCTAGCTGCACATTTACTCCTACAATCTAAGTTTGTTGCCTCATTCGTATTACAACATCTACCTTTGATGCTTCTGTTCTCAGTATATGGGCTATCCCAGTCTTTTGGCTTAAAGCATTCACCACTACATTCGCTTTTTCCAGATTATAGGAGATAGAGAATTCAAAATCTTTAAGAAATTCTATCCACCTTTGTTATCTCATGTTTAGATCTTTCTATGAATGCAAATACTTGAGATTTTTATGGTTTGTGTATGCTTTGAATGTGGCCCTATAAAGATAGTATCGCCACTTTGTCAATGCAAAAATCACTCTAGTTAGCTCTAGGTCATCAGTTGGGTAGTTTTTCTCATGTGGTTTTAGTTTTTGGGATGCATAGATGATAGCTTGCCTCTTTTGCATCAGTACACATCCAAGCTCTTCTTTAGAAGCATCCGTATACACAACGAATCCTTTTAATTCATCTAGAAGGGCCAAAATTAGAGTTGAAGTCAATTTAGTTTTCAATCTTGAAAGCTTCTTTCACAATCCTCGTTCCAATCAAACAGCTGATCTTTTTGAGTTAACTTAGTCAATGAGTTAGCTAATTTAGAGAAATTCTATGTGAACCTTCGACAATAGCTGTCAAGACCTAAAAAGCTATGAACTTTTGTTATATTTTTGGGTCTCTTTAGTTGACTATTACCTCTATCTTAGAGGGATTGACCTTTATCCTATCTTAGGATATTGTGTGTCCTAGAAATGTCACTTTCTTTATCCAAAATCCACATTTATTGAACTCGCATATAGCTTGTGTTCCTTCAGAGTTCTTAAACCATGTGTAAGTTCTTTGCATACCTTTCTCTAGTTTTCAAATGTATCAAAATGTTGTCAATGAATATGACAACAAACTAGTCCAAATATGGTTGAAAAATTTGGTGCATCAAATCCATAAATGCCATTGGGGCATTAGTCAAATTGAATGGCATTACTACAAATTCAAAATTACTATATCGAGAATTAAATACAATTTTTAGGATATCTTCTTCCCTAATTCTTAGCTAATAATGCCCATATCTCAAATCTAATTTTGAGAAGACCGTAGATCCTTATAAAAGGTCAAATAATTCTTTCACATTCTGCAATAGGTATTTGTTCTTGAGAGTAACTTTATTCAACTCTCTATAATCAATGCACATTCTCAGGGATCCATCTTTCTTCTTGATAAACAATACCTTGGCTCCTTAAAGAGAAGTGCTGGGCATTATGAATTTCCTCTCTAATAGTTCTTGGAGTTGGTCTTTCAACTCCTTAAGTTTTGCAAGTGCCATTCGATAAGGAGTTTTAGAAAAAGGCATAGCATTAGAAAGAGTGTGAATAACAAATTTTATCTCTCAGGTGGTAGTGAGTTCAACTCTTACAGAAATATTTCTAAATAATCAGCTACTATTTCCACTCTTTTGATTTTGATTGTCTTGGATTTTATTGATAAGGTACGCTAAGAATCATTGTCTTAATTCCCTTAGAATTTTTTGGGCCTCTACTACAAATATATTTGGTATCGAGGAATTAGTATTTATGGAATGATGTGTCAGGATTGGTACTTTATCTTCGAGAGTGAAGTACTTAGTCTAACAATTTACCTACGCTTAATGTTGACATAGGCAATCCATTCCAAATGTCAAATTATATTCTTGAATGGGCATTTCTATAAGATTGGCATGGTATTCACGATCCCTAACATAATTGGGCAAGCTCGATACATGGTGTCTGTTATTAACCCTATTTTTAAGGGTATCAATACCTTTATTTCATAAGTCATGGTTTTAGGTTGCATATTTACTTATCTAGAGAAAGATGTAGATATAAAACAATAAGAAGCTCTTGGATCATATAAGGCATAACCATTAATTCCAAAAATAGAAATTATACCTTTAACCACTTCATTAGGATCTAGCATTTCTTCTCCAGTCAAGGCATATGCATGAGCTCGAACCTTCGGTTTTTTCTAGTTTCTGCCACATGTTTATCTTTTTCTATAGGTGTCGAGTTCTTCCAATTAAGGTAATCTCTGACAAAATACTGGTTGCTACAACATCTCATATATTTAACTTACTTTTTCTAACACTTGAATTTTTGATGGCCTAATCTTTCATAGAACCCATATTTTTTTTGTGGAACTCCTCGAGCGAGATTTGCAACCTCACTGGCCTGGTATCTTTATTAAATAGCACCATTGATTTGTAATTTTAGCTATTTCTTCATGGGGTTACTTTATCCTCTAGGGTGCCTTCTTTCTTTTTGGCGATTTTTTTTGATTTTTTGAATTTTCTAAAATTCTGATTCCAACTGTAATGCTTTACTCACTACCCCAATTAAAACTCGATAGTTCACACATCACAAGGCCCTATCTGAGTTTTGACCATAATCTTTCCATAAATTTATGGGTCTGTCGATCTTTTACTATAAGTATGTAGGGTGTATACTTGATTAATCATTATACTGATTGATTGATAACATTCCCTATATCAAATCAATCAATTCTCTCTCCCTTGCATTCTTGCCCACCAACAATACAAACTTGTCCATGAATTCCCTAGTAAAGTTCTCCCAAGTTCAACGAATTCCTTTTGCAATTCATCTACGATCTATCATTTTCCACCAGCTATGTGTAGGACCTCCTAATAGAAATATAGCATACTGGACTTTTTGCTCGTCTATGTAATGTAGAGTTTCAAATATATTCTCTAAGTCCTCAAGTTACTTTTTGGCTTTTCTGTCATCTGATTCCCCTAAGAATTTTGGGGGTTGGAAGCAAAGAAATTGCTCTTCAGTAAACTCTTCAGCATTTTTTGCTCCACTACCTTGACCTTGCTGATGACCAAATTGCACAAATCTTTGCCCTCTTCGATTTATAGGATTTGTTGGTTAATTAACTAAAGGGGTTTTGTAACTTCTTCCTTTGGCAGTGGTTGTTGAAAGGTGACTGCTCTCTCCATATGAACATTATGTACATTGGCCCATCTGTTGGGCGGTCTTCTTCGTTGATTTGTTCTCGCTAGAGTAGCTACATGAGAACCCTTGTGTGACGCCATTCTTATTAGTCTGATTATATTTAAGATATTTCTTAATATGCAATTATTAAGTTGTGCAACAATGTCTGAAGTTATATGAATACTTTAGATCCCTTAAACTTGTATAGAAGTGTTTAACAAAGTTAAATAAAATTCATAGTAATAGAATTCTATTCATTCAATGGTTAGCGATAAAGCTTCATTAACATTTTGAGTTAACATTAGCAGTTGTTACATCATTATATATACTAGGTCAAAATTCTAAAATTTGCTTAGCTAACTATATGCCTAGTCGTGGACAAAATGACGAGGCTTGTGTTAAGGCATTACCCCATAAGTCTAGCTAACCTTAGCCCTTTCTATCTAATCTAATGATCAAAAGCTAATACTATAACATACATATATATTTATAGGTACAACTGTACCCACAAGGACCTATATCCCAAATCTTCCACATTAGTAATGTCAGATTTTGTATTTTCATCTTCATTCTCTTGATCTCTTCCATTAATTCTATATCTATATCATCATCATCTTCCCTTTCAAATTCTTGAAATTTATCTTCCATAATGATCTGTAGTGGTACCTCAACCAAGGGCTCTTGTGCAGGATCTTCCTCAAGATCTTTTGTAAGTAACTCCTTAGGGTTTTTCTAGGGTACCTTTTCGATACGCACACCTTATCCGTATCTCAACTCTAGGAAGAGACAAACTCTGGAGGGTTAGCCTCTGATGCTATCCCAACTCCTATAATCTGGTCTATGGAACTTCTATAATGTAATATCATCATTCTAACCTCATCTATAGTCATATATATCATATTAACAAACTTTTGTTGGTTTGACTCTAATGTCCTAAAGGTTTCCTTAATCTAAGCCCACACTATGCGAGTCTCTCAATCCACCATTTAGCTATTTTCACCCATTCACCTTCTCATTCTATTTCTTCCATAAGTCTTTCCACAGTATCATTTCTAACTTGTACTATGGTTTTTAAGTGATATGTCTCAAATTTTCTTTTCTTTAATGCCTCATACATGTCATAAAGTCGTTCCTTATGGTGTTGACATAGCTCCAGTAAGCTTTTTTTTTGTGCTTTAAAACCTTAATCCTCTCTTCTAGAAATTCCTTACTTTTCTCTTTCACAGGTTCCTTTCCTTCCCTATGTTCACCTGTCATCCTGCAATATATAAATTTATTTCATTAATACCATACTAGTCAAGTTCATTTTCAACTCTCTTAATCACATATAAACTTTTCAACATATACAGAGTATTGAAGGTTCAATTTCAATCTATAGTCCAATGCTCCATTTTTGGAGGTAAAGATATAGATTGGTCGACTGTCCCAGTTTTAATCTCCTACCTCCTAATATCAAACACAATATCTAAGAGTTCATATCTTAACTAACCTTCTATCCCGAAGGCTAATTTTGAATCCCAATGATACCTTTTTACCTAGGTCATTGATAAATTTAGGCTTTGATACCACCTAGGTGGCACCCCACATGGGGTGATCCCTAATCTAAGGTGCCATCAATTCAAACTTAAGTCATAATTCAAGAAATAACCACAAAGCTAAATTTAACAAGTCATAAAAGATAACAACTTAACACTAAACTCGAAGATCACTTCACAGAGTTCAATATGTACATATTAAAGGTCTCAAGGTCAAGTCTCATAGTTAAACATTCACATATATTCCCAAGTCTAAGCATCTCGATTAGTTGTAATATATATATATATATATATACAATCATAGCACCTAATCTATTATAAAATAAGTCCTTCCATTGGCAAACATCAAGCTTTTAGTTTTCATTCAGTCTTATCTAGGAAGATAATAAAGAATAACAAAAAAGGGTAAGTCCTAAAGACTTAGTGAGGGGGAATTAAGATAAACAGATAGAGAGAAATTGTTGAAAGAGTGGTAGTTCAAAATAGATTAAATAACTAGCAAGATCTTACAATTAGAAGTAATACAATAACATAACACATGTAATACCAAATTTAATCGACAACTCTATCCTTATTGCTTCATAGAATACAACATTAGTAAAGAGTACACGAAATTCGATAAACATGACAACTTTTCTTATTACTCTATTACCTAAGCACTCAGCTTGATGCCTAAGCACATGGCTTGGTAAGTGGCATGGTTAGTCCACATGCTAAATCCCATCACTTGAAAATAGCTAACTCCAACATATTTGCAAGTTAAGATTTTAGGTGGGTGCTAGCTGGGAGACCAGTCACCATTAGCCTATGCTACCCAGTCGTCTTTTTGGACTTAGTCCTAGGTCCATCTCGCCTCGTGGCATCCCTACTGGCAATAACCTGACCAAGAGCATCCTCAAAGTGGTCAAACATAATGTCAATAGATAAAATGTATTTCAATAACTGCTCAATCACATATTTGTGAACACTAGCCAGTAAGACCATATAAATAGTGTACATAATGAGTTAAACATAAATACAAAATGAAATTTGGTCAGTAGAACTTAAGCAATAGCATATATCAGCAAAGCTAGCTAGGTTGTAGTGTATACATTATAGGAATAAATATCACAAAAGATATTCTGGGCACCAAAATGAATACAATCAAATCCAATAGATAGTCATAGAAATACAAGCATGATGGATCATTTGCTTCCCAAAAACGAAAAACTAATCCTCACCTTAACTTCCACGAAAAATGTTATCCTTGTTTTACTATCTGTTAAATCTCGGCTCTTCATCACCTATTCAAATGAATGTACTTAAAATTAAAATGCTCGTTTTGATATTTTAAACAATAATTAAGCCATTTATACTCTGATATTGGTTGTTTTAATGGTAATACAATATTTTAAGGATTGGTTTAATGCTAATTACAACATTAACATTATAATATCTATGAAGGTCATGTCTGCTCCTATTAATGAATTAATTCAGATTCCTACATTATATGAGTCCTTACAACATTACACAAAGTTGATTAAGATTATAATGATCAAATCTTACTATTGTCAATTCAATCTTTAACAATTGGTTCTCGTATACCTATAATTGGGGTTTAATTTACCTTGTTTAGTTTAATTAATCAAGATTTACATATTATAATACAAATTTGTGTCCACTAAGCATTGTATATCCATCCATGCATTCACTTCTTGATCCCAATTCATGTTTTTTCATGTATTTTAAAATGCAAGAATTAGTAAATAAATTGTGAATAATACTATTTAATTGGTAATAACCCTAATTCTAATAATTTACCCAAAATCTTACTATTAGAGCTTAATTACCACAAACCAACGCCACCCACATAACCACCATTACGAGACAAGAAATCTTTCTTATGGTCGCCGTTGCTGGAGTTGCTAACCACCGCATCCCATTGGGGTATCTTGGTGAGTATGGTGAAATGCATAGATAAATTTCTACTTTTGCTGCAGCTCTGCCACTCAACTACACCAAAAAAAGCCACCAACTTTGCCACCTCCACGACACTAGTGAGTGAAATTGGAAACTGAGGATACCTAGCTGCTTCTTGAGCTAAAAGCTACAAAACCCACTACTCAACTTGAGCTCCCACTACCCATGATGCTGCGCTCGCCACTTGCTATCGCGGCCTATTTTTCATGTTCAATTTATAACCATCTTGCCAGTTGGTTCCATGAGATTTTGGTATCAACGAGTTTCTTATATTGAGGGGAAAATTTTAGTATATATATATATATATTGTTGTGCTTTGTCAACGCTGAGAGGAGTTTGCTGAAATAAAAGCTATGGGTTGGTAAATTTGAAGAATTGTAGGTAGGTTTTGGCTACTTATAAGCAATTTTTAAAAATTCCAAATTGACTCCAAAACTTCTCTCAATTTTTTCATTTAAACCTCAGAAGTTTCAATCAACCTTCAATTTTGTGCTTGACTTATTAGTGCCTCATTTTGACCTAGTTAACCTAAAATATTCATGAATTGATCCCCAAAACTTTCAAAATTCTTCCAATTAAGTTTTTCCTTACTTATGTTTTGACCCCAAATTTTTTTAAATAATAATGATAATAAAATTTCATTAATTATATTTTTAGGGGTGTTACAGTATAGTGCAATGGTATGTGTAGCACCCCCTATTGGGATAGCCCCTGAGCCAAGGCACCATTCCAATTCAATAATAATTTCAAGATCAACAATTTGAATAGTAGGTCCATAATTTTTTTTTCGACTCATCAAAGGCAACATGATGTTCAACTTAAGCAAGCTTTGATAGAAATAACAGAAATACATATCACAAGTGTTCTAGGGACATTTAACTTAATATTTACATGCCTCATATTAGAGATAGCAAACCTAACAAACTTTAACATAGTACGGTTACATGCCATGGTAGATCCTATCATTCATTGTTCATACATACTACAAACCTTAAGTTTAAATCTAACATATCACAAAATTTCTAAGTTTAAAGCTTAAAATACAAGTGATCCCACACATAAATATAAATACCTGCTATCGCAAAACATATATACTTCAATTGAAGCCTAAAACTTGCCTTCATCACCTATTCCTGTCTAAGAAAATTATTGAAATACAGAGGAGTAAATCTAAAGACTTAGTGAGGGATAAACTTAAGAACAACAGTGGGGGATCTATCAAGGAAGATTCAATTCAATGGATCACAAATTTAATAGTTAAGACAAAACATATTAAGAAATAGGTAATAGCAATTAGCAAAATAAAAAACCCTCCTGCTTTATTGCTCTAGGGATAGATTTCAAGCAAATAAAATACAGTCAAGTATTGCAAACTCGAAGCATATACATTCCAATAAATTACTACAAGACATGTATTGCAGATTCACCTTTACCAGTCAGTTAATCAGTTTACCAAAGTGTGATAGTACATGGTAGATACCCATATGGAACTATATAGTGTACCGTAGATGCTTAGGTGGAAATCCTTAGAGCACTGCTATTACCTAGGGAAAAATCCCTAGCATATCGCTAACACCTAAGGAAAAATCTTTGGCGTATCATTGACACCCATGCAGGACTACATAACGTGACCTACATAACCAAATACCTCACTTGGATTCACCTTTAGCCTAATAATTCTCCGTACATATAATAAAATCAAATACCATTTGTGTCGATGCCTAAGGGGAAATCCCTATCACATTGTTGATACCCAGGGGAAATCCTTAGCGTATCATAGATACCAGGTAAATAAATATGCCAGTGAGGTATATGATAAGTAGACAAAATAGTAAAAATAGTATAAAAATGCTGACAATGCAACACGGTATTAGTAAATAATTTAGATAAGGTAATATGGCCAATTAAAGTTGTAATAGATACCTAGTGTGCCGATAAAGTAACAAATAATGATACAAAATGGTACAGATAGCAATGTAATTAGGTAATCGAGTGATACCAAGTAAGAGTTCTAGGTTCCATAACAGATAGAATTTGAAATCAATAATAAATGATAACCCTCATAGCAGTGCACACATCATATAACATATAACAATCGAGATCTCAAACAATTCTCAAATTTCAACAAATTAGAATATAGTAAAGTACAAAAACAAGAACCTTCACAGAGGTCTATCATGATATCAAATTGGTATGAAAATGTGTTAGATTGGTAGATCCTCACCTTTATAGTCTTAAAAAAAGGGAATCACAATCAGCAGTCTATTAGTTAGCAATGCCTACTTCTTTGTCACCTAATCAAAAGAGCATATTTACACCCAGCATCCCTATTAACTCTAATAGTCTTTGATAATTATAATTACACCATTTATAGTCTACAATCAGTAATATATCAATCAACACAATAATTAAGGTTTTACTAGTACTATCTGTATGAAATGTGCTATTAAGACAATTATAATAGAAATAGTCATGGGGTTCGATACGGTTCTAGTAATGGGAAGCAATCTAGTCCTTAATTTCATAATTAACCTCATAACATTGTCCTAAATCAATAATACCTCCATAATTAACCTAATTATCTCTTCTTAATTCTCAAATTCATGAAATCCTTAAATTTAGGGTTTAAATCCTTTAATAGTCTTATTAATCCAAGTTGGCATATAATATGACATATCTAAGTCTACTAAACTATATGATAGTCCTTGCATGGGAGTATGCATATATCAATCATATATAAATTCCTCATTCTTGGTATATTACAAGATTTACAAATGATTTGATGTAATATACATGTATATATTTGTAATCTCATACCCAACTTTAACTCAAGATTTAGTTATTGAAGTCCCAAAATCACAAACCAAGCACACGATTGTAATCATCGCCCTGAAGAGATGATATTGTCTCTCCATTACTATTACGCTGCTACCCAAAAAGATCATCTTTACTACCAAAAGACTCCTTTCAACCTCTTGTACCTAATAATCCTATCAACTTTGAGTTTTGCTACCAAAATGACCCTTAAACCGCACCTTGAAACTTCAACACCATCTCTCACTATCGTCCTTATTCTTCAAATTTTTTCCTTTGCCACCGCCATCACATCAAACCTCCAAGAAATGGTTTTATGGTGATCCTTGGGCTGAGGGCCCCCCAAGATGTTGCTTAGAATTTAGATTATCATCGTTCCACCATCGCTTGTCACCCTCTGCTGTGGTCAAGTTTTAGCTTTCATTTTTGGGTGATTTGTCATTTGAAACACTATGCATGTGGTACTAGGATGTTGCTAGGAGTGAGAGAAAAGAGATGGTTAGTTTAGTTTTGGGAAATAGTGGCTATCGGAGGGAATCACCTATGAGAGGAAAGAGAGAGAGCCGCGGTGAAGAAGAAGGAAAAATGAGAAGAAATGGGGGGGAAAATGGAGATTGTGATTTAAATAGATTGACTTTTTGTAAATTCTAAATTAGCCCACAACACTTTTTATGTTTATTCAATTGAGTCTCTCCTATTAAAGAAAATAGGGCCTTGACCTAGTTAACCTAAAGTCTTCCATCCAAACCCCCAAGATTTCAAGGGTTGTCAAATCAGGCCCTAATTATTTGTGAAATGGTCCCAAAACTTTAAAGAGTTGTTCAATTAGATTTTCTCAATTTTACAAATTAACCGTAAAACTTTGAAAATAATTAAAATAAAACAATTAAAATTTCATAAAACAAACAAAATAGAAATATGTAATTGATACAAATCATGAAATATCTGGGGGTGTTACAGTGTGGGACCCAAAATTATGCAATTTTGATTCTAATTGTGCAATTTTGATCAAATGGCAAATTCTTAGAATTTTGAATATTCTAATTCAATTAAAAAATTTTCATTAGTTGTTGATTATTATCTCTAATCAATATGATCGTATCTTATCTCTAATTTTCTTTCATCCAAAATTTAAAATATTTTTGATAATATTTCATGAAATTTATTTAAAGGGCTAGAAGTTTGAGAAATGAATAGTTATAAATTAACTGATATGTAAGAGCTTAATTTATCAAAATCTTTAATAATTAATTATTTATGCGATAATATTTTTTAGATGCGCGAAATACTTTTAGATAAAAAATATATATAGGATATAATAAATAATTTAAATTGAAGAATATATCAAATATAAAAAGTTACTTCCAGCAACAACAATAAACTCTGAACTTTATTTTTATACTATTAATTTAAACCATTTTACCTTTTTAACAATATAATATAGAACATGTTTTCTATTATTTGAAATAAATTCTTTTTTATGGGACTTACATAGTTGACATAATTGAAAATTTTCAAAAGCTAGATGAATGATTACTTAAATAGCAAATAATATCAATTTTTATATTTTTCGACATATTTAGTTAAATAATTTATAATTATATTGTGTGACACCTCTAAAATTTGGCAATTTTGAAAAATAAGGATTTAGAAATTAAGATATTGATTGGTTTGATTTTAGGGCTTAGAAAATATTCAAAAGGACTTAATTGCAAGAATTTTAAAAGTTTTAGGGGTAAATATGCAATTTTCAAAAATTTGATTTGGAGCACATTTTCAATGTTTTCGAGTTGCATGGCTATTACTTTGGGTCAAAGCATCTAATCTTATGCACTAAGATTTTTTAGGGGCATGATTGAAGTTTGTGGAAATCTTGGAGGACTTAATTGAAATCTAACCAAAAGTTTTAGGGGCCAAATCAGAATTTCTAAAAGTGTCCCCTATAAATAATGAAATTTGCATTTCAAACCCTTATTTCACCTTTCTTCTTCATCGTACCACTGCAAACCCCTCTCTGGCGATCTTCCATATTTGATGACTAAAACTCCAAAATCCTTCAGCTATTTTCTTCTCCCTATCACGATGACATGTTGGTACCAAGAACCATCCATTTTGATTGGTGAAATGCTGGAAAAATCAAAGCTGATTAGAGCTCACAGTGGAGCTAAGCAGGTTTCCTCTTTTTGGCAACATTTCATGGTGGACTAAGGGTGCTTTGTGATAGGTTTAGCTAAGGGAAGCATTTGGCTAAGTCAATTTTGTATTTTAGTCACCAGTGATGGCAAAATAGGGGTGATAATCTACAATGGCTTTGAGGTGGAAATGGACTATTTTCTCATTAGCATTTGAAAAAATTGATCAAAGCATTGTAACCCTGGAATGGAGAGGAATATTTTTGTGGCGTTGGTGATTGTCTTTGGCGGCATGGTGATAGAGTTAAGATAGAATTCTTGCCTCATCACGGTGATTGTGGTTGGGATCTTAGTTCATGGTTTTGAGGTCTAGTTAAATAAATTCATGGGTAAAAAGGAGTTAAGTGATATATATTTATATATATACACATGCGATGTGCTGTTATTTGCATTAGACCTTATAATATACCAAGAATTAGGATTTGTATGAGATTGATACATATATAGCTATGCATGGAATATAGTGTAATTAGTAGGCCCAAATTTGTATTATTTTATGTAATGTTAGGATTAATTGAGATAATTAAGCAATTTAACTATGCTTTATGAAATTGAAACTTATGATATGATAATTAGATGATTTGAGATGATATGGGACTAAAACTCTATGTATGCATGTGCCAGTATGAGTTTATTAAAATTGCATTGTATTATTTTATAAAGATTATGGGAAATTATCGGGTATTGTAATAAGAAAACCCTAATTCTATGGATTTAAGATCCAAGTGACATTGTTGAGATTAATTTTGAAGAATTAAGCTATTATTGTGATTTTAGGGTAATATTATGAAGAGATTGTATAACTAAGGACTAGTCAATATTATGATATGTGAATTAATATGAAAATTGAGATATATTTTGGCTATATTAACCTAATTAGCCATTTTGGGGTAATAGTATCGTTTAAGTTTAAAACTATCATATTAATCGATTGTCTGGTAAATTTGGACTATTAATGGCTTAGTTTTGATTATTAGGTTTTAATGTGAATTTTAATTATGAAAATGTTATTTTGGATAGGTGACAAAGTAGTGGGTCTTGAGGACCAGTAGATTGTTGTTTGTGGCCAACTTTTTTGAGAATTTGGAGGTGAGGGTCTAACCTCTTAGGTATTTGCTTATATGTATTGTGAGGGTCTACTATTTTAGCCTTGCTATACCTATCTGTTCTTGTGGCAAAACCTATATGAGGGTCAACTTGTTTGATTGTACCTACTCATAAATGATTGAATTGTACTTGCTTGTTTATTTGAGATCAGTACTTGATTATGCACTTGATTGTATTCGATTAATTGATTGGCATACCTCTATGAGGGTTAGTACCTGTATCACTTTGTTGAGTCATTTTTATTTGTTTTGGTGTCCAAAACTCTTGTCTGTCTTAATTAGTACTTGTTTCGATTGGTTCTTGTTACTATTTTGTACTTGTTCCCATAGCTATTTATGATGGTTACTTGTTATAATTTTGCACTTGTTCCTATCAGTTGGTTGTCTAATTATCTGTTATCTATTTTTTTTGCTATTTATTACAGTTTGTGATTGTCATATAGGAGTAAAGTGATGTTTATCTCTGTTGTGTGCATGGGATAAGTCGTAAGCCCTAAACTCTCAAATAAGTAATGAGACGTTAATCCTTGTTGTGTATTGGTATAAGCCATAAGCCTATGGGACTTGGTTAAGTAACGGGACATTAATCTCTACTCTGTGCATAGGATAAGCTGTAAGCTGGAACTTTAGGATTAAGTAATGAGATATTAATCCCTGCAGTGTGCATAGAATAAGCTATAAGCCTGCAATTAAGATAAGGTGAATCTAATAGGTTTGTTCTACTTTGATCAACATTTTGACAACAAGGGTTATGTATTTTCTTAGTCTAGATTAGGCTATTATCTAGGTTAAATGAGTTGTCTGTATTTTCTCTTAAATTGATTCAGTTAAGATAGACCATTTCTCCCGAGTATATCCAGTTAAGATAATCCTGATCCATTTGAACTCTTAGTCATAACCCTCTAGCTAGTACTTACTAATAGCTTTGAACTTGTTAATACCTATGATTATTCTTGATTATCTGTAGTTGATCCATTTGTAAATTATTACTTGACTTTCTATGTCTGATCTATTCCATCTTTTGTTGTTAATTGACGATTTGTTAGGTTGATTTTTTCTCCAATAGATCTTTATTGTTCTTTATTATGAATATCCCTTACTAAGTCTTTTGGACTTATCCCCTTCCGTTTCTTCTATATTTTCACAGATAAGACTAAATGATAAGGTTGGACTTCCAATCGGATCGGCGAGTATAATATTGTATTAGAATTGCCGTGTGCATTTGCTAATGAGCATACTTGGGCATGTTTTCATAACCCTAGAGATGTTGTGATATGTTATGTCTAAATTTAACATCTGCAGGGTGTATATATTGTGTTGGACATTTTGGAACTACTGATGATATGTACTTAGCACTTATGTTGTATGTTTTGGGATCACTAAAGCTTGTATATAGTATTTTGTGAAAGTTGATTAAGTTGAAATATGCTACCATCTCTGATAATTCTTATTGAGGTTACTTAAGTTGAAATCCATTGCTATTTCTAAAAAGTTTGAAATATTTTTTTTTACAGGCCTATTGCTTGTTATGGGTTTTAAATTAAAGCTGAACTGATTGGCGCCTCAATTAAGGGTTATCTGGAGAGGGGATGCTACAAAAGTGGCATTAGAGCCTAGGTTTATCGATGACCTAAGCATTTGGGTATCATTTGAAATTGTTACGAATATTTTGTTTGAGTTAGATGATTATGAATTTTGCGTATATTATGTATTGGTAAGTTTTTATGTGATTCCAAGAATTTAAGATGAATTTGATTGGTTTATGTTAATAAGATGAGTTTGCATACTACAAGATGTTAATAGAACATTGTTGTATATCATAGGATGATTAAACTTGCATATCTATGAGTTTGATTTGATTTTATCTAGCACTTTTCCTTATTTTATTCATAAAAGCTTAGAGGATTTGGTAGAAGTGATGGCATTGCAAGGAAGTTTTAATACACCTATTCCACCTTGAACTGGACGATGGGGAAAACCTCTTGGTTGATATGCTCCAAAGCAAAAGGCACTTGCTTACTTGCAAGCCACATAAGAAGAAGAGATTTAGCAATCCCCTTCAGTAGGCCAACTGACAGACCTTGACTACCAAAGGGGATTGATTTTTAAACCCTAAGCTCAACCTTTAGGTAGTGGAGCTAGAGATGTTAATGAGATGATTGAAGATCGAGCATTAGAATGATTTCTTCATTTCAATCCCCCGATGTTCTTAGGTGGCCCCGATGATTGAAAAGCGGAAGAATGGATTGAGGATTTAGAGAATATTTTTGAGATACTTTGTTATTCAGATGATTAAAGGTTTGATTTGGTACATTCCTTCTAGGAGGTTTTGCTCGAAGTTAGTAGAAGATGATTAACTGAAGGTGGATGGCTAAAGGAACACTACGTACCTGGGAGAATTTCACATGAGACTTTATGAATAAGTATGCAACAGAGGTGCTAAAACAAGCAAATGAGAGAGAGCTTATGGACCTGGTTCAAGGGACCCAATCTGTTAGTTAGTATGAGGTTACTTTTAGACGACTGATATAATGTGCTCTATACATACAAGATGATGAAGGTTGACAGGCTCAACAATTTGTGCAAGGGTTACGACTAGATTGAGAATGGGTCTAGCAACTTGTGATTTGATGAACTTCAACCAAGCAGTGAGTAAAGCTTTGCAACTTGAGTTGGAACTACATGAAATTAGAAAAATTGAGGAAAAAAGTCAAAAAGGAAAGATGCACCTCGCTGGATAGGTTAATGCCAAAAGAAAATAGTTGAAGCTTCAAGTGGGAAGCATTACCCAACAAGCTCTCATTTCAATGAGAAAGAAAATGTGACTCAAGAGAAAGCACCCAAACAATGTGAATTCTGTGGATTTGGCCATGACAAATCATGTTGTTGGAGAAAATAGGGTAGAAGTGTAAGTTGCAACAGGGACTAATATTTTATGAAAAATTACCTCAAATGGAGAGGCCCCACCCCTACAAAAAAAGGGAAAATAGGTGGTAGTAGCAAGTGCCTATGCCCTGATAGGAGAAGAAGCACCTAATGCTAATGAAATGGCAAAAGGTGTGGTTTCTATATTTGAAATCTACGATAATAGCTTATATGATCTCAGTGTTTTACATTCTTTCATACATATTGCATTTCCTTGAACTAAATATGCAACCTGAGATTATGGTTTATTACATAAAGAGGTAGCTGAATACTTAGAAGTAGTTCTGAAAGAAATGAACTCATCAGCCCTTACCCCACATAAAAGTATTATTTACTCTTCTATGGGGACCAGAATCCTCTCTGTTGGAATAGTGCTTGCACGCTAGTGAGATTTGCCTTGTAAACTATTTCACTCATGGTATGATCTTGATTGAATGATATTCTTTATATGGCCATTTTTATCTTATGCTTTGTTTCACTTCACTAGCATTTGCTTAAAGCCCTTAAATCACCTATGACTATGGGACATAGTTTGGTGACCATGGAATAAGTCTCACACAGTCGTAATCTTAAATCTTCCAAGTTACATGATCTTCAAAGATGGGGAGTCTAAGATTCGAATAAACTTGCACTAATAATGCATAAATCTAAGGGTTGGAGATTGTTTTGTTCCATGAGCAACTGCATGAGATATAGGTGCATATTAGTAGGTGCTTGTTAGAGAACAAGGTATTAAATACCTACTAGAGAATCTACTAGATAGCTATAGTGGCAAGTTAGTAGTGGCTAGTTCTCCTGCTTATGCTAATGTATATTATTAGTCCTTTGACTTGAGGATCCATGATAACTTTGTGTTTGGTCCTCATGCTTTGACTCATTTTTGATCACCTAACGGGTCTTTCAGGTTGAGATTAGGTATGAGCTACTTAACATGAAGGTCTGTGAGATCCAAGATGGAATCCTACTCCTCGTTGTTGTAAAGGGTGAGTATATCTTCTATGTGTTCTATAATGATTGATTTCCAAAAATCCTTGCGCAAGGTGGTGTGACAATTTGGAAAATGAGGTTTCCAAAGGTAAGGTCACACAATAGGGATTGAACATTAAGAATAGAGATATAACATCGAGGCTATTAGAGAGCCGACAAATATCTTACCCTAAGCCTCTTTCAGAAGATAGGAAATAAAAGGACCATATTTTCATGGTATGCATAGAGAAATGATGATTCTTCAGAATATTCATTTTAGCTAATTAGTTGGGCTCTATGGGCTTGAGATTGAACATCGACCATGGAGATTGGGTACTCTTTAATTAATGAAATTAGTTGAATTGAATCAACTAGTTTAAAAGGAGTTTTAAACTATAATGAATATAAGATATTTAAAAATCTCAAGGAGTTGTGAGCTTATGTCGAATGAATGGTAGAACCTATTAGGTCACAAACAAAATCTAATTAGCTTTCTAATTAATGGTGAGAATTTTCTAAGGAGTTAGAAAATGGTCTCCTAGTGGAATGATTTTTGGGGCCAAGTTTGAGGGTCAATTTTGGTTTGATTGATTTAAGTGTTAAATTAATTAACTAATTTAAGAGTTAAATTAGACCAACAATTAAGGAGTTAACTATTTGGTGCCAACATGACCATCAATTGATCAAGTTAATTTAAAAAGTTGAGTTAACAAATTTAGCTTAAGGAGTTAAGCAACTTTGACTTAAAGAGTTGAGTCAAAGGATAATTAATTAAATTAAAGAGTTAGTTTGATTAATTAGGAAGAATGAATTTTGGAGGGAAGACTCAAATGAGATTTGAGATGACATCTTAATTGTTAATTTGAAATGAGATTTCAAATGTAATTAAGATTTGCATGAAATTCAAATGAAATTTAGAATCAAATTTTGCCACCTAAGCACACCCCATTGGCCGCTCCTTTCATGGAATGTGTGATGCCACCTTGGCATCACACTATTCCATATCTATACATAGATATAGAGTATAAACCGACCAAATCAATGCTCAATGGTGTGAAGAATTAGATTCTTCGTTTCCATCCAAAAATATTTGCAAGCTAGCATTTCATATGTTGAAGGCTAAGCTTCTTTCTTCATCTACCTACCCCAAATTCGGCTTCCACAATCAAAACATCTCTGGTCTTACTTCAACTTATAGACTAGAGATTTAGGAAGATCTCATTGATTTGTGGACTTTTTCAATAGAGGCAAGGCGTGTGACTTGTTCAATTTTTGGAGATCCATCTGCGCGAGGTCCGACTTTGCGATTTTCTCCAAGACATTATAGATGGAAAATTGATTTGAAATTTTAACTTGAATTTATCAAAGGTATTCTATAGCTGCAGATATATTTTTCATAATTTTTGGAGGCAATTTGATATGGAGATCGTTGCAATCTTCTTATTGCACTACAAGTAGACAAATTGTGGAATCAGTGAAGAGTTCACTTGATACTCCTTGGATTTGCTCATCAAGGTAAGCGTCTATCTAAATTTGAATGATAGGCATGATTAAATCCTTTATTTGCTTGTAGGCATTAGTTGCTTTGATGTTTTGACGTTTTGATATTAGACCTTAGTACCTTACTAGCCTTCAAGTTGTATCAGAGTCAAAATCATGCTTAGATTTAAATTTTATTTAGTTGATTTATTCATATGATGGATTAATCCACATCACCATATTCTCGATTCAATTGATTTATTGGAGAATTTGATTGATTTGAGCGTGGCTCCTTTATTGATGAATTGAAAGCATGCTATTATGTGATTTGAGTATTAATTCATATAGTTAGTATGTTTTAATTCATAGTGATTAATGTTGAATGTTGATTTGGCATTAATTGATGTTATATGTTGATATAGCATGCTGTAATATGGCTAAAAGAGTTTTGGTCATTTTTGGATCCAATAAGATTGGAGTTTGGTTGGAGATATTTAGAGAATTTGATTCACACTTAGACTTAAATTTTTGAGGAATGATTGAGCACTTTAATTTTCAATTTTGAAATGAGTTTCAGATCTAGAGATTGATTCATAATGTGTGATTTAATGTTTAGAAGGTGTTCTAGCATTTTTGGTGCACAAAAATTGAGCTCAAAATCTATTTGACCCCACTGGTAGCTTATGTGCAATTTGGTTGGGTAGTGGCAGAGAGCTACTACCCAACTATGCACCAAGCATGGCCAGTAGTGCCTTGTTGAGGTTTAGGTAGGTTTTGAGCCCTTTTGTTTGGCTCCTTAAGTGGCTAAAAATGATGTTAAATCATATGTTATGGATGTAAAAGTATTGTGCAAGTCCTTAAAATGACGTTTGACGATTTTTGTTGCTTCTTAAAACTTATCAAAGTTAATCTCCAACTTGTGGCCTAAATGTTATTGTTGGTTCAATTATTTATTTATGAGATAAGCATTTAATTGTTGGAATTAATTATTAATTATAGGTTTATTTATTGTTCATTTAATTATTGAATGAATGATAATTGAAAGAGGATGATCATGAGCCTTTTAAGTTGATTTTATTTGTTTCAAAGTTATTGAAATAGGTTGGATTAAATGGGGCTTGGGTTCCTCTTGTTCTATCTTGTAAAATGTTATGAGAGTAGAACCACTAGGAATGAGGATTTTCATTTCATGTAATGTCACAAGGAGCAAGGAGTCTAGTACATGCAAGGAGGCCATTTAAAGACCTATGAATGTATTGAATACACTCATGTAATAGTTTAGTTTTATTCAACGCATTCAAAATCAACCGAAGTGGTACACCTATAGCTCTAAGTGTATCACTTGGTTAGGCTCATGGTCATCCCACTCTAAGAGCATGCTAGGCTATTTTCTTATTTACACTTTCTATTTCCTATTGATATATGAGATGCATGATTAGGATATGAAGAACCTAAATAAGTACATAAAACAATAATGAGATATTTGCAAACAAAAATCCTCCACTTATAATGTCTAAGTATTTTCAAATATTAAGTCAAAATGGATACAAATTAAAAGATTTTTAATTAATTCAAGCCTTTCACCAATAGTATATGCCATGATGATGCTACAAAATTTATGTGATGGCACTTGGTCACAGGGGTCACATTTAGGAGGAAAACTATGAGCATACAATTAGCATAAAATCCACATTTGACTTAGGGACCCTCATGCATTGGCACTCGGTCATAGGGGATATCGTGAGGCCATCTTGAGATAAAGTTTGATTGGTGGATTTGACTTAGCACTTAGTAGTATAGATGGCGCACGGTTTTGTGGGTCTATATGAAAAGTGAGGCAAAATATATCAAGAGTTATATCAAATGCAATTAGCAAAAGTTGCTTACCTTTTGATTGCTCGTGGGTGACACTCGATCACAGGGGTCCATTGGCAAGTCATTGGGGTCTTGATTCTTACTAGAAAATTTGATTTCTTGAATTTTTCTTGGAGGTGAAGAATTAGATAAAATAGTGGGAGAAAAACATGCTTGAAAAACCATGAACATGCTTTAATATCAAATTCAATCGCATGCTTATATTATCTTTTTCACTTTCGAGGATTTGTGAAATCTCAAGAATAGTTAAACTTCCACTCAACATTATTTTGGAAACTAATAAACCAACTAGGCCAAACTTCCAGGATTGTCTTAGCCTCAAAAATCATTCTAGATTCCTAGAAATGGATATAGGTCCTATATCATGGTACTCCTAATCCTTTCGAGATTAATATAGATCTAGAGACACATGAAAAGTTCACAAATTGGGCTTAGGATCGTCTTATCCCTTAGTCTCATGATAGCATCTACAAACTTTAAAAGTCTCAGAGACACATGAATTATACCTTGGTTAAAGTTCACAAAGAGTTGTAAAGCAAACTAGGTATGAGAAGTTTGTATTGTCAAAGGAGATTTTTCAAGCTACGATGGATATGAAGTCATGTGTCATCGACTACAGTTTAAAGATGATTAGGCTTGGAGAAGCTTTTCAACTTGGATGTAGTGATGGACAATGACCTCTATGAGGATTTGATCTTTACATTCTCATCAAGTTTTATTAATCAAAGTGTTGATCTAAACGGAGACAACCATGCCAAGGGCAAACCTTTGACATTTGTTTTCTCCTCCAAGTCTATGGGCCCTAAGGGTGCTAAAAAAGGAGGTAAAAGAAAGAAATGTTCTTCCTTGAAGGGAAAACAACTATCAAAGGCATCCGGAGGAGTTAAGAAGATTATATAGGAAATAGTCGATATTATTTGTTTCTACTTGGGCAAAATAGGTCATTGGAAATACTATTGCAAGGAATACCTTGCAACCATTAAGAAGTGCATGTACTTTATTGAGGTGCATTTAGGATAAATTTTTCCTCATGGATATATGATATCACATGTGGCTCTTTTCTTCATAAGTTGTTACAAAGAATAGAAAGAAGAATAGAACTAAGTGATGTGGATATGATCTACTGCCTTGGCTAAGAAGCAAGAGTTTTGACTAAAGCTGAAGGCATATAATAAGTTAGTCTTAGAGAACTCCATACTTGTACTGAACCATTGTCGTATAGTATAATATATTGTTGAGAGCATTATTTCAATTCCCGTTTTAGATAGCAAAGGCTTTGATCCTTCTACATCAAATAAGAGATTGAAGGTATTAAAGAATGAGTTCTTTAGTTGTTTGTGGTACAATTAACAAAAGATCATACATATTGGATTCTTACCCATCACTAATGCACTCTCAACTAAGTAAGAAATTAGATATCCAAGATAATGCCATGATGTGGTATGTAAGACTTGATCATATTTCCAAACATTAGGACGAATAAGTTAGAAGCTCTCAAAGCACTAAATGTTAGTGGCATTGAGAACCTTCATATTTGTGAATCTTGTTTGATTGGATACGTGATGAAAGTTCCTTTTGTAGGACAATGGAGCATTCCAAAAATCCTTTGGATTTGATATGAGTGTTGGAAGAAAAAAATACTAGATAAGGCACCTAAGTCAAGATATAAATTGCATCTGAGAAACATGAAGATGTATCAAGACTTGAAGAAGCAATCGTGATATAATTTAATGAAGAGAGAAGTTAGATTGACTAACCGAATCCACTTATTTTCTGCTAGTCGAAATAATCCTCAAATAAGAATCTAAGGACCAGATCCTCTTAAGGGGGGTGTTTGTAACACCCCTGAAATTTGGCACTTTTGAAAAATAAGGATTTGAAAATTTAGATATTGATTGGTTAGATTTTAGGGCTCGAAAAATAATCAAAAGGACTTAATTGCAAGAATTTTAAAAGTTTTAGGGGTAAATTTGTAATTTTCAAAAACTTGATTGGAGCCCATTTTCAAAGTTTTGCGGTTGCATGGCTATTACTTTGGGTTAAAGGGTCTAATCTTATACACTAAGATTTTTTGGGGGCTTGATTGAAGTTTGTGGGAATCTTGGAGGACTTAATTGAAATCTAACAAAACGTTTTAGGGGCCAAATTAAAATTTCTAAAAATATCCCCTATAAATAATGAAATTTACATTTTGAACCCTCATTTCACCGTTCTTCTCCATCGGACCATCGTAAACCCTTTTCTAGCGATCTTCTATCTTTAACGACCAAAACTCCAAAATTTTCCAGCCATCTTTTTCTCCTCATCATGGTGATTATGTTGGCACTAAGAACCATCCATTTTAATCGGTGAAATGCTGGAAAAAGCAAGGTTGATGATAGCTCACGACAGAGCTTGGTGGGTTTTCTCATTCTGGCAACATTTCATGGTGGACCAAAGGAGCTTTAGGATGGGTTTAGCTCAAAGAAGCATTAGGCAAAGTCAGTTTTGGATTTTGGCCACTAGTGACGGTGAAATGGGGATGACAATTTATGGTGGCTTGAGGTGGAGTAATGGCTTTGAGGTGAAAATTGGCTATTTTCTTGGCGATTTTTGGAAAAATCAAAGCATTGTATTCTGGAGTGGAGAGGAACATTTTGGTGGTGTTGGTGATTATCTCCAGTAGCGGATGACATTTAATAATCACCAACACCACCAAAACCATGGACTAAGACCTCAAAATCTTGCCTTATTGTGGTGATCATGGTGGTGGTCTTGGTTCGTGGTTTTGCGGTCTAGTTGAATAGATTCGTGGGTCAAAAGGAGTTAAATGATATATGTTTATATATATGTACACATGCCATTATTTTCATTAGACCTTATAATATGCCAAGAAAGAGGATTTGTATAAGATTGATATATATATTGCCATGCATGGGCTACAGTGTAATTAATGGGCCTGAATCTATATTATTTTATGTAATGTAAGGATTAATTGAGATAATTAAGCAATTTAACTATGATTTGTGAAATTGAACTTATGATATGATAATTGGATGACTTGAGATGATATAGGACTAAGACTCCATGTATACATGCGCTAATATGAGTTTAGTAAAATTGGATAGTATTATTTTATAAAGATTATGTGAAATTATTGAGTATTGTAATAAGAAAACCTTAATTCTATGGATTAAAGATCTAAGTAATATTGTTGAGATTAATTACGAAGAATTAAGCTATTATTGTGATTTTAGGGTAATATTATGAAGAGATTGTGTAATTAAGGACTAGTCTATATTATGATAAGTGAATTAATATGAAAATCAAGATTTATTTTGGCTATATTAACTTTATTAGCCATTTTGGGGCCATAGTATCATTTAAGTTTAAAACTATCATATTAATCGGTTCTCTAGTAAATTTGGACTGTTAATAGCTTAGTTATGATTATTAGGTTTGAATGTGAATTTTGATTGTGAAAATGTTATTTTGGATAGGTGACAAAAGAGTAGGTGTCGAGGACCAATAGATTGTTGTTTGTGGCTGACTTTTTTGAGAATTTAGAGGTGAAGGTCTAACCTCTTGGGTATTTGCTTATATTCCCTTTGAGGGCCTGCCATTTTGACCTTGTTATATCTATATGTTCTTGTGGCATAACCCCTATGAGGGTTAACTTACTTGATTATTTATGCTCAAAAATGCTTGAATTGTACTTGCTCGTTTATTTGAGATGTGTACTTGATTGTGTACTTAATCGTAATGGATTGCTTGATTTGTACACTCCTATGAGTGTTAGTACCTGTATCACTCTGTTGAGCTGTTCTTGCTTGTTCTAATGCCCAAAACTCTCACCTGTCTTGATTGGTAGTTGTTTTGATTGGTACTTGTTACAATTTTGCACTTGTTCTAGTTTAGTATTTGTTATGATTACTTGTTATTGTTTTGCACTTATTCTTGTCGGTTGGTTATTTGATCATCTGTTATCCATCCATTTTGTTATTTGTTACAATTTATGATTGTCATATGGGAGTAAAGGGACATTAATCTCTACTATGTGCATGGGATAAGCCATAAGCCCTAAACTCTTGAATAAGTAACGGGACATTAATCCCTACTGCGTGTATGGGATAAGCCATAGGCCCATGAGGCGTGGTTAAGTAATGGGATGTCAATCACTGCTGTGCGTATAGGATAAGCTAAATGATAAGGTGAATATGATAAGTTTGTTCTACTTTGATCTGTATTTTGATTGTAGTCTAATTGTTATGTACTCTGCTCTTGGAGCAACAAAGGTAGTAAAGTTTCTTGGTCTCAATAGGGTTGTTGTCCTGGTCAAATGAGCCATCTATATTTCCTCCCAAACTGCTTTGATTGAGATAGACTATTCCTCCCCAACAGATTAGGTTGAGACAATCTCAGGCCGTTCGAGCCGTTAGTCACAGCCCTCGAGCTAGTACCTACTGGTAGCTTTGAACTTGTTAATACCTATGATTGTTCTTGACTATCTGTAATTGATCCGTTTGTAAATTGATACTTGACTGTTTGTATCAAATCTGTTCTTGTTCTTGTTGTTAATGGACGATTTGATAGGTTGATTTTTCCCCTGATAGATCCCTATTGTTCTTTGTTATGAATATCCCTCAATAAGTCCTTTAGACTTACCCCCCTTGTTTCTTCTATATTTTCTTAGACAGGATTAAATGATAAGCTTGGACTTCTAGTCGGAGTAGCAAGTATAATTTTGTATTAGAATAGCTGTGTGTATTTGCTAATAGGCATACTTGGGCATGTTTGTGTAACCTTAGAGATGTAATGATATGTTAGGTCTGAATTTAACATCTATAGAGTATATATATTGTGTTGGAAATTTTGGAACTACTAATGGAATGTACTTAGTATTTAGGCTTCATGTTCTGGGATCACTAAAGCTTGTATATAGTATTTTGTGATAAGTTGAAGTATGCCGCTATCTCTAATAACTCTTGTTGAGGTTACTTAAGTTGAAATCCGTTGTTATTTTTGATAACTTTGAAATGTTTTTTTTTATTGGCCTATCGTTTGTTATGGATTTTGACTTAATATTGAACTAAATAGCACCTCAACTAGGGGTCATCCTAAGATAGGACGCTACACATCACTTACTTCATTTTAATATTTTTGTTTATAATAATTCATAAAAATATTTTTACATGGACTAATGATGTCAAATCAAAAAAGTTTGACTGAAAGTTAGTATCTATTTAATTATTTATGCATATTTATATATCTATAAAAAAAACTTATATATGAGAGAGTGATATTTTATTTTCAATTGAATATTGAAAATTTACTTATTATTTTATTCATGTGCATAAATATGTTATTTGATAATTTTAAAAATAATAAAATAACTATATATATATGTTTTACTTATCAGAGTTATATAAAATATCAAGAGATATTTTATTTTATAAAAATTGCCTGTTGCAAGTTACTTACTAAATTAGTTATTGAATAATAACTTGATGTAGGTTATTTTCATAGGTAAAGTATAAATAGGTTTACATATTTACTCTAACAAAAAAAGCATTTAAAATTTAAAAATGTCGAATGTCATGAAAATTGTAATTGTTACTTTCACATTATTAAGAAGTCATATAAAAAAAATTTGTACTTTAAAAAAATTATTTGCTTACTTATCATATCAAAATATTTATTTATAAATGTATATATCTAATTTAAGAAGTGTATTCAGTTAAATATTTTGCTCGACTTCTATTTTCTTAATTCTTTCATTTAATTTTTTAAATTTTATCATTTTAAAATTTTTCAATATTCACATTATTTTGTTCAAATAATAATAGATTTTCTTACATGAAATGCTAAAAATAATTACAATTCATGTTTTAATCACATGAAGTAAAATAATAGATTTTCAATTGTATAATCATTTTTTGTGCATTGCTCTAGGTAGATCCTATTACAATTATATATAACAAAATGGTATACGACCCATAGTTATGCAATTTTGATCAAATGGTAAATTCTTAGAATTTTAAGTATTTTAATTTAATTGAAAAGTTTTCATTAATTGTTGATTATTATCTCTGGTGGATATGATTTTTTTTATTTTTTATTTTTTCTTCATTCAAAATTCAAAATTCAAAATATATTTAATAATATTTCATAATCTTTATTAAAGAACTAGAACTTTGATAAATGAATAATTATAAATCAACTGATATGTAAGAGCTCAATTTATCAAAATCTTTAAAATTTAATTATTTTTACAATAATATTTTTTAGATATGTAAAATATTTTTAGATAAAACTATATATAGAATAAAACAAATAATTTAATTTGAAGAATATTTGTAACACCCTTAAAATTTTATTTATTTTATTTATAACATACGATTTCATCGTTATTTGAAAATTTTATGAATATCACGTTATTAATTATTTTAAAAATTTTGTGGGTTAAATTATAATTTTGTAGACTTGATTGTGCATGCTTTGATCAATTTGGGGTTAATCATAATTTTCTAAAAATTTGGGGTAAATTGTATAATTTAAAATTTTATATAAAAAACAATTGAAAAAAATCATATTTGAGAAATCGGGCAGACCACTTTTCCTTCCACTTTTCTTTCCTTTTCTTCTTCCTTTTTTTCTTCTCTTTTTTCTTCTTCTTCACTGAAGCTTCATCACCATCTCTGGCCGATTTTCGACAACTTTTTCTTCCACTCCAACCAATCAAATTCTTCCCCTCACCACAACCAACACTTTCCACACCTTAGAACCACCAATTGGGTGGTGGAGCGGCAATGAAAGAAGGAGGAGCGAGGCGTGCATGTCACGGAGTTGCTGGGTTTCTTCTTTTTTGGTGACCATTCTCCATTTTGAGGGTGGGTTAGGAAGCTCTTGATGAGAGGAACGAGGCAGTACCATTGCATGGCAATTCCGACGATGGCAAGGCAGTGATTGGAGCTCGTTGGAGAAAAGAAAAAAGTAGTAGTTTTTGGCCTGTTCCAGTATGTACACTACTCGGAATTGGAAATGGAAGGTGGCATTGGAATCCTTGCGACGAGAGGAACAATCTAATGATAAAGTTTCATTTTTTGACAGCAACGACCGGTGGCTGGTGGTGGCAAGGAGACAGTCTCTTCGTCTCAACGCGGTGATCGTCCCAGTGCTTTTGGTTTGTGATTCCGAGCATTCATTAGTAAGATTGGATATTTTATGTGATTATTGCATGTAAAATATATGTATATATATGCATGCTTATAGTTGTTAGTTTTATCTAGGTCAAGCCTTTGAGTTGATATAGGTATTTTGATGATTATTTTTCTATGTGAGGAATAGGGTTATAAGAGATATGAATTTGGAATCGTATGTTGGTTAATAATAAGTTAAATATAAATTTTGATATCAAGAATCATTATAAGTTAAATTGTGTTGGAATGGGAATTTGATTAGGAATTTATGCATGAATGTTGAATTTGGAGAAGCTTGACTCGTGGCATATTTTCTTGATTAGGTGACGACGAGCTAGGCACCAACGAGCAGTAAGATTGATTTTTAGCTATTGCTATTGGGACTACAAGAGGTGAGGGTCTCCCACTCTGGGTATTGCTTCATTTAACTTGCCTTGATATTATTGAAAACCCTTGTGAGGGTCTCACACTATGGGTATTGCTTTGTTTAACTTGCTCTGATATTGTTGAAAACCCCTATGAGGGTCTCCCACTCTGGGTATTGCTTTGTTAAGCTACTCTAAATTGTTGGAACTCTATGAGGATCTTCCAATCTGGCATTATATTTCTTATCTGTGGTTGGAATAAGCTCCTGTGTAGGTTTCTCTATTTCTGAATCATATTTTAATTTGTATTTGGAATCTGTCTGCTATCTGTTATCTGTTATCTGCTTTGAATACCCCTATGAGGGTTATTTCTGATGTCGATTTTTTTTTTCTATCTGCTTTGGCGCCCAGCACTTATGTCTGTTATCTGTTTATCTTGTATATGTACTGTATCTGTTGCCTTGTCGGCATATCTATTATCAGCTCTGTATTCATTGGCCATGCTGGTTTATCTGTTCCGTTTACTATTTTCTGTTGCCTCAGTAGCATATTGTTCTGTTTTATTCTGTTATGTTCTGATTTGTTACATTGAAATCAATAGTGCACTAGGGATTTCCCCCTGGGCATCTGTATGAGTGGTTATTCTGTTATCTATACGGTGCTATGTGGGCCAAGGGCCATACTGGGTGATCTATTTGGTTATGTAGGGGCCTGCTAGGGATTTCCCATGGATGTCACCGGTACGCTAGGGACTTCTCCTTGGGTGCCAACCATACACTAGGGATTTCCCCCTAGGTACGGGCGATACACTAGGGATTTTCCCTTAGGTATCCGCGGTATGCTATACACTCCGTATAGGCATCTGCCACATACCAAGCTGTTACGCTTAGGTAAATTTTTTGTCTGTCTGTATAAGGTGAATCCGTGATACATGTCTTACAGTTTTTTCTCTTGGAATGCATATGCTTTGGGTTTGATTTGCCTACATGATTCTATCTGCCTGTAATATGTTCTTGGAGTAATAAGGCAGGAGAGTTTTCTATTTGCTTTCGGTACTGTCTATCTATTTTTCTGAATTCTGTTATATTCAGTCTGAAAATGATATCTTATTAAGTTGAGTTTCTCCTTGGTTAACACTGTTGTTACTTGTACTTATCCCTCACTAAGTCTCTGGACTTAACCCCCTGTATTTCATAATCTTTCAGACAGGGATGGGCTCTAGTAGACGTCAAGATGAAATAACATATATATAGTTATTTTGTAGGAGGACTGGAGCCATTATTAAGTATGAAATTTGTAACTGTTTGGTTGATCTTATAAACTTTGTGATGTATTTATTTTGTTTGAAGTTTGTAGTATAAAATAAAATGATGGTTTAATTTGTTAGAGACTATAATATGACTTAGTACCCTGAACTCTTTTGGTATTTCCGTTTTGTGGATTATTAGGTATTAATAGAATTATATCAATATTCATTTTAAGATGGTTGAATTTATGGGCCAACTATTGAACTGTACTATGAGAAATAAGTTTGAATTAGAGTAGTGCCTCAACTTAGGTGCTGTCTTTAGAGGGGGTGCTACAATATTTCAAATATAAGAACTCATTTCCTGCAACAATTATAAACTATGAGCTTTATTTTTATATTATTAATTTAAATTATTTTCATTTTTTAGTTATATAATAGAGAAATCATTTTCTATTATTTGAAATAAGTTCTTTTATATGGGATATATAGTTGACATATTTGAAAATTTTCAAAAGCTTGATAAATGACTAATTAAATAGCAAATGATATCAATTTTTATATTTTTCAATATTTTTTGTTAAACAATTTTATAATTATATTGTCTTCTTTATTTTAATATTTTTTCTTATAATAATTAATACAAAGTATTTTTATATGGATTAATGATATCAAATCAAAAAAGTTTGACTGAAAGTAAGTATCTGTTTAATTATTTGTGCATATACATATTTTTATAAAAGAAACTTGTATATGAGATGATGATATTTTATCTTGAATTGAATATTGAAAATTTACTTATTTTTTATTCATGTACACAATATATGTTATTTGATAATTTTAAAGATAATAAAACAACTGCATATATAAATAAATATTACTTATAAGAGTTATATAGAATATTAAGAGATATTTTATTTCATAAAAATTGCATGGTACAAACTACGTACTGAATTAATTATCAAGTAATAACCTAATGTAAGTTATTCTCATAAATAAAATATAAGGAGGTTTATATATTTACAATAACAAAAAAACACTAAACATTTAAAAATCTCAAATGTCATGAAAATTATAATTGTAACTTCCACATTAGTAAGAATTCATATAAAAAAAACTTTATATTTTAAAAATAAAACTATTTGCTTACTTATCATATCAAAGTATGTATGTATAAATATATATATCTAATTTAAAAGCTTATTTAGTTAAATATTTTGTTCTACTTTTATTTTCTTAATTTTTTCATTTATTTTTTTTAATTTTATCATTTAAATTTTTTTTACATCATTTATAAATTTAGAGTTAATAATTCTTCATATTCCACAACTTATTTAAATACCAATTATCTTCAAAAATAATATCTTTAAATTGAAATATTCATATTATTTTATTTAATTACTAATAGATTTTGTTTCTTTAAATACTAAAAATAATTACGATTCTTTTTCAATCACATGAAGTAAAATAAATATTATTATTAAACAAATTAATTTCAATATTAAAATTCTTTTCGGTGCACCGCACTTAGTACAAGCTAGTATATTATATATAGCACAATATTACGGTACCCACAATTGTACAATTTTGAATAGATTTTGGATTCTTAGAATTTTAAATTTTTTAATTAAATTTAAGAATTGGTTGTTGGTTAAAACTTTTGATATTACTTATTCCATTTAAAGATATCTGGATTTTTGAAATTATTTTCTTGATCAAAACAAATTATTCTTTTTTTTTTTTTATCTCTAATACCAAAAGATGATGGTATTTTATCTACAAAATCTCTTTCATCGTTACTCTCAATATATGAAAGATTCCTTGATCATTTGAACTCTATATTTGATAAATTTTTCATGACCTTTCTTATATCTCTAATTACTAATTTATTTTTACGCCAATATATATAGATTATTTTGAAAGTCATTTCATTATTGTTCTCAATTTCTAGCATTTTTTTCCTTCTATCTCTTTGTGTGTGTCTGTAATGCCCCTAAAATTTGAATTCTAGAAAATAAGAATTTAAAAATTAAAATATTAAGTCTAACAAATTTTGGGGCTCGAAAAATAAATCAAAAGGACTTAATTGCAAGAATTTTATAAATTTTGGGGTTAATTTGCAATTTACATAGACTTAATTGGATGATATTTTCAAAAGTTGGGGTTTGCATGGTATGAATTATAGGTTAAAGGGTCTAATCTTATGCACTAAGATTTTTTGGGGGCCTGATTGAAGAAAGGCCAAATCTTGTGGACTAAATTGAATAAATGAGGTCAAATTTTGGGGCTGAATTGTAGTTTTAAAAAAATCACATTTTAAAAGTTGGTCAACTCTTTTCTTTACCATTTTTCTCTTCCATGCATTGAGAGCTTCTCCCCTCACCTGCGACTTCTTTTCAGCTACCAAAACCCATCAAATTATATACCATTCTTTTTCTCTCATTGTGTAGAACATGAATATACTATTTTTTTACCCAAAATTGACAGGTATAGCAGCCAAAAATTGAGACCAAAAATTCATCAACGGCAGAGGTGGTGGGTTTCCATTTTCTAGTAACTTTCATAGCGAACCTAAGTACCATTTTGACGGGTTCAGTTTGAGGGTCACATTGATAGCTCTATCTTCTTAAATGGACCACCGGAGTGAGAGGAATTGAAGAAAAACTGCATAGCGGTACTGGTGGTAGGTTGGCAATTTTTTGGTCAATTAATGTTTGATTCAAAAATTGGTTTGGGGATTTGTAAGAGCACAATAAAACACACAGTTTGGAGGTGTCGCAACCCAATTTTAGCAATGGCACATGATGATGCGGTGGCAGTTTGACGGTTGGCCACTAGTCTAATTGTGACAACGATCGAAGTACATGGAAACTAATATCATGCAAAGATTTGGCCTTGTGTTCGATCGATTGGGTAAAATACTGCCTAATCAAATAAGTTGATTCCTGATTCAATTTGAGTAAATCATTAGGTTGATTTCTGATGTAAATCATGTCAATTGGAAGAAAGTGATGATTATAAAGTGAAATAGTGATATAAGACTTTAGTGATAAGTGATGCATGGACTCGAATTCGATAATAAAATATTAATATATACAAATATGAGTTAATTGAAGCAGTTGAGAAGTTCAAATTGTGAGAAGGGAATAGGACTTGAATATTTTGAATATATATATGTTAAAATGAATGAGGACTAAATTAAGTTGATTTCATTGAAAATTATGATCTTAGACAGTGTATAGGACATGCATGAACTATTATATAAATTTATTGGACTTAGATTTGTATTATTATATGATGAGTTTAGGTTAATTGAGTTAATGGAAGGATAAAACCCTAACTCTGGGGATTTGAGACCTAAGTGGCAATAATTGGGTTGTTTGCGATGGTTGGATTGTTCATATTAACTTAGCAGAATATTGGGGTTAATTATGTAAATAAGGACCAGATTGTATCTCTTTATCGAAATCGACATAAACTCCATAATTATTCTCATATTAACAACATAATTAACCATACTATAATGATAGTATTGATTGAAGCCTAAAACTATCATATTAGATAAATAGTTATCAATTTTATATTATTGATAATATAATTGTAATTAATGGGGTCGAATGAGGATATTGACAGTGGACCTATTCTTTTGGACTAGGTGGCAAAGAAGTAGATCCCACAGACCAATAGGCGGTGATAGCATATTTGAGGCTATTAAGATGAGGATCTAACCTCTTAGGTACTTGTTTATATGCCTGGTGAGGGTTTGCCAATCTATCACCTTCTTATACTTATCTATCTTTGTGATAAATCTCTATGAGGGTTAAACTTATTTCCATTTCGCAGTTGCATCTTGGTTATTGTGCTTCGTGAATTGTTTGAGATCTTAATTGTTATCTGTAACTTGTTTTGAAAACCCTTGTGAAGGTTATTGCTTGTTTCTATTCTGGTGTCTAAAAATTTTATTATGATTATTCATTTCTGTACCTTATACCCTACAACCTTGCCAACTGACCTTGTATTTCTTATTAAGCTTTTTTTTTTCTTTTTATAAATATTTGTTTCTTTGAATTTTACTTCTGGTATTATTCAATGAAATCAGTGGCCTTGTAGGCATACTTGATTGTTTAGTTTATTTATAAATACTTGAACGAAAAGTCTATTTTTGGCCGAGTGCCAATCCCAGCGGAATACTTGGATTACTATATTGAATTTGCACTAATGAATTAATGATAAAAACAGTGTCATTAGCTGACTTGGCTTGTGATCTTAACTTTAGGTAGTTGGGGGTTGATTATGGCTTAAAGCTTGATCAACGAGGATTGGTTTTATCGATTTGTGTGGTTGCGGTCTTATCTTCAAGAGAGACTTGATCAATGAGGATCGATTTTACCAATTCGTGCTATAGTAGTTTGGCTAGTTGCCCACTCGTTGAGGTGATATAAGGGGGTAGGCTATTTTATGGTTGAGGTGTCATAAGGAGATGGGCTATTTTACAGTCATATTGTTTATATAGAACCAGGAGACACAAGGGGGAAGGCCATTATATGATCGTACAAGTGAAATACGCTTATATCACTAATTTTATAAAGTGTTCTTGTCTAGTCTATTTTAAAAAATTAATCAAAATCTTGGATTTTGAAACTTATGTTTTCCATAGAATAACTTGTTTGTTAGGTTTCTTAAAACTAATCATACCTATGAGTTTTGAAATCTTCTATGAAATGTATTAAATGTAAAATGACTCTTTGTTAGTATGGGATGACATTGAGTTAGCTCACAAAGTGTTGACAAGAAATGCTAGTTTCTAGATTTAGTTTGTAGATCCTATAAACGCTTTTAGATCTCCAATATCCAGATGTCATGATGTATGTTTTAGTTATCTAAATTTAGAATGAATGTTCTTCTTACTTTTGTATATTGTATTCCATTTCATTCTGATTTTTCCTATATATGTAAATGTTTGCTTCACTGAGTCATTTGGACTCATCCTCTTACATTATTTTGATTTCTTTCAAACAGGCATAGATGGTGACCGAGGTCCTCAAGCGTGAATGCATTTTGCAAAATATTAGACTTTTGTTTGTATATAGAACTCCTTGTACGTTAAGCTAGTTTAAGACGTTGTAATATGTCATGAATTTTCATAAAGGCATGAGATTGGAAATATTATGTATTTAGATATTTTGTCCAGAGTTTCTAAGTTGAAGTACTATACATTTCTTGAAGAATTTGAGGGGAAATTTTACGGGCCTATTGCTTGCAACAAGCAAAATATTATGATAGAATTAGTAGCACCTTAGCTTAGGTGCCGTCTTGAGAGGGGGTGCTATAGAGGTGGTATTGAGGTTTAGGTTTGGAAACCTCAGCTATATCAGGAAAGGAACCTCAGAATATGGGATTTATAGATTAGTGAGGATTATGTTTGACTTGTGAATTTTGTTAAGATGTGAATTTTAGGATAATGCATGATATTTGAAAATGAAGTATTGGTACTAGGATGGCCAGCCAGTATATAGTCCATTACTTTAAGGTATCATGCATGTGACTTTACTAATGTTTGATGAGATAATATTTTTAGGATGACGTTGTTGACTGAGTATTTGGTAATAATAGAATGTGGAAACTAAAAAGGTGTTTAGGGATAATGATTGTTTGGTTTTATAAGGGATCATAATTTAGATGACGAGTTTATCTTGAAACTGGCATTTCAATAATAGGATTGATCTATACCACCACAGGGTGGCATTGTGAGGGAAATAAGAAAATATTTTTGTAAAGATATCATGTAAGATGATCAGTGAATGACATATGTATATATGATTGAGACTCAAATATGTAAGGTAACTAGTTTATTAACAATGGAAGAGCACATTGGTTTGATTATAAGCTGATATAGGAAAAGTGGGAAAAATCACTTGCGAGAAACAAGGCTCCTGAGAAGCATGCTGTAAATTTGAGGAAAGAAGAGAATAAAGTTTTCTAAAAAATGGCAGGTAAAAATGGTCAATATCTCAAAGATACTAATCTGCCTTAACTCGACTAAGGAAAACTTTAAGCTCTGACATTGTAGGATATGCATAATACTTAAAGTATGTAGTTATACATATTTATATGAAGAAATATATGTTTCATATATAATCTTAAGAGGAGTAAAACAAAATGTGATGCTTTGAAGATAATATTGGAGTTGGTTAATTAACTTGTTCGCCTGTAGTCAAACAAGTAATAAGTTTAGCAAATATGTTATATGAACTTATGTATGAATTGATATGGTTTTACTTGCTAGTGTTAGTCCATATAGACATACTCCTATTTCACAATATACCTGTACTCAACATATCCTTGTACATTATGATAAGATCTATTAGAAGTTTGAATGGTAATGGAGTTTTATATTGAATACTATAGATTTCACATAATTAATAAGACTAAAAGATCGTACATACTAAGTGATGTCACTAGAGCAACCTTATCCCTTCTTTTCATCGTGGATTGTTCGAGGTTGTAGAGGAGGACCTACCATCAGTCGAGATGAAGCATAAGAGGGTCAAATGGGAAATGCTTCTAACTAATGACATCCCATACCGAAGTACAAAATGATGCTGACTACCCTAAATTATACTAGGGAATTGGAGGACAAGCTGTAGAACATATGTGTAACATATGGTAACAGTTCATATAGTTATGTTAGCAGCAAAGTCAAGTTAGCGGTTCCCGACATAGTGAAGAATCAATTGTGGGTCGAATACTTGAATGATTCCTTCATTACAATCCCTTAAGGTTTATTAGTGAACCGAATGATCAGAAAGCAGAAGTATAGGTCGAAGAGATTGAGAAAAATTTTCAAGCATTAGATTATCTGTAAGAAAAAAATGTTAGACATACTATCTTTTTTTGGGAAAAGATACTTATCATTGATGGAGGTTATTGGACCAATTGTAGAACTAAAAATGAACTCCCGTACTTGGGAGAATTTTAAAGGTGAATTTATGCATAAATATGTACTTGAAGTTATAAAGAATGCCCAGGAGTGGGAGTTTATGGAGCTTACTCAAGGATCTATGTCAGCATGTCAATATGAGGCTAAAGTCAATTGTTTAATCAGGTACACACCTCATATATTGAGTGATGAGGGATGTAGAAAAAGAAAATTTGTTGAAGGGTTAAAGCTTCAGTTGCGAAGAGCCCTTCTAGGTTGTGAATTTCCCACTTATAGCAGGGTTATGAATAAAGCCATCCGGGTAGAATTAGAATTTCAGGAGATATGTAAAATTGAGGAAATTATTAAGAAAGGAAAGACTTTTGGGTTCACAGCTCAAATTGGAGAGAAAAGTGACTCTGAGCAGAAACAACAAAGGGTTCAAGGTCAGATATCAGTTAGCCATCTCTCTCTTACTGGAAATAACACCCATTCAACCAAACTGACTTCAAGAAAAGCTTGTGAGTTTTGTGGTGTCACTCGTCACAATGAATCTACTTGTTGGAAAAAGTATAAAAAATGTATACAATACGGTACTGATCAACATCTCATAAAGGACTGTCCTAAAGGTAGGAAATCTACCTTCAATGATCAAGGAAACAATGGAAAACAACTTATGAAGTCTAACCGAGGATAGAAGGGCTCGACTCGTGCTAATGCCCCTACTAAGAAGAATGTACCAGACTTTGAGGACATTATCTAAGGTATAGTTTCTATGTTTGAAATTCGTGATAATACCTTATATGATCTTGGTGTTTACATTCTTGCCTACATGTTACATTTTCTCAAACTAAATATGCAACCCAATATTTAGGTTTATTATGTAGAAGTGGTGGTTGAATACTTGCAAATAATTTCGAAAGAGTTGAGATCATTAACCTCATAACCTACGTAGAAGTGTTTTTTAACCTTCTACAAGAACTAAAATCTTCTTAAAGCTAGAGTTGAAGCAAAAGTACTACTAGCTGAAGATTAGAAAAGACCATGTAAGACACTTACATATGGTTCTCAAAACTTTAAGAGAGCATCAATTGTATGCTAAATTTAGCAAGTGCAGACCTTGAATAAAAAAGGTGGCTTTTCTTGGGCATATCATATCTTGAGATGGGGTAGAGGTTGGTTTCTCTAAGATAGAGGAGGTCATCAACTGGAAGAGATCAAAAAATGTGACAGAAGTTGTAGTTTTCTGTATCTTGCCAGCTATCAACAAAGATTGTGTAGAACTTTTCAAAAATAGTTGACATATTAACTAAATTAACTTAAGGTCAACTATTTAACCTGAATGAGGATCTAAATATGCGACAGCGTTATGGATGAAAATTCTAGAAAATTGTGTTTCTTCCATCAGCTATCTCTCGAAAAGGAAAAAGTAGTGGCTAAGGCCTTAAGCTGAAAGGCTGGAATGGCTCACTTATTGGAAGTATAAGCGTTAGGAAGCCTAAAGAATGGGTGTTGTATTGGAAATTAATACAAGTAGAATTGTAAAGATAAGTGTAGTACGAATTATGGGATGAAATGCAACAAATCCTAAGCCAAAGATATATGAATGTTGAAATAAAAGGAAAGGTTAGAGGTTCTAGAGATCCAAGTTCAATACCAAAATTAATGTGCTCTTCTGTGTTGTAAGAAGGTTATGTGTGCTGAAAAAAATAAAAGATTACTAAATGCTGCACATAAGGTCAAGATATATAATGAATCTGAGAAGCAAATATATATCAGGACTTGAAGTAGCAAATCTAGAAAATGTGATAAAGAAATGATATAGATTGAATAACCAAATCTACTTATTTTCTACCAATTGAAATAGTACTTAGAAGAGAATCTGAGTACCAGATTCTTTTAACAGAGAGGAATGTAATGCCCTTAAAGTTTGTATTCTAGAAAATAAGAATTTAGAAATTAAAATATTAAGTTTGACAAATTTTGGGGCTCTAAAAATAAATCAAAAGGACTTAATTGCAAGAATTTTATAAAGTTAGGGTTAATTTACAATTTACAAAAACTTAATTGGATGACATTTTCAAAAGTTGTGGTTTGCATGGAATGAATTATAAGTTAAAGGGTCTAATCTTATGCACTAAGATTTTTTGTGCGCCTAATTGAAGAAAGGCCAAATCTTGTGGACTCAATTGAATAAATGAGGTCAAATTTGGGGCTGAATTGTAATTTTGAAAAAATTACATTTTAAAAAGTTGGTCAACTCTTTTCTTCACCATTTTTTCCCTCAATGCCCCAAGAGCTTCCTCTCTCATCTGCAAATTCGTTTTGGCTGCCAAAACCCATCAAATTATATATCATTCTCTTTCTCTCATTGTGTAGAACACGAATATACTATTTTCACCCAAAACTGATTGGTATAGAGGTTAAAAATCCATCCACGGTGCAGGTGGTGGGTGTTTATTTTTCATTGAATTTTCATGGTGACTTGAGTACCATTTTGACGAGTTTAGTTAAGGGTCACGTCGGTAGCTCCACATTCTCAATTAGACCACTAAAGCAAGAGGAATTGAAGAACAACCGCACGGTGGTGTTGGTGGTAGGTTGGCAATATTTTGACAAATTGACCGACTAATTGACGTCTGATTCAAAATTGATTTGGGGGGTTTGTTAGACGTAGCAAAGCACACAGTTTAGAGGTGTTGCAACCTAATTCCGATAATGGTGCGACGATGATCGACTACCAATCTGATCATGACAAAGATTGGAGTACAAATAGGTTGATATTATGTGATTTGGTCTTGAGTTTGATCAATTGGGTAAAATATCACCTAATCAAATAAGTTGATTCATGATTTAATCTCAGTAATTCGTTAGGTTGATTTCTGATGTAAATCATGTCAATTTGTTGAAAGGTATGACTATTAAGAAAAATAATGATATAAGACTTTAGTGATAAGTGATGCATGCACTCGAATTCAATAATAAAATATTATTATATATTGATTAAGTTAATTGAAGCAGTTGAGAAGTTCAAATTGTGAGAAGGGAGTAGGACTTGAATATTTTGAATATATTTGTTAAAATGAATAAAGGCTAAGTTAAGTTGATTTCACTGAAAATCATGATCTTAGACAAGATATGAGACATGCATAAACTATTATATGAACTTAGCGGGCCTAGATTTGTATTATTATATGATGATTTTAGGTCAATCGAGTTAATTGAAGGATAAAACCCTAACTCTATAGATTTAAGACCTAAGTAACAATAATTGGGCTGTTTGAGATGGTTGGACTATTAATATTGACTTGGTGTAATATTGAGGCTAATTATGTAAATAAGGGCCTGATTGTATCTCTTTATCGAAACTGATATATACTCTGTAAATATTTTCATATTAACAACATAATTAACCATATCGTAACGATAGTAGATCAAAGCTTAAAACTGCCATATTAGATAAATAGTTATTGATTTTAGATTATTGATATTCTAATTGTAATTAATGGGGTTGAGTGAGGATATTGATAGTGAACCTATTCTTTTGGACTAGGTGGCGAAAAAATGGATCCCATAGACCAATAAGCGGTGATAGCATATTTGAGGCTATTCAAGTGAGGATCTAACCTCTTGGGTATTTGCTTATATGCCTGGATAGGGTCTATCAATCTAGCACCTTTTTATACTTATTTGTCTTTGTGATAATTCTATGTGAGGGTTAAACTTGTTCCCATTTCATAGCTATATCTTGGTTATTGTGCTTCGTGAATTGTTTGAGATCTTAATTGTTATTTGTTACTTGTTTCATAAACCTTTATGAGGGTTATTCCTTGTTTCTATTTTGGTGTCTTGAACTTTCATTATGATTACTTATTTCTGTCCCTTATACCCTACAGCCTTACCGACTGACCTTGTATTTCTTATTAAGCTTTTTTTTTTTTATATTTTTGCTTATGGTATTATTAAGTGAAATCCGTGGCCCTGTAGACATACTTGATTATTTAATTTATTTATAGATACTTGTACAAAAAGTTAATTTTGGGCTGAGTGCCAATCCTAGTAGAATGCTTGGATTACTATACTAGATTTGCACCAATGAATTGATGATAAAAACAATGTCATTGGCTGACTTAGTTTGCGATCTTGACTTTGAGTAGTTGGGGGTTGACTGTGGCTTAATGCTTGATCAACGAGGATTGGTCCTACTAATTTGTGTGGTTGCGATCTTGTCTTTGGGGGAACTTGATCGGCGAGGATCAATTTTACCGATTCATGCTACAGCAATTTGGCGAGTTGACCATTTGTCAAGGTGATATAAAAGGGTAGGCCATTTTATGGTCGAGGCGATATAACGGGGTAGTTTGTTTTATGGTCATATCATTTATATAGAATCTGGATACACAAAGGGGAAGGCCATTATATGGTTGTACAAGTGAAATATGTTTATATGTTCATATCACTGATTTTATAAAATGTTCTTGTCTAGTCTATTTTATAAAATTAATCAAAATTCTGAATTTTGAAACTTGAGTTTTTCATGGTGTAACTTGTTCACTGGGTTTCTTAAAAGTAATCATGCCTATGAGTTTTGAAATTTTCTATGAAATGCATTAAATGTGAAATGACTCTTTGTTGGTATGGGTTAACATCGAGTCAACTCACAAAGTGTTGCATAAGAAATGCTGGTTTCTAGATTTCATTCGTAGATCTTGTAAACTGTTTCAAATCTCCACTATCCAGATATCATGACATGTGTTTTAGTTATCTGAATTTAGAATGAATGTTCCTCTTATATTTGTATATTGTATTCCATTTCATTTTGATTCTTCCTATACATGAAAATGCTTGCCAAACTCAGTCTCCTACATTATTTTGATTTCTTTCAAACAGGTGTAGATGGTGACTGAAGTCCTTAGGCATGAATACATTTTGTAAAACACTAGACTTTTGGTTGTATAAATGGAACTCCTTGTATGTTAAGTTAGTTTGAGATGTGATATGTCATGAATGTTCATGAAGGCATGAGATTGCAAATGTTATGTATTTGGATATTTTGTCTAGAGTATGCTAAGTTAAAGTATTGTGCGTTTCTTGAAAGATTTGAAAGGAAATTTAATTGACCTATTGCTTGCAACAAGTAGAATATTAAGATTGAATTGGTAGCATCTCAGCTTAGGTGTTATCTTGAGATGGGGTGTTGCAATGTCTTTATTCCATTCTCCGATTATTTATTGTTTGCTTGGTATTATTGTCCATTTTTCTAATTTCGTTTTGGTTTGTTTGATTTAGATATATTATATGATGGAGTTTTTTAAATTTGAATGCTATAATTTTCTTTTCGACAATAAATATAGTGTATCTTTTAACTTTTATTTGTTATTGAATTTGTAAACTTATATATCTTTTCGTATATTACTTAGTTTAAGTTAGTAATTCATTTATTTAATTTTAATTTTTTAATTTATTTTTTTCATTTAATTTTATGATCTTATGAGATAAGATATATTAATTGTCCTTAATATTTTTAATTTTTTTTATTTTTATTAATTATAATTTTCTCTTATACCATTCATAAATTCTATTATTTAATTTTTATTTTATTTAAATTGTTATACGTTTAATATCATCTTACTCATTCTTTGAATCAAATTATCAATTTATTTACTAAATTTCACATTTTATTTTTAAACTCTTTCTTTTCTTTTTATAATTTTATATGATGATATCTATTCTTTAGATTTAATATATTTTTTTCACTTTTTGAATATTTAAAATTTTAAAGTATGTCATTTAGTTTTTTATATTTTATCCATATATATATATGTAATTATGTATATACAAGTATGTATAATTTGAACTCCTTTTAAACATTTTATATTTGATTTCATTAGTATATATTTCTAAATCTTTATTAATCTATTTGAAAAATATTATAAGATGATTGTATCAATAGAAAAAATACCCATTAATTTTTTAAATTTATAACATTGGTCATTATTTAATCCATAAATTATATATCCAATTTTGTTTATATTTTAAAATTTTGATTGCTTGAAAGGCTAGCAATTTCTTTTATTTTTTGCCTTTTTGTTCGCCATTATTTGCGCAATATAGTATGAAAATTCTATTTATTTATAAGAAAATGAGAATAAAATTTAATAATTTATTTTTTTCATATTTTCTTTTATATTCTAATTTCATCCTTAAATATGAGCTTATAATTACTTTATCAATTTGTTACTATTTTAACTTGATATTCCTAATGCCAAACTCTTTTCTTTATTTATTCGAAAACTAAGCTATCAATCAAAATGAAAAGTTTCTTATTGACTTATATTATGATATTGATTTTAACATTATAATTATATTATAGATTATTTTCAGTTTAATTTTTTATTATTATTATTATTATTATACTTTTGTCTTGACTTAATTGGCTTTTAGCAAAAATTAAAATTGGACAATTTTTTTAAAATTCTTTTTACATCTTACATATTATCTAATTCTTTATATTTTAAGATTCAACTTAATATATACCATTATTTAAGTCTAAAGTAATTTAAAGTATTATAATTTTAAGTTTTTCCCAACAACTTTTATGTCATCAATCTCAAGCTCTAGCTTCTTATTTATTTTTATTTTTCAATGCAACTACCTGATAGTTTTTGGATGCATAATATTTTTTTAATAAACTGTACAATCATATTCACAGGCTTTTCTCTTTGGAGGTTTTGGAATTTTTTACCTTTTGCTAAATAGTCTTAAAGTTCATTTTTCAAGACATTATGTATATAAAATTTCATATTCTTTCATATTTTTATATGTTTCAAGCTTTTAAATACTAAATTTTGATATATTAAAGTAATATTTAATTTTACTCATTATTGGACCATTTTTTGCAGTATTTTCATTTTTTATTTTTGTTTTAATTATATTCTAATTCAATGTTATATTAGTATATAATATTTTTTAAAAATTCTTGCATAGCGTGGGGATAATGCTAGTCTATACTATTATATATAGCACAATAGTGAGGGACCCATTATTATACAATTTTGATTCTCATTGTGCAATTTTGGCCAAATGGCAAATTCTTAAAATTTTGAATATTTTAATTTAATTAAAAATAATTTATTAGTTGTCGATTATTATCGCTAACCGATATGATTGTATCTTATCTCTATTTTTTTCCTTCAAAATTCAAAATATATTTACATTATTATATATAGCACTATGGCGTGGGACCCATTATTATACAATTTTGATTCTAACTATGCAATTTTGGTCAAATGGAAAATTCTTAGAATTTGAATATTTTAATTCAATTAAAATTTTTTTATTAGTTGTTGATTATTATCTCTAACCAATATGATTGTATCTTATCTCTAATTTTTTTCATTTGAAATTCAAAATATATTTAGTAATATTTCATAATCTTTATTACAGAGCTAGAAGTTTAGGAAATGAATAATTATAATTTAAATGATATGCAGGGGCTCAATTTATCAAAATCTTTAAAATTTAATTATTTTTATAATAATTTTTTAGATACATAAAATATTTTTAGATAAAATGATATATATATATATAAAATATAACAAATAATTTAATGTAACGCCCCTAGAATTTGGTATTTTGGAAAATAAGGATTTAGGAATTAAAATATTAGTTTGATAAAATTTGAGGGCTCAAAATTAATAAGAAAGACTTAATTGTATGTAAATTAAAAGTTTTGGGACCAATTTGTAATTTCAAGAAACTTGATTGTACAACATTTTCAAAGCCTTGTGGATCAAAACAAGAATATACTCGGCCAAATAAGCTAATGTAAAGCACTAAGGGAGTTTAGGGATTGAATTAAGAGGTGGATAAATTTTGGAGGACCCGATTGAACGTTGGACAGAAGTTTTAGGGGTCAATTTGAGATTTCAAAAAGTTGGATTTATATTTAGCATTTCCTTCCCTAGAATTCTTCATTTCCTACATGCATCCCTTGTCATCCTCTTCGGTGAGTGGTGAAACCCTATGAATTTCCTACCATTCTTTTCCTCTCAAGATAAAGAACTCACTTGTACTATTTTCTTTCAAAACCTTCTAGCAAAGCAGCTTGAATTTGAACTTGAAATTTTAGCCGTGGTAGAGGTAGTGGATAAGCTAGCTCTAGCTATTGAAGCTTAATTGGAATAATGGGTTTTGTTGGGCTTAGCTCAAGGATTATGCAGATGCTTTCAACTTTAGTGTTAGGCCACTAGAGCGACTAGAATTGAGGTGGAAAGATGCGGTGGCACACGACAAAGCTGCTGTATTTTTTGGCTAATTGAGTGGCGTTTCAACGACAAAAGCTAAAATTGAGTAGGGGGTTTGATTCCTCTTGCTAAGACGTGTCTAACAGTGGTGGTGGTGAGCTTTTCCAGCGACTGTGCACAGTGACATGGTGGCGACTCTTGGATAGTTTGTTCATCTCGACGTGGTGCTCACATGCACAGAAGTTGATCATGGAAATTGAGCCTCAATAATAAGATATTGGGTAAATGATTGGAATTAGGGTTAAGTTGTGTGCATATGTATGTATATGCCTTCAAATTCTTGTGATATATTGTACAAAAAAGAACACTCGATTTGATTTGGAAAACTTGAAACATGCACAATATTATATAAGTTAGTGGACCCAGATTTTGTTATATCATATGATACCCTTGGTTAATTAGGTTAACTATGTGATGAAAATCCTAATTTTATGTAATCACGATCCAAGCAACAAATTTGGATTATTAATGATAATTGGGCTATTATAATTGACACTGTGTAACATTATAAGGTTAATTATGTAATTTAGGAATTTGACAGTATCATCTTTTACCAGTATAATATGAACTCTAAAAATATTTTCGTATTAATGGCAAAATTAGCAAGTTTTGTAACAATAATATCGAAATAAAACCTTAACTATCGTATCAGTTGAGCAATTGTCGAAATTGAACTATTATTAATATGAATATAAATGTTAAGAATTATTAGGGTTGAATAAGGATTTTGATTGTAAGTTTACTCTTTTAGATAGGTGATGGAGGATTGGGCCCTACAGATCCGTAGGCTTTGATTTGCATTGCTAAGGTTATTAAGGTGAAGGTAGGTCCACCGACCTAGTACTTGAATTTTTTATCACACTGTGCTATTTGTTGTATCCTTGTGAGGGCCCACCAACTTGGTATTTGAAATTATTATTGCACTCTATTAATTATTGTACCCCTGTGAGGCTCTACCAATTGGTACTTGCTTTGTATGAGCTTATTCCATATATGTCGTTGAACCCTGTGAGGTTCCACTACTCTGATACCTATCCTGATTATTATTATCATTGTTGTTAGTTATCGAACCCTGTGAGGTCTCTTGATTGGAAACCACTTGATGTCTTATCTATCTTTTCTTGAAAATAACTATTTTTTGCTCAAACTCTGTCGATTATTTGAACTCGTAAACTCTAACTATTATTAAATCGTGTGCCCTGAGCGAGTTTGTTGTTCTTAAATTGTTCTGATAACAAACCATTTATCCTATTTTGGCATCATGAATTTTCATTTTTTCATTTGTTATTATCCAAATTGAATCCATACAATATATAGTTGTTTGACCATGTTGGCTCCCATGATTTATTCCATATATTGTTGCTTGCCATGATGACATATTTGAAACTATTTCGAGTATTTATCTTAAGTTGAGATATGCCGTTATTTATGAGACTTTAGAATGTGAATATGTGTTGAACTACTTGTAGCGTTCCTTGATGTTTGAAATTTTGTTTCTAATTATACATATTGCGTACTCTGAAATCATTGTTTGGGTCAATGCTAAGCTGCTATCACTTGAGTGGTTAAATACTATGTTGCTACACAACCTTATGAATTGAAATTGAATTTTGGAAGTGCATTTCGAATTTCAATTATTGTAGAAAAGATTGGAGTCGCACTTTGTCTCGGAGTAAGCACCTCCCGAATAGGGCGCTATATTTAATTTGAAGAATATTTCAAACATAAAAGTTACTTCCTACAACAACTATAAACTCTAAATTTTATTTTCATATTATTAATTTTAATCATTTTACTTTTTTTAGCAATGTAATAGGGAGCCCATTTTCAATTATTTGAAATATGTTCTTTTATAAGGGATATATATAGTTGACATAATTGAAAATTTTCAAAAACTCGATAAGTGACTACTTAAATAGCAAATAATAACAATTTTTATATTTTTCAATATGTTCAGTTAAACAACTTTATAATTACATTGCCTAATTTATTTTAATATTTTTTATTATAATAATTCATAAAAAATATTCTTACATGGATTAATTATGTCAAATAAAAAAAATATGACTGAAAATAAGTATCCTTTTAATTATCCATACAAATCTATATATGAATAAAAGAAACTTATATACAAGAAAGTGGTATTTTATCTTGAATTGAATATTAAAAATTTACTTATTATTTTATTCATATACATAATATGTGTTATTTGATAAATTTAAAAATAATAAAATAACTACATATATGTAAATATAAATAAATTTTAGTTATCAAAGTTGTATAAAATATTAAGAGATATTTAGTTTATAAAATACAATGTTACAAGCAACGTATGGAATTAGTTATAAAAAATAACTTGATGTAAGTTATTTTAATAGATAAAGTATAAAGAGGTTTACATACTTATTATAACAAAAAACATTTAACATTTAAAAATCTCAAATGTTATGAAAATTGTAACTGTAACTTTCACATCATTAAAAATTCATTTTAAAAAAATTTATAAGTTTAAAAAAAATATTTGCTTACTTATCATATCAAAATATGTATGCATAAATATATATCTAATTTAAAAGGCATACTTAGTTAAATATTTTGCTCTACTTTTATTTTCTTAATTCTTTTATTTATTCTTTTAAATTTTATCATTTTAAAATTTTTTGTATAGTTTTTAAACTTAGAGTTAACAATTCTTCATATTCCACAACTTATTTAAGGATTGAAATATTCATATTATTTTATTTAATTAGTAATAAATTGTGCTTCTTTAAATATTAAAAATAATTACGATTCATTTTTGATCACATGAAGTAAAATAAATGCTAGAACTATTATATATAGCACAAGGGTGTGAGAGCCACAATTATATAATTTTAATTCTAATTATTCAATTTTGGCCAAATGGAAAATTCTTAGAATTTTAAGTATTTTTGGGACACCCCCTCTCGAGACAGCACCCAAGTTGGGGCATCACTCAGTTCAATCCTAAAGTACAAATCAACTTATAGGAAGACAATTCATACCATCCCCAAAAGATCAATAAAAGTCATTATAATCAATAAGCTCATTAAAAATTTTTTCCAAAAATTATCAAAGATAATAGCAACCGTCAACTTAAGTAACCACAACAAGAGTACTATGTACATAGTATTAGAGATCCTACAACTTAAGTAACCATAACAAGAGTACTATGTACATAGTATTAGAGATCCTACATCATTCATCAAAATATGTACATGTTGCTGAAATTTAATCCACCTTAACATATCAATGCTTCACCAGTCTAGATCTAACATACCAAAATATCTCTAAATTTAAAACATAACATCCCAAGGAAACCCGTAAACTCATATACCACTTGATCTAAAACGAAACATGTTTCCCTCTAACTCGAGCCAGGAATCCATATATTTCATTCAACCCTATCTAAGGAAATAAGGGATAAAAAGAAAGGTGAGTCTTAAGGACTCAGTGAGGGAAATGAAAAGAATAATGCCTAAAGTGCGAATTTCAATAAACAACTTGATAACAACAAGGAGTTCAGGGAAATCAACAATGTGAAGATAGTTAACATGAAATCAATTTTAGTAAGTTGTTGGTCATTCTGTTTTGCTCAAGCACTCGACCTAGTGTGTAATAACTTGTTTTATGGCACAGTCAACTGCATGCCACATCACTACACTCACAGTTTGCTGTTTCTATCTACCTGTAAGCTAGGATTGTAGGTGGGTGTTAGCCAGAAAAACTTGCGTCCATTGGTTTGTTCTACATGGTCATTTTCGAACCTAGCCCCCAGACTTAATTCCCCTCATGGTGTCCCTTTGAGTGATATCCACCCATGGCGTTCCATGGATTAGTATTCGTCCATGGCATCCCATGGGTTAGTATCCGCCCATGGGTTAGTAAAATATAAGGCCACCAGAAAACAATTCGATATCAAATAAAATTTGCAAACTCAGAGAACTTCACATAGTTCAATCTAAAACAATCATTTTCCAGTAAGAATGGTAAAATGTCAAGTAATTTCCAATCAAGAGAACTATATAAGGTTCAATTTAAAATAGTCATTTTCAATAAAAGATTATAAAATATCAAGTAATTTTCAATCATAAGAACCTCACAGGGTTTGATTTTAAATAGTCATTTTCGATAAAAGATAGTAAAATATCAAGCATTTTTTAATACGAAGAACCTCATAGGGTTCAATAATTAACAATGATAACAATAATTTGAACGGATATCAAATTAGCAAAACCTAATAGATTCAACAATGTCATGGGATAAAGCATACAAGCAAGAACCAATCAGTAGATCCCTCACAGGGGAAATAGTAACTAACAGAGTACAGTAATCAATTTAACACCAACCCTCACAGAGGTTTACCAATGAAACGATAAGTAGAAGAGATGCCAAATTAGCAAAATCCCTAATAGGATTTTTCAACGGATAATGAGTAAGTTCATACAAAGTAATAACCTAAAGCGAGAGAAACCTTCACCTCTTGTGATCTCAGTACTATTAAGCACAAGCTGCAGTCTACTGATTCACTAGGTCTACACCCTCATCACTTGATCAAAATATTCTTATAATTAGAACCTTGTCCAACTCTAATATTCCTGTATTAATACAACTATCTTATCTGTTATAACTAAAAATTCATATTGTAATTATCTAGAATTACTGTATTAATTCTATTCTTAGGGGATAACTTCAAATGTTCATTATGATATATAAATATATATATTTTTCATGATAAAAGTTCAAAATATCCATAATCAAAGATTTGATGTTTTATGCCATCATATAAATTTAATTCATAATGTATTTGGTTATTGTATTTGTATTTTACTATTTTTTGCAATTCTTTTGATTTCTATAGGTAAAAGGAAATTATTTATGTTAGTTTTATATTTGAATAATGTATCTTGAATATTGTGACTTACGAAATATATCATTTTATTGAGTAGTAGAAATTAATTCAATTTTTCTATCAAATGAAATGAAGAAAAAAAATATATTTTTACATGGAATTTACTTAATTATATTTAATAAAGATATATAATATTTCAATTATATAATTATGTATTTTTTATGTGGAATTTACTTAATTATACCTGGTGTTTATATTTCAATTTAACAAAATATTTACTTATATTTATAATACTTTTATAAAAATATTTCATTTCTCTATCAATATATATAATTTTTTTATAGAGACATACTTATATATAGAGTTAATTAAGATAAAATACCTATTCCTACTTTCGATTTATACCGAACACAAAACTCCCTACTTTTTTACAAACTTTAGGAATCACTCCTTATAACTTTGAGAAAGACTTAAATACTCTTGTACCTAGCCAAAAAAAAATAGCAAATTGGCATTTTGTCTCCCCACTCAAAACAAATGACAACTTTTCTTTAAGAAGCACACTTCTTTTTTTTTTTTAAAGAAAACTAACTTCACCTCTACCATACAAAAGGGCGCAAAGAAAGATGACCATTATGGGGAAAAGAAAACAAAAACGACACAACAAGAAAAGAAAAAAAAACTAACTTCTCAGCCAGAATTCTGCAAAGATGGGACAACCAAGAGCGCCAATAAGGAGCAAAGAAGAGAACAAAGGTAGCAAAGGTATGTTTTCTGCTTCTCATTTCATGGATTTTTCTTTCTTTCAAAGGTCCATAACTTTTCAATTTTACAAGTTTTGCATGTAGATTTTGTCATCTTTCTTTGTTTGAACTCTTTTTTAGTTGTTAAAAACTTGAACCCTTTTGTTATAAATGATTTTTGTAGTAATATTTGAAAATCTCTTATTTGTACTCAAAAGGCATGAAAGTTATATTTCACTTTTTTGAGGTTTATATTTCTTATACCTAAAATTATGTGATGAAATTATTTGAAAAACTCTATTTTGTACCTAAAATGCATGGATTTGTGCTTCATGTTTCTTGATTTATACTTTTCATACAAAAAAAAGAACCCTAATTTAATCTATTGAATTTTGTGTAACGGTGCTTGTTAGATTAAAGATTTGATGAAATTTTAGTACTTTTTATTCAATAATATGTTGGTTTCTTGTAAAAATAAATTTAAGTATGTAAATTATATTTTATAAGTAATTATAATTTAAAACATTCAACTTTCTAATATATATTACTATAAGTGGTAGTATATGATCTGTTTAAGTATGTAAAATATATTTTATAAGCAATTGTAGTACAAAATATTCAACCTTTCAATACATATTGCTATAAGTGGTAGCATAAACTAATTTTTCTACATTTGAATGCAACAATGGCAAGAAAAAATGAGGTTTGCTCTTGTTGCTCCCCCTAATATTTTTAGACTATATTGGAGAATGTGAAATCCAAAATAGGGTCAAAGCATATGGCATACATCATTTTAAGTAATGAAAATGCTTAGGTTTGAATTTTGTTGACATTGGAGGTTAATTTGAACTATATGTTTTATATTGAATGTTAATATGGTACAACATTTTCCCAGCAAAGCCAATATGGATGTTAAATGCAGAATTCTATACATTAAGTATATAAGTAGAATTGATAGAATACAAATGCAATAAATTTGAAGTATAAAAGTTGTGGCAAGGTAAAGACCAATATACTAGAAATCAAGTACATAAATCAAACAAATAAAATACAAATGTTGTTATTTTAAAGTACACTGTGTTCTAATGAAGAAATAGTTCCAGTAAAGTTGCAGTGAGATTAAGTACAATATGCTGGAAATCAAGTACATAAATAAAACAAACTAAGTATAGATTTGAAATACACTTCATATATTTGTTATTTAATTTATAATAGTTGTAGTGAGGTTTAGTATAATATGTGGGAAATTAAGTACAAAGACTGAACAGACAAAATATATATTGGAATTTTTGGAAGTACACTTTGTGCAATTGAAAAATTAGTTCTATTAAAGTTGTAGCAAGGCGAAGTATGATATTCGAGAAATCAAGTACATAAATCTAACTAATGAAGTATATATAAGGTTGTTTTAAAGTACACTTTGTGCAATTAAAGAACTAATCTATAATAGTTGCTATGAAGTTAAGTACAAATATATAGAAAATTAAATACAATGATCGAACAAAGAAAGTATACATAGAGTTACTTAGAAGTACACTTTTTGCAATTGAAGAATTAGTTCCATTAAAGTTGTAGCAATGTTAAATACAATATGCTAGAAATCAAGTATAAAGATTGAACAAACGAAATATAAATAGGGTTATTTTGAAATATACTTTGTACAATTGAAGAATTAGTTCTATTTAAAGTTTTAATGAGGTTAAGTACAAAATGTTTTAGACTATTACGCCAATTGCTCTAAGTATTTATATGCGTGATAGGATGGATATGATCATCATATGCTCATTGTGTTTATAGCTTTGAATGCATAAGAATATTTTACACTACTGCGAATAATCACTTAATTTGTTGAATACTAGTAGTTATCTCTTAACTACTTTGACATGCTTGTATCTATACCTTACTAATATTGCACTCATTTTTAGAATTTGGGTGTTTATTCTCAAGAAATATATGGAATGAAACTCATGTTCCATTAAAGTAGTGAGGTGAAGTACAATATGTGGAAAACTGAAGTGCATAAATGGAACAAACAACAAATATATATGGTTATTTTGAAGTACACTCTGGGCAATTAAAGAACTAATCTATAAAAGTTGTAGTGAGGTTAAGCACAAATATGCGGAAAATCAAGTACAATGATATAACAAACAAAGTATAGATAGTGTTATTTTGAAGTACACTTTGTGTAATAGAAGAATTAATTTCATTAGAATTATAGCGGGGAGAAGTATAATATATCGAAAATTAAGTATAAAGATTGAACAAATAAAATATATATAAGGTTGTTTAGAAGTATACTTTAAACAATTAAAGAATTAGATCTATTTAAAGTTTTAGTGAGATTAAGTACAATATTTTTAAGAGTACGAGACCAATTACTCTAAATATATGTATGGGTGATAGGACAGATATGATTGTCATATAGTTATTGTGTTTACCACGAATGATCACTTAATTTGTTGAATACTAATAGTTACTCTTAATTACTTTAACATGTTTGTATCTATATTGATGAGGGTAATACCAACCAAGTGAAAGTCTAAGAAATTTGCATGAGGTGTTATTGGGTTCGAGTCTTACAACCACAAAAAACATCAAGTTGGTCGAGGAGGTCATCTACTAAGGCACTCTAATGCTCAAGTCAGTAATCGACTAGGAGACAGAGCAGTAAAGTGGAAGCTTAGGGAGATAATGAGCATATCTTGTAGAAGGCTGGTAATAGACTACTTATAGCCTTCACATGTTGGTTGATATATCTAAGATGCTCTTGTTGTGTAGAAAGGGCCTTGTCCTTTTTTGAGAGAATCCAAATCCTTTCCAACATGCGTACTATTCTAAGTGGTGCTACTTCTAGCTACTTAGGTACACTGGAGGCGTACATTAGCTGACACGGTTGAGAAAGAATTGTGCTATTGATGGCATGTGCCATTAATATAGTGGCATGTCTCCTGGTAGTGTAGTCAATGTAGTTGAGGGATTGTCATCTCTCTCCAACCTCTCTCGATGAGACAAGCAACCCCATGAGGTATCCTGAAAGAGCCCAGCTGGCATGGTGTAACGCTGTTGTATCTACATCATTCTTGTCAAGTGGTAGAGACCACATCCTAAAGGTGGTCAACCACAATATGATCGATCGGGGAGTGCTTATATGCTCCTGAATTGACAAAAGTCAAGAGGTTGAGTGATGGTCAAGGATTTGCTCAACCTACAATGAGTTAGGCTCATAACTAATGGGGTCGTTCCAAATTAAAAGCAAGATAGGTACTAGGATCTATAATCAAAACTTTAGAACATGAAATAACTAGTGCCTATAAGTATTACAGGGATTGAATCATGCCTTAGATTTAGATTGAGATAGAGGATTACCTTGATAAGCAAATCCGAAATGAAATAAGTGAACTCTTCATCGATTCCAGATTCTATCTGCTCATGGCACAACAGAAGAATAGTGACAATCACCCTACCAAATCGCCCCCAAAAATTCCAAAAAAATTACTAAAGATAGCCAACACCTTGAAGAGTCTTCATTCAAAAATTAAGATCAATTGTCCATCTAGATCATCCTGGAGAATTCTCAAAGTTGGACCTCGCATAGAGAGCTCTCCAAAAATAGAGCAAGCCACACGTCTTGCCTCTGTTAAGATAGTCCACACACCAATAAAACTTCATAAATTCTCTAATTCATAAGCTGGAATAGAACTAGCAAATTGGGGATGAAAGAGGCCAAAGTTTTGGTAGGAGGAGAAAGAAAAACTAAGCCTTCAACACATGAAATGCTAGCTACTGAGGTTGATTTG